>CM054149.1:29747946-29755446 GCA_028751875.1 Rapana venosa | reverse complement strand
GCGCGCGTGCGTGCGTATACTGTTTCATCTCTCCTTTCATTTTATCTATCTGCCTTTAAGTTTGTGTACAGATCTTTTCTTTCAGCGAGTCTTTCCCCACCGTTCCTCATTGCTTATTTCCCCCCAACACATAGAGTGTTAAGCTGTTGGTGTCTTTTTTCTTCTTTCATGTCTGAACATCACCTATTGGCTCTCCTTCATCCTCCCCAGTCAATCATCAATGTATGTATTTTTCTTTCTTTATATCATTCTTCATGCTATGTATTGCACGTTAATTACTTTCGATTTTTGTTTTTTGTTTTTGTTTTGTTGCAGAGGGCTGGATGTAAAAAAGCTATTGTTATACTTATTCTATAACCCTCTATAAATAAAATTTGTTCATTGTTCATTGTTCCCGCATCCACCGCACCCACCTACCTACCCCCACTCTGCTAATCAGTCTGCCTGCATTCTCTACTCTTTTAGTTTTAACCGACACTCCTCTCTCCCCGCTCCCCCCCCCCCCCCCCCCCCCCCCCCTTTCTTAACTCTGTCACTGCACTCTATCAACCCATCAGCATAATTATTGACCGCTATCCAACTAACTCAGGCAGACAGAAAGGCAGTTTATTGAGAGCCAGACTGACCGAGTGAGCCTTACAGGCAACCCCCTTCCTTATTTTAGTAATGGCAGAAGTAGGAGGATATGGGGAAGGGTGGGGAAAAAAAAGGAAATAAAGGAAGGGGGAGGTGGGGGCTCAGGGGGTGGGGGTTGAAGGGGGGGGGGGGGGGAGGGTGTGGAGAGTAAGAGGGATGTCACTCTGACCCAGACAGCTGCTGCGGTTATAAAAGTCTGAAATCAGAACTGTGGGGATTCTGTCCTCATGGCATCAGCTGTAACAGCAGCAGCAGCAGTAACAGTAGTAACAGTAGTAGCAGTAGTAGCAGAAGCAACAGCAGCAGCAAAAGCACTACCAGCAGTACCAGCAGTACCACCAGCAGCAGCAGCAGCAGCAGTAGCTGCAGCAGTACCAGCAGCAGTAGTAGGAGGAGCCACAGAGGCTCTTTTACTGGCTAGTGCAAAACTTGAGAGGAATGAAGATAGGATTGATGTGGGTGGGGTGGGGTTAGGGGTAGGATTTGATGGGATTTGATGGTGAGTGAATAGTTTGATAACCAAATGTTGGGGCGTTGTTTCCAGACTTTTTGGTTTGATGACAGTGGGTAGTGGGGATAGTGGTGATGGTGTGTTGTGGTTTGGTGATGTATGGTGGTGGCCATCGTGATCGTTGTCGTTGTAGTAGTAGTAGTAGTTGTGGTAGTCGTGCTTGAAAACGCACAATCATGGTACGAAGGAAGGACAGAGACGAGTATCACTAAGTTCAGGCATTGGATGTAGGTGGGATGTACTGAGTAGTCAGCTTGCCATTTCTGCAATGGTGGTAGCAATCATTCAACATTTTGTACATTTTGTGCTTCTTTGGATAGCAGTTAGTTGCAAACCACTGACAGGGAATCGATCTACTCTGGTACTTTACTATTTGATACTGGTGGAGGTTTATCTATAAAGAGTAATAAAACAAAAATCACCTGGTCGTAGGAGCTCTGAAACTATCAGGGTTGAAATAGTGTTTACACAGGGAATCCATGCATTTCCATAAGCCGTCTTTAATATTTCTAAAAAATAAAAAAATAAAAGCTTTTCGTTAGATTATCCAACCATTTTTTAACGTCAGTATATACATTACGGTTTCAAAAACTGTAAAAAAAAAATCCCCAAATTAAAAAGAAGCCTTTGTTATATGGGATGAAATAGCCAAAAACTGTAAACTGTAGTCTCTTGCTCTTGCTGTGTTTTCAATATTTTAAGACCTGGAGTGCATTTCAACTCCCTGTCCCCTTTAAGCTGCCAAGTTTTCCTTCCTCTCTCCCAAGCCTGCTTTCCTCTCACTCCACATATATGTCCTCTACCCTCCTTCTCCCTCTTATCTGTCTGCTGTCTTCTGTTGTCTGCTTCCTACCCTCTGACACTCCCTCCCCCCCCCCCCCTCCCCACCTCTCTCTCTCTGTGTCTGTCAGTGTCCAGCCATCTCTGTATTGATCACAACCCCAAACAGCCAGACGTCAATACGCTGAGAACCTGATTGAAAAAGTGCAGACGCTCTCTACCCTCCTTCCCTTTTCTTTCCTTTCTCTCTCTCTCTCTCTCTCTCTCTCTCTCTCTCTCTCTCTCTCTCTCTCTCTCTCTCTCTCTCCTCTCTCTCTCTCTCTCTCTCTCTCTCTCTCTCTCTCTCTCTCTCTCTCTCTCCTCTCTCTCCTCTCTCTCTCTCTCTCTCTCTTTGTTGTTTGTTGAAAAAGTGGGAGAGTGTTAAGGTGTTGTTACGGGAAATGGGAAAGAAAGGCAAAAAGTTCAACCTGACCCAGACAGATGTGGCAAATAATAACTCTTTCATACTTGATAACACAAAAAACCATCTCAGATGATCTTGGGAAAATAAGAAGAAAAAAAAAGGGGGTGGGGGGTGGCGCTAGGAATTCTGTTTTCATGGCACCAGAATCAGCATTAGCAAGAGCAGCAGTGGCAGCAGCAGTGGCAGCAGCAGCAGCAACAGCAGCAGTAGCAGTGGCAGCCGCAGTAGTTTTTCACTGTGACTGTGCGAAGCTTAATGGAATGACTTGCTGGAGGATGGATGGGATGTGAGCGTATGGTGACAAGAGTGTGGGGATGAGTGAGGTAGGTGGGTGGGGCAGGGCTGACAATGAGGGAGGGGTTTAAGGGCTGGGTTTTGTTTTTGTTGTTGTTTTCCCTTCTCCATTACTCGGCTAGAGCTCCTCGGCTCATCAATGGTGACCCGCCTCAACTGATCTTGGGAAGAGAGATAGGGAGGTGATAGATTTTGTGTTTTCATAGCACCACAATCAGCGTTCATTTTATGCAACTGTTTTGACTGACCCACCGTTAAGGTAGCCACATTCCGACTTCAGGGATGAGGATTGTTTCAGTTGTTTTCTTCTTTTGATATGCGTGTGTGTGTGTGTGTGTGTGTGTGTGTGTGTGTGTGTGTGTGTGTGTGTGTGTGTGTGTGTTGTGTGTGTGTGTGTGTGTGTGTGTGTGTGTGTGTGGTGTGTGTGTGTGTGTGCGCGCACGCGCGCACTTGGCAGCATTTTTCGATATTTCACTTTTTTTTCTTCGTAACACCTGTCTGGCATTGCTTATCTGCAGATGTGTCATTCTGTTAATAATGATTCTTTCCCATCTCTGTTGTCTGTTTTCTTTCTTTTCTTTCTTTCTTCCTTCCTTTCTTTTCTTTCTTTCTTTCTTTCTTTCTTTCTTTCCTTCCTTCCTTCCTTCTTCCTTCCTTCCTTCCTTCCTTCCTTCCTTCCTTCCTTCCTTCCTTCCTTCCTTCCTTCCTTCCTTCTTTCTTTCTTTCTTTCTTTCTTTCTTTCTCCTGGCTGCTGCCCTCCTTCTCTCATGCCTTCCTTACGTTCGCCTTACACCAAGTTTCAAGATTCAAGATTCAAGATTTTATTTCAAGACCCCCCCCTGAGGGGTACATGGAATTGAACCAAACCGCAACTTGCAGATGGTGGGCGTGCGAAAAACTCTCACCACACAAATTCATTCCAAAATGAAAAGCACAAATTATGGACTCGAAAATTGACAGACCATTAATTTACAATACAGGAAAGGTACGATGAATCAACTATTCAAGTCTTCTTCTTCTTCTTCTTCTTCTTTTTCTTCTTCTTCTTCTTCTTCTTCTTCTTCTTCTTCTTCTGTGCTCTGGTTGTGTGCTGCTGCTGCTGCTGCTGCTGCTGCTTTTGTCTCCACCTTTACTACTGTGGGGTTTTTTCCCTCGGGAACTTGACAACTTTCTCTCAGTTTCTGTCTCTGTCTCTTTCTCACTGCTTGTCCGTCCTCTCTCTCTCTCTCTCTCCTCTCTCTCTCTCTCTCTCTCTCTCTCTCTGCCTCTGTCTCCTCTCTCTGCCTCTCGTCTCTCTGCTCTCTGTCTGTCTGTCTCTTCTCCCTCTCCCCCCTCAAAGTCTGCTCTTTAATCGCACCAACTTCTCCCCCCCCCCCCCCCCCTTGGTTTTTTTGTTTTTTAAAAATCTTATCTTCTGCATGCCTCCCCCCCCCCCTCTCTCTCTCTCTCTCTCTCTCTCTCCCCTCCCTCTCTCTCTCTCCCTCTGAGTCCTACCTCTCTCCCATTCCCTCCACTCTGTCAACCAACCCATCACAAAATCGATCACTATCCGAAACATCCAGACGTCAGTACACAGGGAGAGACTCAGACTGACTGAGTGCTTACAGACACCCCCCCCCCCCCCCCTACCTTTCCCCTCTCTCTCTCTCTCTCTCTCCTCTCTCTCTCTCTCTCTCTCTCTCTCTCTCTCTCTCTCTCTCTCTCTCTCTCTCTCTCTCTCTCTCTTCTTTCTATGTGTGGTTTTTTTCTTGGGTGTAGATTCGGAAGAGAGGGATGGACAATGGACGAGACAGAAGGAAGGAGGGGGGGGGGGGGGGGTGGTTGGTGGTTAAAGTCGGGGTGGTGGGGCTGGGGGGTGTCAACCTGACCCAGACGGCAGTGGCTATGATAAAATCAGGTCTGGAATCAGAACTGTGAGGATTCTGTCCTCATGTCGTGGCAGCAGCAGCAGCAGCAGCAGCAGCAGCAGCAGCAGCAGCAGCAGCAGGAGAGCAGCAATGTTACTGGCAAGTTCAAAACTTGGAACAAACTAAAAATGGAATGATGACAGACAGGGTGGATCTCTGTGTGTGTGTATGTGTGTGTGTGTGTGTGTGTGTGTGTGTGTGTGTGTGTGGTGTGTGTGTGTGTGTGTGTGTGTGTGTGTGAGTGTGTGTGTTTATTTGGGTTGTTGTGTTGTGTTGTGTTGTGTTATGTTAGGCGATTGATGGTGAGTGGATGGCTATATTTTTGTTTCGGATTCTTTGTTGTTGGTCTGGTGGTGGTAGTGGTGGTGAGAAGTGTGTGTGTGTATGTGTGTGTGGTGTGTGTGTGTGTGTGTGTGTGTGTGTGTGTGCGCGCGCGCGCGCGCGCGTGAGAAAGTAGAGGATAGAGAGAGAGTGTGTGTGTGGAGAGAGAGTGTGTGTGTGCGTGTGTATATGTGTGCATCTGTATGCATATATATGTCATGTGTATGCATGCATGTGTGTGCACATGTATGTATGTATGTGTATGTGTGCATGCATTCGAGCGTGCCTGCGTGTGTGTGTGTGTTGTATGTGTGCACACACATGCATGTATGCGTATGCGTGCAAACGTACATGCCTGTCATTTCTATTTTCCCGTTTCCCCTCACTTATTAAACATGCCTGGCCATGGCATTCAGTCAGTCTGTCTGAAGATGTGCTTGTCAGTATTGGAAATTGCCATTCATGGGATGATTCAAATTAATTTGACTTGACTTGACTTGACTTGACTTGATGTGTCTCTCATTTATTCCATTCCCCGCTCTCTTAACTACCACCTCCCAGACCCTACCACCCTCTTCCCTATCGCCACTCACCACCTTTGAAAACACATAATAACGCCAGCCTATCTCCTTTTTCTTTTTCCACATCATTATGCCAGTCTGCACGTATCTCTCTCAGTCCTGCTTGTCCTGACATTGTCTATATAATCTCTTCTGAACTTGACAACACTAACCCCCCCCCCCCCCCCCCCCCCCCCCCCCCCTTCTTCTCTCCCGATTCCCCCCAAATCAGTCTCATTCTTCCTTCTTGTCTTTCTTATCTGTCACGTCACCCTTCCTCCCCTTCACTTCTGTCAACCCCTCCCCCTTACCCCCCCCCCCCCTTTGCTCCTCCTCCCCCCACCCCTCACCCAACCATCACCTACCACTTATCACTCTATTGATCACTGCCCAGACAATCAGATATTGGTACAGTGAAAGCCAGACTGACTGAGCCCTTATGGACACTCTCTGACCCTCTCCTTTTTAAAACTATTTTTATTTCCAGAGAGGTGGGAGAGAGGATGGAGGTGTAGGTTAGGGAGGGAGGGGGGGTGGGAGGGGGGAAGAAAAGGACAGGAGAAGAAAGGGGTGGGGACAGGGGGTGGGGAGGTGAGGGGAGGGGTTGGATGTCACCCTAACCCAGACAGCAATGGCTATAGTAATACCTGGTCTGGAATCAGACTGGGGGATTCTGTACCCATGGCACTGATTACAGCAGCTGTAAAAGAGAGAGCATCAGCAGCAGCAGTAGCAGCAGTAGCAGCAGTAGTAGTAGTAGTAGCAGCAGAAGCAGTAGTAGTTGTAGTAGTAGCAGCAGCAGCAGCAGTAGTAGTAGTAGTAGTAGTAGCAGCAGTAACAGTAGTAGTAGTAGTAGTAGTAGCAGCAGCAGCAGCAGCAGCAGCAGCAAGAGTAGGAGTAGTAGTAGTAACAGCAGCAGCAGCAATAGTAGTAGTAGTAACAGCAGCAGCAGTAGTAGTAGTAGTAGTAGCAGCAGCAGTAGCATCAACAGCAACAGTAGCATCATCATCATCATCATCATCAGCAGCAGCAGCAGCAGCAACAGCAGCAGCAGCAGCAGCAGCAGCAGCAGTAGTAGTAGTAGTAGTAGTAGTAGTAGAAGTAGTAGTAGTAGCAACAGCAGCAGCAAAAGCAGCAGCAGAAGCTTCACTTGACAGAGGATACTGAGACCAACCCCCCCTCCCCCCCCCCCCAAACATTGAGAACACAAGTGTGTGTGGATGTGGATGTGGTTGAAAAAAATGGTGGGGGTGGTGTGGATGTTGTTGATTGTTTATAAACAACTTTGATGAAAGCTTTCCATTGTTTACAACTCTTTCCTGATTATTTGTGATTTATTTATTGTATTTATTTATTTATTGTTTTTTTTTTTTTTTGGGGGGGGGGAGGGGTTGTATGATGTTAATTTTCGAGGTAGTGGTGGTGGTGGTGTGTATGTGTGTGTATGTGCGTGTGTGTATTGTTTGTATATGTACGCGCATATCATGCTGCATTTTCATTTCGCATTCATCGATGCGATACTCCACTGGGTGTGTTTTTAACCCTCTGTTACATCTGTCCCTATTCAGTGCATCAACCCTGCTCCTCTTTCATCGGTATTCTCCCCCTACATAGCTTTCACCTCTCGTCCCTTACACTCACTCTCATCGTATCACATTCAGCCTGTCTGTCAGTCTTTTAATTAAACCTCTCTCTCTCTTTCATGGCTTGCTAGCATCATCTAGGTGTCCTTGTTTCTTTTTGAACCTGACAACATCAACCCTCTGTGTGTTTCCCCTTTGCTATCCCTTCCCCACTCTCCGTCCCTCACCCCCCCCCCCCCCCCTTTCCTCTGCACCCAAATACTCTCTTCACACCTGTCTGCCTGCCTGTCTCTCTCTTTTTCTCTCTCTCTTAGTTTTTTTGTTTTTGTTATTGTTTTTCTCTGGTTGTTTTTGGGGGGTTTTGTTTTGTTTTTTCATTGTGTGAGTGAATGGGTATAGGGTCTATTAATTTTTTGTATATGAAGCATCCCTAAGGGTGGGGACT
>CM054149.1:29735446-29742946 GCA_028751875.1 Rapana venosa | reverse complement strand
GCAATGAACCAACCATCCCATCGACCAACCAACAACAGACAGACAGAGACAGAAAGAAAAGCAGCTACACAGCCACACAGACAGACAGACAGACAAACGTGAAGGTACAAAGTTTCCAAAACCCTGCAGTCTCCCCAGACATAATAACACTGGCCAGCATAGCAGAGAGAGAAAAGCTTAGAGAGAGAGAGAGAGAGAGAGAGAGAGAGAGAGAGAGAGAGAGAGAGAGAGAGAGAGAGAGAGAGAGTCCTGACCAAACCATACAGCCAGGAGGCCTGAAGATGATGTCAGCTAGTCCTATCTGTGGCACGGCATGGCACGGCATGGCACGGCGCGTCAGCCAGTCCTGATGGACAAGTCCCCAGCCAGTGCTGGTCCCCCACTTCTCTCAGGAGAGGTCAGGGGAGGGGGGGGGGGGGGGGGTAGGGGGGTAGAGGGGGCAGCATCAAGGGCTGGGAGGTCACTGTGACCTGCTGACGTCATGCAGATTGAAGAGGAGGGGTGGTGGAGGGTAAGGAGAGAAAGAAAGAAAATAGAACAGTAGCTGTAGGGTGGGGGTGCCGGGGTGGGGTGGGCAGTGATCGATGATAGGGCAGTGGGATAGTGGTGGAAAAAGCCTGTTGCAGATGACAGTGATTGTAGTTTTTTTGTTTTTGTCCTTGTCATTATTTCTTTTGTTGATTTAAAAAAATTTTGGGGGGGTTGTTAGCAGGTGAGTGATGGTTTCATTAGTGGTCATTGTGTTATTGCCCATAAAAGCAAATGCATAAGTAAATAAAAAATAATGATGGTGCATGGATATTACTTTTTGTTATCTTTCTGCATTTGATTGATTGTGCAGTAGTACTGTGACAACATGACCTTTCTGGTAAGAGCGGTTTTGGTTTCAGGTGGAGAATTCTGTTATGACAACAATACAATACATTACAATGTGATAAGGTTAAATGCAACATGATACAAAAACAAATGTAAACAACACTACATATCAAAAGACAATATCATTAATCTGTGGCGTAAGATGATTCACCTAAACCAAAAAAATAGTCCTTTCCAGATTGTTATTAAGAGTCATATTATTTTGCTGAAAGCAAGATTTATTGAACAGAAACTTTTTTCTCCATCTGTCTCTCTGATCATGTGTGTGTGTGTTATTTTATTTATTTTTATTTTTAAAATTTATTTTAATATTTTATATTGAGGATAATGGAATAAGCACTTATGTGCATTTTTACATCCAGTCCCCGTATGTATGTGGTTTTGTAAAGTCTGTCATCTGTTCCCACCGGAACACAATGGCCTACTCTTACGAAAAGCGGAACAGGATTTAACGTGTGCACAAGATGTTATGCCTGCGTTCACACACGGTGCCTTGGTGCCTCGGTTTACAGTCTCATCCGAAGGACTTTGGGGGAGAGTGGAGTCTGCACTGATGTTAACTCCAGGGGAAAAATATCCCCTTGAACAGGAATCGAACCGGGTCATCAGTTTGCGAACGCAATGTTCTAACCACTAGGCTATCCCGTCCCCGTGTTTGAGACACACACACACACACACACACACACACACACACACACACACACACACACACACACACACACACACACACACACACACACACACACACACACACACACACACACACACACACACACACCAATCAAGCAACAACAGCAGACAGACAGACAGAGACAGAAAGACAGAAAAGCAGCTACACAGCCACACAGCCAGACAGACAGACAAACGTGAAAGTACAAAGTTTCCAAAACCCTGCAGTCTCCCCAGACATAATAACACTGGCCAGCACAGCAGAGAGAAAAGCTAAGAGAGAGAGAGAGAGACAATGACAATGACAAAGATTTTATTGTGTTAGGTTTTTCAACCCCTTCACAAACGGGTAGTTGGGGGAAGGGGACCGAAATCGAAAGATACAGAAACAAAATTAAAGACTGTACAATGTCAACGATTCTTCGCGAGTGGTAACCAACCGCGGTATTATTTATATCTGCATGTATGTAAATGTCACTGGTGATAACAGGCTGATCACCGATATCGAGGCAGGGAGCGGGGAACTGTCACAGAGCGGCATTACCGGTGCGGGTGTACTGCTGGCTGCTCACTGGGCGTGTCCGGAGGATTCCCGTCTTCAGCTGGTTTCTTTAATGATGCGAAGCCCCTGTCCATTGTGTCCGCAAGTTGCTGAATATGTTCCATCAACATCCTGCAATCTTCAGGGGACACAGTGGTGCTGTTTTTTGCTTCCTTGATGGCAGGTGGACTTTCTGCATTTGTTTTGATTGGTTTCACTTTCTTGCTATTCCCTGTCACATCTTCTGTCAAGCTGTAGTCTGTCAGTGTCACAGGTGGTATTGTTGATGTGTCACTGCATACAGTCATTGCATCTTCAGTGTCAATATTTCTGTCAGTGTCATCATCGCTACTCCAGTCTTTCAGCGTCAATTGGTGCGGCTGCACTGTTACCGACACTGGGTCAACATCACACAAGCTTGACAGAGAGGAGACGGCTGGCCGTGTTGCACGTGCGAATTCAACAGCACGGGGAAGAGTGTCAGTGGGCGTGCCATCTTTGAATGTACCCATAGCAGTTCCATTTTCTGTGTTGTAAAATAAACTTGGGGGTGTCGGGAGAAACAATTCTGAAGGGGAGACAGAGTTCACACGATGTTTCTTCATCAAACTGACCTTATGTGTCTCCACCCTCCTTTTGTCCCTGGCAATTTGCGCTGCCCCTTTCCTGCGGTACCAACACTGTCACACTGGCTGTGTGTTGCTGGAAGCTGGTGGGCTGGTGACAGGCGCAGCACGATTACAGTTTGATTTTCTCTGCCGTCGATTTTAAATGACGTGAGAGACATTTCCTGCAGAAAGGTGTTCAAAACCGTTTCCAGAGATGATGGTAGACCTGTTACTGGCATACTGGAGGCCTTTCTGGTAGAAATACTGAAAATTTCTTCTCTCACTTTTGAAGCCACGTCTTGCTGGTAGCCAAGCAAGGGAAGCCACTCCGAGAGAGAGAGAGAGAGAGAGAGAGAGAGAGAGAGAGAGAGAGAGAGAGAGAGAGAGAGAGAGAGAGAGAGATTACTTTTTCTTTTCTTTCTGCATTTGAATGATTAAGCAATAGTGCTGTGGCAACATGGCTGTTTCTGTTGAGAGCAGCTTTGATTTGATGCTGAGAATCCTGTTATTATGACAACAATACAATACATTACAGTCTGATATAGTTCAATACAATATGATACAAAAACTGTAAGGCAGCACTACATACCAAAAGTTAATATCATTTACCTGTGGTGTAAGATGATTTATCTAAACAAAGTGGGAAAAAAAACCTAGTCCTTTCCTGATTGTCATTAAGAGTCATATTATTTTGCTGAAAGCAGGATTTATTGATTAGAAACTTTTTTCTCCATCTGTCTGTCTGACCCTGTATGTATGTGTGTGTGTGTGTGTGTGTGTGTGTGTGTGTGTGTGTGTCTGTGTCGGTGTTTGAGACAGACAGACAGACAGACACATGCACACACACACACACCAATCAACCCACCAACCCATCAGCCAACCAACCAACAGACAGACAAAGACAGAAAGACAGAAAAACAGCTACACAGCCACACAGACAGACAAACAAAACATGTACAAAGTTTCCCAACCAGCAGTCTCCGAGAGAGAGGGAGAGAGAGAGAGAGTCCTGACCAAACCACACAGGCAGGAGACCTGAAGATGATGTCAGCCATCAGTGGCAGGCATGGCACAGCATGGCACGGCATGGTACGGCATGGCACAGCATGGCATGGCACGGCATGGCACAGCATGGCACGGCATGGCACGGCATGGCACGGCATGGCACGGCATGGCACGGCATGGCACAGCATGGCACGGCATGGCACAGCATGGCACGGCATGGCACGGCATGGCACGGCATGGCACAGCATGGCACAGCATGGCACAGCATGGCACGGCACGGCACAGCATGGCACAGCATGGCACAGCATGGCACAGCATGGCACAGCATGGCACAGCATGGCACGGCATGGCACAACATGGCACAGCATGGCACAGCATGGCACAGCATGGCACGGCATGGCACAGCATGGCACGGCGCGTCAGCCAGTCCTGATGGACAAGTCCCCAGCCAGTGCTGGTCCCCCACTTCTCTCAGGAGAGGTCAGGGGAGGGGTAGGGGGGTAGAGGGGGCAGCATCAAGGGCTGGGAGGTCACTGTGACCTGCTGACGTCATGCAGATTGAAGAGGAGGGGTGGTGGAGGGTAAGGAGAGAAAGAAAGAAAATAGAACAGTAGCTGTAGGGTGGGGGTGCCGGGGTGGGGTGGGCAGTGATCGATGATAGGGCAGTGGGATAGTGGTGGAAAAAGCCTGTTGCAGATGACAGTGATTGTAGTTTTTTTGTTTTTGTCCTTGTCATTATTTCTTTTGTTGATTTAAAAAATTTTTTGGGGGGGTTGTTAGCAGGTGAGTGATGGTTTCATTAGTGGTCATTGTGTTGTTGCCCTTAAAAGCAAATGCATAAGTAAATAAAAAATAATAACGGTGCATGGATATTACTTTTTGTTATCTTTCTGCATTTGATTGATTGTGCAGTAGTACTGTGACAACATGACCTTTCTGGTAAGAGCGGTTTTGGTTTCAGGTGGAGAATTCTGTTATGACAACAATACAATACATTACAATGTGATAAGGTTAAATGCAACATGATACAAAAACAAATGTAAACAACACTACATATCAAAAGACAATATCATTAATCTGTGGCGTAAGATGATTCATCTAAACAAAACAAAATAGTCCTTTCCTGATTGTTATTAAGAGTCATATTATTTTGCTGAAAGCAAGATTTATTGAACAGAAACTTTTTCTTCTTCATCTGTCTGTCTGATCCTGTGTGTGTGTATTATTTTATCTATTTTTATTGTTTTTATTTATTTAAATAATTTATATTGAGGGTAATGGAATAAGCACTTATGTGCATTTTTACATCCAGTCCCCGTATGCATGTGGTTTTGTTAATTCTGCCATCTGTTCCCACTGGCACACAATAACCTACTCTTACGAAAAGCGGAACAGGATTTAACGTGTGCGCAAGATGTTATGCCTGCGTTCACACAGCCTCAGTTTACAGTCTCATCCGAAGGACTTTAGGGGAGAGTGGAGTCTGCACTGATGTTAACTCCAGGGGAAAATCTCCCCTTGAACGGAAATCGAACCAGGTCATCAGATTGCGTACGCAATGTTCTAACCACTAGGCTATCTCATCCCCGTGTTTGAGATACACACACACAAACACACACACACACACACACACACACACACACACACACACACACACACACACACACACACACACACACACACACCAACCAACAACAGCAACAGACAGACAGAGACAGAAAGAAAGAAAAGCAGTTACACTGTCACACAGACAGACAGACAAACATGTACAAAGTTTACAGAACCCTGCAGTCTCCCCAGACATAATAGCACTGGCCAGCACAGCAGAGAGAAAAGCTAAGAGAGAGAGAGAGAGAGAGAGAGAGGAGAGAGAGAGAGAGAGAGAGAGAGAGAGAGAGAGAGAGAGATTACTTTTTCTTTTCTTTCTGCATTTGAATGATTGAGCAATAGTGCTGTGGCAACATGGCTGTTTCTGTTGAGAGCAGCTTTGATTTGATGCTGAGAATCCTGTTATTATGACAACAATACAATACATTACAGTCTGATATAGTTCAATACAATATGATACAAAAACTGTAACGCAACACTACATATCAAAAGATAATATCATTTATCTGTGGTGTAAGATGATTCATCTAAACAAATTGGGAAAAAAAAAAAACCCAGTCCTTTCCTGATTGTCATTAAGAGTGATATTATTTTGCTGAAAGCAGGATTTATTGATTAGAAACTTTTTTCTCCATCTGTCTGTCTGACCCTGTATGTGTGTGTGTGTGTGTGTGTGTGTTTGAGACAGACAGACAGACAGACACACACACACACATACACACCAATCAACCCACCAACCCATCAGCCAATCAACCAACAGACAGACAAAGACAGAAAGACAGAAAAACAGCTACACAGCCACACAGACAGACACACAAACATGTACAAAGTTTCCAAACCAGCAGTCTCCCCAGACATAAGAGAGAGAGAGAGAGAGAGAGAGAGAAGAGAGAGGAGAGAGAGAGAGAGAGAGAGAGAGAGAGAGAGAGAGAGAGAGAGAGAGAGAATGAATGACAATGACAATGACAAATTCTTTTATTTCGAGGATAATGAATAAGCACCCATGTACTTTTTTACATCCAGTCCCCGCCCTTAAGGATATATATGATAATAAAATAAAATAAAGCCCATAGCAATACACTTACACAGCTTACGGAAAAAATATCTACACAAAAATCCCCACAAAAATCACCGAAGAGAGAGAGAGAGAGAGAGAGAGGAGAGAGAGAGAGAGAGAGAGAGAGAGAGAGAGAGAGAGAGAGAGAGAGAGAGAGAGAGAGAAAGTAGCAACAAGTAAGAAAGAAAGCAGAACAGAAAACACAGAAACAACCGAAAAAATAGCAAGAACCAAGAGCATTACAAAAACGGCAACAACAAGGGGAGAGGGAACAACCGAATAGTCCCCCCTCAAAAAAGCAACAACCACCCCAAACCCAATCCAAAACAGAACCAAACAAAGCAAAACCTCCATAAAATAAAGGAGAACAAACCACGTAAATAGTTACACAAACACACACACACCACACACACACACACATATATAATATATATAATATATATATATATATAAAATATATATTATATATATATATATTATATATAGAGAGAGAGAGAGAGAGAGAGAGAGAGAGGAGAGAGAGTCCTGACCAAACATACAGCCAGGAGACCTGAAGATGATGTCAACCATCAGTGGCAGGCATGGCACAGCATGGCACAGCATGGCACAGCGGCGCGTCAGCCAGTCCTGATGGACAAGTCCCCAGCCAGTGCTGGTCCCCCACTTCTCTCAGGAGAGGTGGGGGTAGGGGGGTAGAGGGGGCAGCATCAAGGGCTGGGAGGTCACTGTGACCTGCTGACGTCATGCAGATTGAAGAGGAGGGGTGGTGGAGGGGGAGGGCAGGGGAGACAGTAAGGAGAGAAAGAAAGAAAATAGAACAGTGTGGGGGTGGGGGTGGGCAGTGATCGATGATAGGGGTAGTGGGATAGCTAGTGGTGGAAAAAGCCTATAACAGATGACAGTGATTGTAGTGAGGTGTTTTTTTGTGTTGTCATTGTCATTATTTCCTTTTTTATTTGTTATTATTTTGTTTATGGTGTTTGCAGATGAGTGATGGTTTCATCAGTGGTCATTGTGTCATTGCCCATAAAAGCAACTGCATGAGTAAAATAAAAAAATGATTAATTGCTGGGATATGGGTTTTTGCTCTATTTCTGCATTTGAATGATTGAGCAGTAGTACCATGACGATAATTA
>CM054149.1:29712946-29730446 GCA_028751875.1 Rapana venosa | reverse complement strand
CACGTTAAAGATTACGTCATTCATGTCCTGTTTGGTGGGTTACGGAAATAACTAACATAACCAGCTTGCATTCGTTCCTGAAGTCGGAATGCGGCTACCTTAAAGGTGGGAAAAAAGGGGCTAAAATCTTACCATCAATGAACCCCGGAGCCCTAGCCAATGAATGGAAAAAAAAGAGAGAAAAAAATAAACAATAGTGCATGGATGATTTCATACTTCTATGATGTATTTATTCTTTTATTTTGAGGATATTGGAATAAGAACTCATGTGCTTTTTTTTTTTTTTACATCCAGTCCCTATGTGTGTGCAGTTTTGTAAATTTTGTCATCCGTTCCCACTGGTACACAATGGCCTAC
Source organism: Rapana venosa (assembly GCA_028751875.1). Classification (NCBI taxonomy): domain Eukaryota; kingdom Metazoa; phylum Mollusca; class Gastropoda; order Neogastropoda; family Muricidae; genus Rapana; species Rapana venosa. The sequence goes on along the minus strand of CM054149.1, from coordinate 29,730,089 downwards.
TCTTACGAAAAGTGGAACGGGTTTTAACGTGTGCGCAAGATGTTCTGCATGTGTTTTTGCACACGGTTTAGTCTCATCTGAAGGACTTTTGGGGGTAGTGGAGTCGGCACTGATGCTAACTCTAGAGGAAAAATCTTCTTGAACGAGATTCGAACCCGGGTCAGCAGATCACACTCTAACCACCAGGCTATCGGGCTCATGCAGTATTGTGGCAACATGATGTTATTATCCACAGCAGTTTCGATTTCACACAGATAAGCTGGTGGTGATGACAATACAATACATTACAGTGCAATATAGTGTAATGCAGTTTGACACACTGCAAATATAATAAAATAAAACTTTGTATCACAACACAATACAGTACATCATGGTTATAGCACAAGCACAGCACAGTACAGCACAATACAGCACAAAACAGAACAGCACAAACACAAGACAACCCAACACAGCACAGCACATTACAGCACAACGCTAATGCATTACCATATAATAAATGATCATTTATGGTCTAAGATCTACATCTACACGTATGTCAACGAAGTGTGATTATCTTATCTTATTCTCTCCCCTGCGGGAATGCCAAGGGGGGTGGGGTGGGGGTGGGGGTCTGTCAGTATAAAACCCACCTTCTGGAAATTCTGTGCTAGAAATTTCCTCTTTTCTATTACTCTCTTTGTTTCTGCCTTGTTCCTTTTCTTCCCGTCACCTCTTATTTTCTGCCTTCTTGGTCCATTCTCCTGCCCTTTTTTTTCCTCCCCCAGAAAGGCTTAAATATAACAATTTTCTCTTATGCCGAAGTCGGATGCGCTGGGCCTGACTTGTCAGGCGCTTAACGCTGCAGCGTGATGCATTTTCACTCATATAACAGGCTTCAAAAGTTGCTGTCAGAATGTTTGATGATCTCACTCTTAAAACCCCCCCAGAAGAAATGTATCCCTGAAACACTTTACCATCACGCAGCTGAGGCGTCCCATAGCATAACTCGGGGACAGAACTGTAGAGTTAGACGCTTTGCCCAGTGTGTGTGTGTGTGTGTGTGTGTGACAACCTTTAGGACTAGCCTAGCGAAGGGGGTAGACAAGTGTGTGAGAGAGCTGTTGTCTGTCACTTTTGGGGGGAAGAGAAAAATCCCCTGGCTGCTGGGGAGGGGGGGAAAAGAGCTGCTGTGGGTCGATGACAATGATGGCATCACAGACAACATGCACGTCCTTTGTTGTCGTGTTTTGTGTGACGGGCTAAATGGCCATTTACGCGTCTTTGTTTATCTCTGCTCTTGATCTCTTTGTCTGCCTTTAGTGCTCTTTGTCTGCGCGTGTTACAGAGCTGGGAGGGTGAGGGTGAGAGTGAGGGTGAGGGTAAGTGGGTGGGTGAGTTGAAAGGAAGAGTGTGGGATGGAGGGAATGAAATATAAGGTTGTGAATGAAGATTAGAGGATGCTTTTTTTATTTTCGCTTTTTTCCTGTTCTGTTCTGCTCTGTTCTGTTCTGTTTTTTTTCCTTTCTTTCTTTCTCTCCTTCCCTCTCTCTGTCTGCCTGCATGTCTATCTATCTATCTATCTATCTATCTATCTATCTATCTATCTATCTATCTATCTATCTATCTATCTATCTATCTATCTATCTATCTATCTATCTATCTGTTTTTCTTTCTTTCTGTTTGTCTGTCTGTCTGTCTGTCTGTTGCTATCTATCTTTCTTTTTTCTTTCTGTCTGTCTGTCTGTCTGTCTGTCTGCCTGTCTGCCTGTCTATCTACCTTTTCTTTCTTTCTTTCTTTAGTTATTTGTCTATTTATATATGATGTTAGTTGGGTGCAGTAAACCAGTAGATTAGGTATCTGGCTCACAATCCTACCGGTCCAGAACTCATTGGTTGCCGGTTCAAATCCAGATTGCGCTTAGTAGTTAAGGGAAGAGATGCATCAGATTTCCCTTGTTATCTTGTGTGCAGAGTGCTAGTGCCATAACATGAGACAGATATATATAGATAGATAGATAGAGAAATAGATAGATAGATAGATAGATAGATGGATAGATAGATAGATAAAGAGAGAAAGAGAGAGAGTGAGAGAGAGAGAGAGTGAGTGAGTGAGTGGGTGATTGACCAATTGACTGACTGACTCAGGCATTCAAACAAAGAGGTAGAGACAGACAGAGAAGAAAGTAGTTCCCCTAACTGCACATACACATGAAAACACACAAGTCACACACACACAGTCATACACACACACACACACACACACACACACACACACACACACACACGCACGCACGCACACGTGTACACACGAGTCTTTATTGCTTTAGAAACTGTTCCGTGCTTCTTGTTATGTTCCTTATAAACAAAAATATTCTTGTTACCTATCGATCTATCTGTGCTTTTGTTTGGTTTTTGTTTTTTGTGTTTGTTTATTTTAGGTCGGATTATTTGCTTATTATACAACACTCTATTTCTGTACATTAATTAATACTTTCTTTACTTTTTTTGTCATCATTGAGACAGTCTGATCATTTTCGGTTTTCCATTGATGGTGTTGTTTATTTGTGTTATTTGTTTTAGTTTTCCTTGATATAATTAACTACATTTCTGGTTTTGTGCTTCTAGAGCTATTTTCGTGAGCATTACGGGCTTAGTTCTTTATTCTATATTTGTTTGTGTGTTCTTTAAAGGCAGGATAAAAGACGTTGTCTAGGCTTTGTCATTATCTTCTATAAAGATAACTTTGATTTTCACTTGAAGCTGCCTGTCTCTGTTGTTATATCACAGTCAATTTCACGCACACACGCATGCACGCGTGCGCGCACGCACACACACACGAACATACACACGTACACACGCACGCGCGCGCTCGCGCGCACACACGCGTATTTTTCTCTAGATTTTCCACCTGTGTCAAATATCATGATTTTTTTTAATGACTTAGTTATTTGTGTTAATGTGCGTCAGTAAATAGATCAATGGTTTCCAATATGTGTATGTGTGTGCGTGCGTGTTGTGTGTGTGTGTGTGTGTGTGTGTGTGTGTGTGTGTGGTGTGCGCGCACGCGCGCGCGCTGACTATGTGCTGACTCTGCATTAGTCAACCAACACAGAGCAACACAGCTGTCTGTGTACTTGAGGACGCTCTTAGGACATTGAACAGAAATTATAACCCCACGTTTAGGCTCTGTTTAGAAAAAAAAAAAATTGAAACCAGAAAAACAAAACTGCAAAATACCATAGATTTTACCTAGATTATTCCTTGAGATCCCCCCCCCCCCCCAAAAAAAAAAGAAAAAGAGCAAAAAGAATATGTAAAAAATACAATTTTTGTATGTTCTGCAGCTGGTGAAAGATGATTTTCCGAACCGGAAGCAGGCCAAAGCACGCCGGGAAAAGCTGGAGAAGGAAGTGATGTCACTGGTGCAGGTGCCGCCAGCCACACCCATTGAAAAATACATCAAGGTAAGCTGAATTCTGTGCTTCCTTCAGGGCCAGCAGACTAATAGCTCCGTGGTTAAAGAAAGCATCCAGCACATGACTTGGGAGTAATCCCAAGGTTCAGTTCTATGTCGTTACAGAGCCATCTGTTTTTAAGGGATCCCCACCCAAGGGATTCTTGAGGGATCCCGTACAGGGATCTAGGGATTCCCATCCGAAGGAATCATGCACAGCGATCTATGGATCCCCATCAAAAGGGATCCCGTACAGGGGATCTAGGGATCCCCATACTAAAGGATCCCGTACAGGGATCTAGGGATCCCCATTCTAAGGGATCCCGTACAGGGATCTAGGGATTCCCATCCTAAGGGATCCTGTACAGGGATTTGGGGATTCCCATCCTAAGGGTTCTCGTACAGGGATCTAGGGATCGCCTTCCCAAGGGATCCCGTACAGGGATCCAGGGATCGCCCATCTCTCCGCACCCCCTCCATGGGAGTTTACTTTGGTTCCAGTACAATTCTAGTGCCAGTTCTTCGAATTCGACATTAAATCGTGAATCCTTCCTTCACCTTCACCTAACCCGTAGCCCCGTGGACCGTGGGCTTCAATGAAGATTTTGCAATCGTGAATGCCAACGTGTAAGGTCTTGTTCACATAGTAACCTATCCATTTTTCCTAAAGGGTAGCTTAACTATGGCTGGTTGTAGATAGATATAACAGGAACACACCCAGCATACAGTCTAGTCTGTGCCCTGGAGGGGGGTTGGGCTCTGTCAGGTTCTGTTTGTTTGTACAAGAAACACTACTTGGGGTTTTTTGTGGGGTGTCACAGTTAGGCTACTTTTTAGGGAGCTGGGAGAAGAAAAGGGATAACATTATTTACTTGAAGATGATCCGTTTTAGTGTGTGTGTGTGTGTGTGTGTGCGCGCGCGCGCACGCACGCGCTCTCTAATCTTCCATCTTACAAAGCACCGAACCTTTCATTTTCTTTTTGATTTGAGTGACACACGTTCATGCACGTGCGCATGCATTTTACTCGTTCAGAATCACACGTGCAAGGTTTTGATACGGTACACCTGTGTATACAGCCACACCAATGATCTATTTAGCAGTCATTTTTCAGCAAGGGAATGCCAAAACCTATCTCTCCCCTCTTTCCCTCTCGCTGTGTAGGCTTATGCTTCCAACGTTTAATTTGCTGTCAGTGATTACCTCCCGTGCTGCTAAATTGAGCGACAAAATCCAAGGGACATAATAGTGGGATTTGCGTGACATCATTCACAGTTTGCTATTCTTTTTTCTTTGCTATTACGCTTTTTCTTAGGTTTCGTTTCATCTCGTTTTTTGCACCATCAGAGGGAAATCTGTTTTCTTTTTCTGTGTTGGATCCTAGGGCAGAGTAGTTAAAAAGAAAAGCGTTCAAGCATCTGAAACAAGATGCTAAAGCAAGATTTTATGCATTTTCGGCAACCCCCCCCCCCCCCCCCCCCCCCAGGTAAGACCGCACTGGGTTTACTAGTTGATCAGGAAACTGCCACATTTATTTTGTGGAAGACTTTGTGTCAATTATATGACATATTTTACCTATTGGCAGCTTAGAATGTAGAAAACTTGAAAAAAGTCTCTTCTCTCTCTCCTCTCTCTCTCTCTCTCTCTCTCTCTCTCTCTCTTCTCTCTCTCTCTCTCTCTGTGAAGTAAAGTTAAATTAAATTTTTTTTCCAGATAGTACATTGAATAAGCAATGCATCTGCTTTTATTCATCAAGCATCTAAGAAGAACAAAAATTCTCTGTGTGTGTAAGTGTGTGTGTATGAAGTCAAGTCAAATTAATTTTTTTATTTCCAGATAATACATTGAATAAGCAATACATCTGCTTTTTTTCATCAAGCCATCTAAGAAGAACAAAAATTCTTTCTGTGTGTGTAAGTGTGTGCGTGTGAAGACAAGTAAAATTAATTTTTTATTTCCAGATAGTACATTGAATAAGCAATGCATCTGCCTTTTTCATCAAGCCATCTAAGAAGAACAAAAATTCTGTGTGTGTGTGTGTGAAGTCAAGTCAAATTAATTTTTTTTTCCAGATAGTACATTGAATAAGCAATGCATCTGCTTTTTTCATCAAGCCATCAAGGAAGAGCAAAAGTCACACACACACACACACACACACACACACACACACACACACACACACACACACACACACACACACCACACACGCACACGTGTGCACGTGCGAGCGTGCACGTGTGTGCGCGTGCTTGATACATACAACACGCACACATCTCTCTGCATACTTCGAATCAACACCGGTGATGGATGTCCCACTGCCTGTCTGCTGCAGGTGGACCCTTCTCCGGGCCCCTTCCCCAAGACGTCCTCCCAGCAGATCGGCTGGAGGTCCACAGAGAAAAACCTGGCCCTGGAGAAGTACGGCAAGTACGCCAACCCCAAGGGAGGCCTGGTACGTCAGCTGGAATGGCCCCTGGAGGCCGTGCAGTGAAGGACTGCCAGCTGACGAGACTTATCCCCACCCTGATACACAAGGGGGCGTTCCGGTTGTGTTTTTTTTCTCCTTCCATAATGCTTGGATGACTATTTCACAGTTTTGTGTTTTGTTTGAGGATTTTGTTTTTGTTGTTGCGTTGGTTGTTTTTTTAATGTGTCACATTTTTGTGTGTGGATATGACATCATTTTCAACAAAAAAGCTTTTATTGTTGGTGAGGAGTGAGAGGTTATTTGAAAGGTTGTTTGTTTTTACTGAAAGGTCTACAATGTATGGTATGAGTGGATGAAAAGTGTCCGGTTTTGTGATATTTCTATGGTGATATTGATCAGATTTACCCCTGTCATTGCTTTAGAAGAGATTTCTCATTTTCTTTTTGTGAAGTTGATAAGTTGTAGTATATATTGCATCAGTTTTAATGTAAAAGAAAAGAAAACCCTTCAATTTCCTGCTAAGGACTGGCTTGTAATCGAACATGGAAATGTTTACTGGAATATTAATAAAAATCATTTTCTGTCATGGTTATGTATAATTCACAATTCTTCTTTTACCATTCGAAATCTCAGTAGTAATGATGATGGACAGCTTATCAATTTTTTTTGTAGAACTATACGTTACTATTGAGATTTCAAATGAATTCTACGTGAAGGAACTAGGTTTAAAAGATCCATTGTATGGATATTTCTTTTCTTATGCTTTGTCTACTTTAAAAAAGGAAGGAGGGGATTGTAGAAAAGAAAAAAAAAGAAATGGAGATGGAGAAGACTTGCAGATGTGTTGTAGCCTTGTCCTTCCAAATTTTTTCAACTAACATAATGGCAGAAATCAAATTCAACAATCACAAAAGCAAAAAATCAAAACCAGTTCAACTATCATAATGGCAAAAAATCAAAACTAATAAACTAATTCAATTATCATAATGGCAAAAATCAAATCTAATATATCAAATTGTATTGTCTATGACGATCACACTTAATTTTTAAAAAACCGGTCTCTGCATAGAGTGCATTTTATTTGCGTATGGTTGTGATAACTGCATCGAAAATTTTATTTTAAAAATCTGATACACATGCCTATATAGCTAACTATACACGTGTTGAATTTGTAGAGATAGGCCATGGGTCATTTTGTGCCCTCACAGCAGTATTACTCGTGCTTTTTCACGCTGGCAGTATTGGTGCATGTACTATTGCTTTTCCTTTGACGTTGTTATGCATGCTATGTGTTTATGTATGTTGATTTTATGTTATGTTTTTTCTTTGGACACCAGTATTACTTGATATTTGTCCTTCATCATGATAATAGTAATGATGACGACATTCACAGCAGCAGCAGCAGCAGCAACAACAACAAAGACAACAATGATGTTACTGTTGATGGTGATTCGATTCGCTATGCATCGCTTTTAGATGAGCAATAAACTCATGGTTAAAAAAACAAAACTTCTTTGGTTATGTTTCTTGATTCTTCAAATCTTTGATGTACTTTCCCACCCGCTAGCTTACTGACTCACTGACTCGATTGTTCAGTTATTTGCTTACTTGCTCATACAGGAGCATTGACTCTTCATTATCTTGCACAGAGCAAAACCTTGTGGACAGAAATAATCATGGACCTCTTACAGAAGGGCAAGAGGGCAGACATACACACATGTAAATACACAAGCACCACACAGACAGAGACTGACGGACACACACGCACGCACGCACGCACACACACATACACTCGAGTGCGCGCGCGCGTGCATAGGTGTGCGCATGTGGCGATACAGTTTCCACCGGTAGAGCAGCCCGAATTTCACATACATAAATCTGCCGTGACTTTTAAGTTGTATACAAATACATGCGAGTCCATAATTATGAATGAATGTACGTCTGTCTGTCTGTCGGTCGGTCTGTCTGCATGGCTGTCTACCTGGCTGTGGGTGTGTGTGTGCGTGCGTGTGCGCGCGTGCGTGTGTGTGCGTGCGTGTGTGTATGTGTGCGTGTGTGTGTGATGTGCGCGCGTGCGTGCGCATGTGTGTGTGTGCGTGTGAGTGTGTGCACTGTGGGAGCTTGTTTGAATTTACAACTCTCCTCACCTCTAATACATTTTGAATTGACTAAGTCATCCGCTTCATTCTGACAGCAGTTTTATTACTCAACGCTGCTTTGAATTCAAACAGTCCTTCTCAACCATGCAATTCAAACAGCCTGTGTGTCGGTGCATTGCCTGTCTGCCTGCAGACTTCCCAAACCATTGATGCGATAAAAGTAAAACCATGTTTCGCTTATGACTCATACAGGGACAAAAACAAAACCCTGAAAAAACCTCCCACCAAAATACAGTGACATGCATTATGCACACTGTGTTTTGTTCGCTCAGGCGACATCCTGTGTGTATGTGTTGTGTGGTGTGTGTTGTGTGTGTGTGTGTGTGTGGTGTGTGTGTGTGTGTGAGGTGTGTGTTGTGTGTGGTGTGTCGGGTGTGTGTGTGTGAGGTGTGTGTGTGTGTGTGTGTCGGGGTGTGAGGGTGTGATTTTGTGTGTGTGTGTGTGTGTCGGGTGTGTGTGTGTGTGTCGGTGTGTGTGTGTGAGTGTGTTATGTGAGGGTGTGCGTGTGTGTGTGTGTCCTGGTGTGTGGAGTGGGTGGTGGGGGGCGACATGACAGCTCAGGCTGGCTGTATGCAGGAATTCCTATCAATATGTATGACCATGGAAAAGATCAAAGCAAATGCGGACAAAGGATGATCGCTCATCATGATAACCTGTGATAATGCAGGGAAATCCGGCACCTAATCGTTCATTAGTGATGGGCTTTGCTGCCATTAACAGCTTTAAAAAATAGCCGAAAGTATTCCACACCACCGCCCACCCTTAATAAAATAGCAAACAAACGACCCCCCACACAAAACAACAACAACAACAACAAAAAACAACCCAACAAAACACAACAATAACAACAAAAACAAAGACACCCTTCCCATAAAGGCAAAAGTCTCATTTTTGCATAACGTTGACGCTGTGTCACATTATCATTATTATTTTTTTATAGTGTTCCCTGTCTATGGTATACCATGGTTCAAGAGAGGAGCAATGAATGAAGTGGTTCACACCCTAAAGATGTGTGAGCATCAGGCAATCAAACCTACCCCATTCCTGGTATGAATGCTGCTGACACACACTTCATGTAGACGGGTGCCCACTGCGTAATAAACACAAAAAAATGAAACCATTGAAACGTGATGGCCAGTTACTGTTTCCGAAATCAAAGTGGAAAAATGTACGGTGACAAAATCGGTAAGTTGTGGTACCCATGATGGTGCCATCAACAACCGAATCCTTATAAGAATTAATGTGATGAAAACTCTGTCTGTCTGTCTCTCTGGCTGTCTTTCTCTCTGTCTCTGTCTCTCTCTTTCTCTCTCTCCCTTTCTCTCTCTGTAACACACATCCACTCATACACCCATGTCACTCCCTCCATCCCCTTCTCAACACCTATGGTAAAAAAAAATCACACGAATTAGAAAACAAAAGAGACTACCATAAAGTGAAAAATGTATGACCCACCCATTCCATGCCTCCATGGTTGTATGTATACATGTACATGCTTGCTTGTGTGCCAATGCGTGTACAGGCCTAATTTAAAATATTTACATTCTAGAGACACGAAAGAAGCTGCCTTAGTATAAAAAAAAAAAAAGGAAAAAAAAAAGAGAAGAAAATCAATGTTTAGTTGGGTTTTTTTCTCTTAAAGCTGCCAGTCAGATTGACACTGCCGTGCTAACCAGCCATCATTACCTCACTGAGCAGTTGCAAATACACAGCTCCCCTCCTTGTGATACCGAAGGCCTGTCAGTATTAATAGCATCCCTTCTTATCCAAAATTCTGTGCTAGGAATTCCCACTTTTCTAACCCTTTGTTTGTTTCTACCTTGTTCATTTTCTTCCTGTCACTCCCTTTGTCTATTTTCTCCTTCTTGATCCACTCTACTGCATCTTTTTTATAGAAAGACTTAAAACATAACAATTCTCTCTCACATGGAAGTCACATGTGCTGGGCTTGACTTGTCAGGTGCTTCACAGCAGCACAACACATTTTTGCTCATATGACAGACAATGGTGGTAGCCGTCTGAGTCTACGATAACAACGAAGATGACGAAGAAGAAGAAGAAATACACAGCTAACAGCAGTAAGACAAAGTAATCAATGAAGTACATAGCTCAACACAATAAAAGAAAAATGCAGGGTGTACTGCCAGCAAAAATCCCTTTGCTATCAAATAAGTAACAAGAAAAAATCCAGGTTAGACTGCGCTGCATGCCTTGCAAACAGAAAAAAAAAGTTCACTAACTCTTAATGAAGTCACGCACACGCTACTGTTATATCCCCTGGGTTATGTTACTTAATTTAGCAGCATGGGAGGTAATCACAGGCAGCAAATAAAGGTTAGAAAGGCGTACAGCAAAGGGTAAGAGGTGATTGGCATTCTGCTGCTGCAAGAAGGACTGCTGAAGAGATCACTGACATCGTTGTATGGACAGGTGCTCGCGATCATGCATACAGATGAGCATATCCATGTACAAATACTTGAATGCATGAGCATGTAGCCATGGAATAAGATGCAAAGAGGGGAGGGCAGGGATTCTTTTTTGTTTGTTATTCGGGGAAGATGAGATAGTTCGGTGGTATAGACGGTAAAAGCACTGTCTAGAATAAGCAAGAAGTCTATGCTGCAAATCCTATCCATGGTCATGTTTTTACTCCCAACGAAGATCCTCTAAGTAGGAATGCTGCTACCTTATTAATAGAGGGTAAAATCGGTTGCAACATGCAAAATCTCACCATTGGCGAACCTGGGAGCTGTAGCCAAGGAACAAGAAAAAATATCCTACTGTAGAAAATGTCAAGGGGTCTTGTTGTCAGACTTTCACGTAAATAATAATAATAATATATGGAATTTATATAGCGCTGAATCTTGTAAAAAAAACCCAAACAAATCGAAGCGCTTGCACTCAATCATTTACAGGCATGCAACTCTCCTTAAACATAATAAACAACAGATTTCAAAACCATACGCGCACGTATGCACGCATGCACGCACACACACGCACACACACACACACACACGCACGCGCGCGCGCAACACACACACACACACACACACACACACAACACACACACACCCCACACACACACACACACACACACACCCCTCGGAACAACACTTAGAAGGTGAAAGATGCTGTTGAAAATTAGGGACAGATATTTGGGGGAAAAGTCTCAGGTAGGAAATAAGTGTGTTTTGAGGCTGGATTTGAAGGTATCAAGTGAAGGCTTTTGGCGAAGTGAAAGAGGGAGGTCATTCCAGGTGGATAGACCAGAAACAGAGAAGGAGCGACGGCCAACAGTGGTTTGTTTGAATCTGGGTGTTCGAAAGCACAAAGTATCTGCGGCTGAACGAAGGGAACGGGATGGAGGGTACAGATGAAGACAGTTACAGAGATAAGAGGGTGCAGATTTGCGGAGACATTTAAAACAGAGGGTATTGATTTTATACTCCAGTCTTTGTGAGACAGGCAGCCAGTGAAGAGATTGCAGAAGAGGAGTGATGTGTTCAGATTTTTTCTTTCTTAGGACCAGTCGAGCTGCAGAGTTTTGTATGCGTTGAAGAGAGTGGATAGATGATGCTGGTAGGCCAGCCAAAAGAGAATTACAGTAGTCTAAACGTGAAAGAATGAGAGATGTGACAAGCTTGGAAGTTGCATCAGTGGACAGATACTTGCGAATCGCGCTTATGCACCGTAATTGATAGTAGCAAGACTGGCAGGTCTGGGTGATGGATTTTTTCATAGAGAGTGTGTTGTCAAGAACTATTCCTAAATACTTCACAGAGTTGGACAAAGGAACTGACGCACTGCCGAATTCTATTGAAGTTTTTGCGATAGAGGAAAGTTTATGTTGGGTCCCTATGAGCATGGCTTCGGTTTTATCAGCATTAAGTTGTAACTTGATCTGAGTCATCCAGTTTTGAATGTCTTGAAGGCAGTAGGACATATTTGTCAGGAGGGAAGGCAAGTTTTCAACAGTATCACTGCACTGAAGCTGAGTATCATCGGCATAGAAATGATGATCAATATGGTGGTTGTTTATTATATGTGAGAGTGGAGCAGTGTAGAGAGTAAAGAGAACAGGGCCCAGGACTGATCCCTGCGGGACTCCACATTCCATTTTGACAGGTTTTGATGGAATTTTGTTTACAATAACTTTCTGGAACCTGTCTGTGAGGTATGAAGTAAACCAGGTGAGGGCTGTGCCGTTAATACCAAACGTATTTTGGAGGCGAGAAAGAAGAATTGAGTGATCTATGGTATCAAAGGCTGCAGATAAGTCAAGAAGAGTGAGGAGGGAGATTTTTCCTGCATCAGAAGCAAGTAGAAGTGTATCTAAAGTGTGGACTAGGGTGGTTTCGGTGCTGTGGTTGGGGCGATAGGCAGATTGAAAAGTGGGAAGGAGATCATTGGAATGAAGGTGACTGTTGAGCTGTTTGAGAACGACTTTTTCTAGTACTTTAGAGACAAAGGGTAAGTTTGAGACAGGCCTATGATTCTTCAGAATGTTGGGATCGAGGTCGTGCTTTTTCAGTAGAGGTGTGACTATTGCTGTTTTAAGAGCTGATGGAAAATTTCCTGACACAAGAGATGAGTTTACTATTTTAGTAATAATAGGTACAAGTTGTGGAAGGCATTGTGAGAAAACAGGAGCAGGTATGGGATCAAGGTCGCATGATTTTATAGTCATTTCCTTCAGAATTGTCATGATTTCTTTTTCACTTGTGGGATGGAAGGAAAAGAGAGGAGTGCCAGTGAACTGGGGATCAGGAGGCGCAGGCTGGAATTGAGTCTGATCCAGTCTGGAGCGTATGTTTCGAACTTTGTCTGAGAAGAAGGCAGAAAATATGGATGGAAGTTCAGACAGGCTGTGGGTGTTAGGCAGAGGAGTTGTTTTTGCAGATCCAAGGAGATTTGAGGTGAGGGAAAAAAGAGATTTTATGGATGTAGCACAGAGAACTTGGGAAGAGTAGTAGTCTGTCTTTGCTGAATGGATTAAGAGTTTGACTTTGTTTATTTGTTTTCGGAAAAGCTGTTTGTTGATTTTGGTTTTTGACTTCCGCCACTGCCGTTCTAGTTGCCGGCGTTTGCGCTTCGCTATCAAGATGTCTTGGGTATTCCATGGCGCACAGGGTCTGTCAGGGAGGAGATGGTCAGTAGGAGGTGCATGCTCATCAAGCAGTTGGCGGAGAATAGTGTTATAGTGATCAGAGAGGTCAGTGTGGTCAGAGGTTTGTGAAAAACGTTCGGAAGTTTGTGAAGAGAAGGTATGAATGTCTAAGGCCTTAAGATTGCGACGAGTAACATATTTCTTCTTTCTGACAGGTTTTGTGATGTTAAGATGGAAAAGAATGGCGGAATGATCAGAATGCAGTTCGTCGGTGACAGAAACAGATGTGACAAGATTAAATGAAGCATTAGTAATCAGCCAGTCTAAAATATGACCAGATCTGTGCGTTGCTTCGTTTACCAGTTGAGAGAGAGAATGGTTGGACAAGAAAGAGAAAGACGTTTGACATCTGAAGAAGACTGGTTGTCGAAATGGAAGTGGGACATAGTAGAACATTCCAAATGTATTTAATGCATGGTGTAGAAAAAACAACGAATCAACATCAGGAAAAAAAAAGTTTCTAGCAACATGCTGCAGAATAATTCACTTTTAGAAACAAAAAAGTATGGAGATGGGGACCCCCCAAAAAAACCCCACCCCAACAACAAACAAACCAACCAAACACCAAAGCTACCATTCTGAAGAGTGGTTTCCTCAAAGAGGGAAGCCTGAATTTCATGTACGCAGTGTGTCACTTGCATTAGGAAAATAAACAGTCTTCATAGAAAAAAGAGCCTCTACCCTTTCCCTTGAAGCTGCTGGCCAAACTGACACCTTGTGCTAAAAAGTCCGCATTACCTCATTACCTCACTTGGGCAGTTTGTCTTCAAACACATAGCTTACAGCAGTAAGACAAGGTCATTAGTGAAGAATGTGGCTCTACACAAAAGAAAATCTGTACCGTGTATTGTCAGCGAATATCCCTTTGATGTCACTAAAAGGAGGAAACAGAGAGCCAGATCAGACTGCTTAGAGAACAGAAAAAAGCGTTGCTTATTCTTAATGAAGTCACGCACATGGTACTGTTAGCTCCCCTGGGTTTTGTTACCTAATTTAGCAGCATGGGAGGTAATCACAGGCAGCGATTAAAGGTTAGAAAGTATACAGCAAAGGAGAAAGAGGTGGTTGGCACTCTCTCACTGTAAGGATGACCGCTAAAGAGATTATTGACATATTCGTCTCAAAATATGCAGGCACTCATACAGAAATAATTATGTCAATGTGTAAATGGATAAATGCATATGAGCTTACAGCAGTCTAAATTAATGAGAAACAATGAACACGCAGTATTGTTTTGCAATAAGGAAAAATCATATGATTGAATTGTTTAGGATGTAAAAGTACCTGTCTGGAAAGGAACAAGAAATGGTGCAATCCTGTCCCTAACTTTTTTTATGGCAGAAAACTCTAAACGCCCGGTTGCTAAATCTTCAGATGGAATATGGTCGCACGTGCAGCATAATTTAGTGTACAGAGCTCAAAAGGAATCAGTTCAGCAAGAGAACAGTTTATGGTAAATCCTGCAGAAAAATCCACTTTTTCTATAAAAAAAATAGTTTTGCAGATGGAACACCAGCAAATACAACAAAAAGAGCAAAGAAAGAAAGAAACAAACAAAACTGAAAACCTAGCTGATGTTCCCTTTAAAGAGAGGAGCCCGAATTACCTACATGCAATGTCACGCACATAAGGAAAGGAACTACCTTCATGAAAAATGCACCTCTGGAGAGAGAGAGAGAGAGAGGAGAGAGAGAGAGAGAGAGAGAGAGAGAGAGAGAGAGAGAGAGAGGAGAGAGAGAAGAACAGACAGACAGAGAGACAGAGAGAGGAGAGAGAGATTTTATTATTTTTTTCCTTTTATTTCGAGGATAATGGAATAAGCACTCGCGTGCTTTTTTACCCATCCAGTCCCCGTGTGTATGCACTTTTGTCAATTTTGTCATCCGTTCTCACCGGCGCACAATGCCCTACTCTTCTGAAAAGCGGAACGGGTTTTAACGTGTAGGCAAGATGTTCTGTGTGTGTGTTCGCACAGGTGACCTCGGTTGAGAGAGAGAGAGAGAGAGAGAGAGAGAGAGAGGAGAGAGAGAGAGAAGAGAGAGAGAGAGGAGAGAGAGAGAGAGAGAGAGAGAGAGATTTTGCTTTGCTTTTTGTTTCGTTTGGGGTGTTTTGCTTTGGTAAGTTTGCACAATTGAATGATATAAGGTCCCTTTTGGAACTGCCAGCCAGACAGACACTGCTGTGCTAAAAAGTCCTCATGTTTTTCACTGGGAAGTTTCTGTCTTCAAACACACAGCTAACAGCAGTAAGACAGCAGTTGTTTTTTTAAATTTTTATTTATTATTTTATTTATATCGAGGATAATGCAATAAACATTTATGCGCGTTTTTACATCCAGTCCCCGTATGTATGCGGTTTTGTAAATTTGTCATCTGTTCCCACCGGCACACAATGGCCGACTCTTACAAACAGCAGAACAGGATTAACGTGTTGCGCAAGATGTTCTGCGTGCGTTCACACACGGGACCTCGGTTTATAGTCTCATCCGAAGTTAATGAAGGGCATTGCCAAACACAAAGCAGAAAACATGCTATGTATTGCTAGTGAATTTCTCTTTGATGACACAAACGAGCAACAAAAACAAAACAAACAAAACAAACCCAAACAAAATCGAGATTAGACTGCTTTGCAATCAGAAAAAAGGTTCACTAACTCTTAATGAAGTCACGCACATGTTACTGTTATAGCCCTTGGATTTTGTTACTTAATTTAGCAGCACGGGAGGTAATCACAGGCAGCAAATTAAAGTTAGAAAAGGTATACAGGGAAAGGGGAGGACTAGAGGAAGAGGTGATTGGCGTTCTCTTGCTGAGAAACGGCTGCTAAATAGATCATTGATGGATTTGTAAGGACAGATGCAACTAATCAGTTTAAGCTTGCAAATGTGTTCAGGTATGCATGCACGCAGGATTGTGTTGCAATCCAATGAAAGAGAGAGAGAGGGAGGGAGAGAGAGAGAGAGAGCGAGAGAGAGAGAGAGCGAGAGAGCGAGAGAGAGCGAGAGAGAGAGAAGAGAGTATTTGAGTGTTTTGTTTGTTTTGGGCTTTGCTTTGATAAGGTTTGTACAATTAAATGATTCAATAGTCCACGAAATAAGAACGCCCATTTTATAAAGCCAGGCGTTTGTGGTTTGAAATTACCCCTGGTACTACATTTTGGGGGGTAGTCTTCTTTGTACTACATCGTGAATGATCTTGGTATCGGACTTTCTAATGGCTCAAGATCACCTGTGCAACATGCATATAAAGCAAGTTTGACAAAACTGGTAGCAGAACTCTGAAGAAAAAGTGATTCTCGCAGAAAAAATTAATAGACATGCAGATGGAGGAGAAAAAAAAAAGGAAGATGCAAGTTGCTTATGACGGGTCACATGCATTTGTTTTCCACCCATGCCATCTATTACTTGTGTGAATATTTAGTTGATTTTTGGGAGGCGGAGTAGCTTCATGGTTAGAGCATGGCACTTGGGATTTGATGGTCCACCAGGGTTCAAGTCACCACCCAGACGGCTGGTTCACGGGGATTTTTTTCCCCCTGGAGTTAACATCAGTACCGACTCCACTCCCCACACAAAGTCCTTTGGGATGAGACTATAAACCGAAGCCTTGGATGCTAACGCACGCAGAATATCTTGCACCCACGTTCAAACCTGTTCTGCCTTTCAGAAGAGTAGACCTAGCATTCATGCTGGTTAGAACGGATGACCATAAACGAAATCATGGTATCGTGTTTAGACATCATCCCTGAAGTCGGAATGTGGTTGCCTTAATGGTGGGTAACAACGGTGGCATATGTAAAAAATCTCACCTTTAGTGAACCTCGGAGCTCTAGCCGAGAAACAACAACAAAAACAAGAAAACAACAACAAAAACAACAACAAATTATGTAAACTACGACTCGGTCATGTTTGGGTTATTATCCAGCAAAGAACACGCTCTCAGGGAAGAGACACATATC
>CM054149.1:29672946-29707946 GCA_028751875.1 Rapana venosa | reverse complement strand
CTGCAAGGTGAAACTCTTTACCTTGATCATTTTGGGATCATCTAAGGATGTATCTAATAGAGGGGGCGGGATAGCCTAGTGGTTAGAGCACTGTTCTCGTGATCTGACGATCAGGGATCGAGCCACTACTTGAGGCAGACGTTTTAAAAAGGGCTTTTACCGTAGAATCAACATTAGGGCTAACTCCATTTCCCCCAAAATCCTTCAGATGAGACTTGAAACCAAGGCCCCGTGTGTTAATGCACGCAGAACATCTTGCTCACATGCTAAAACCCCGTTCCGCCTTTCGGAAAAGTAGGCCATTTCGTGCCGGTAGGAACGGATGATAAATTTCTTTTTTTTTCTTCTTTTTTTAAACTGCATTTACGCAGGTCTCGTGTTTAGACACCATCCCCGAAGTCGGAATGCGGCTACCTTAATGGTGGTGGTGGTGGTGGTTGGGGGGGGGGGGGGGGGGGGGGTAAAGACGGTCGGCTCATGCAAAAATCTCATCCCTTGGTGAATCTCCGAACTCTAGCTGAGGAAAGAAATATGTGTTTTAGTCACTCATTTAACCATTTTTTAAGTCTTTTGTTTATGTATTGAATAACTTAGTAATTCATAATATTATTATCTGATCATTTATTCGCTTGCTAGTTTTGAAGTAAATAGCTACAAAGGTCACACACACACAGAAGAAGAGAGAGAGAGAGAGAGAGAGAGAGAGAGAGAGAGAGAGAGAGAGAGAGAGAGAGAGAGAGAGAGAGAGAGAGAGAGAGAGAGAGAGAGAGAGAGAGAGAGAGGGAGGGAGGGAGGGGAGGGGGAGTTGGGAGGGGGAAGGAGGACACACGCAGACAGGGAAAACTTTGGAGCTAGCAGGAATGTTAAAAAAAAATGGACTAGGGTACTTCGACCTTTATCATTGATTTTCGTAGTTACTTTCAAACTGTCTCTGTGTCTGTCTGCCTGAAGGCTTGTCTGTCTGTTTGTCTCTCTCTGTCTCTCTCTCATCCACTCTGTTTCTATCTGTCTGTCTCTGTATCTGCCTGCCTGCCTGTCTGTCTGTCTGTCTGTGTTCATGCCTCTGTATTTGTTTTTCTCTGATCTTGATTGTTTCTCTTTGCAGCTGTCTGTCTGTCTTTATGTGTGTATCTCAGTCTCTCTGTCTGTCTGTCTGTCTTTCTGTGTGTGCTTATGTCTCTGTTTTTCCTGTTCTTCTCTTTATCCCAGCTCTCTGTCTGTATCTCTGTCTGTCTGTGGTGACTACTGATATCTACTCCTGTAGAGTTGCACTTGAGCAGATTAAATTTGCGCGCGCGCGCGCGCGCGCGCGCGCGCGCAGAGAGAGAGAGAGAGAGAGAGAGAGAGTGTGTGTGTGTGTTTCCCCCTACCCCTCTCTCTCTGTAAATTTGTTATCTGTTTATTTTATTTATGTGCGATCGCATGCGTGTAAATGATGTGAATGTAAGCACCTTGATTTGTTGCTTTACAAGATTTAACGCTGTATAAATTTCATACATTATTATTATTATTATTACGTTTGGATTTGGTATTCTTCCCCTTGAAAACAATATTCAGCGCTCTATTCAGCGATTCACATCAAATGAAAATGGTGTCCCTTTTGCACATCAAACATTTTAAATAATATGTTGCATTTTTCTACAAGAATGTCACATGTCTTATATACGCGTGTAGCACTTCTAAGATATTCAGTCTAGTTAATTTTATCAATGTAATTTGAAACAATTTTGGTGTTGGGGTGGGGGTGGACTGTTGTAAGCTAAGAAAACACGAATTAATGTAGCAAAGTTAATGTCATTATGTATATTCTTCTCAGATAAACACATATTAAGAACAGGCCACAAAATCGTAATGTTAAAATATACAACGCCACACTGTGTTCAATATTACTTCAGGTTTTTTTTAAAGCCAGGAACATAAAGAGAACTTGCCAAGAGTTAATAATCTCGAGCATTCAGAATGACCTAACTATAATTAATGCCGTTAATGTGAAAGGAAAGCTAAAACGAATACAGTTGAAGACAGGAAAAGAAAACAAATAATGGGTGGCGCTGCTCTTGTGGCGACGTGCTCTCCCCGGGGAGAGCAGCCCGAATTTCACGCAGAGAAATCTGCGTGACTTAAAGTAGTGTGAAATGAAATGAAATCATAAAAGCAGACTCAGTTATCTCTCTCGCCCACCCCCACCCCACCCCAGTAGGTTTTTGATTTATGTACAAAAAGAGTCAGGGAAGATAAAGCAGCGAAGGAGAGCAGATGGACGCTGCCCTCAATATGCTAGCCCCTAGAGAAGTGAGGTCTCTGACGCCTCACTCCCCTATGACCTAATAGCTGAACACCGGTATTAAAAAAATCACTCTTTCCCTTCTGTTTTTCTATGTGACTCTTATATTTATGCCGCAAGTACTAAGGCATCCACAGAAATAAAAACCAACTTTTGTGAAAGACTAGCTTCTGACTCAAAACTCAGGTGATTTTGACCAAATTTGGTAGGTTTGAAATTTTTAAAGTTTTCAGCAAACACTGTACCCCCTCAGTCCTTTGACGTCTGCTAGCTTCCTTACCGCAACATGCATGCGCGGGGTCAACGCTGTAGGAATACAGGCAGTCTTCATTTGGTGATTATTTCCATCTTTCTCGTGACTACCCGGTATTGCTTTGTGTCCTCAATCCCCAAAACAAATGCACAGTCAATTTTTTCATACTTTAAAAAATCTGTGAAAATCACCAACATTTTTTTCCACTCGCACTCACCAACATTTTTTTCCACTCGCACTCACCAGCATTTTTTTCCACTCGCACTCTATAGAAGATACTACGTGACCCCCAAATTAATACCGGTGTGTAGCCAATAGATTACGGGACACCTTTACCTTTTTACAAAGGAGTAATGGGGTAAACGTGATGGTAAAGGATATATAGCCTTAGTCTCTCTGATAGTATCAGTTTCAGTGCGTTAAATGTCAGTCTATATATTGATTTGTTTTTGCTAAATATTTGATTTTTCTTTGTTAATATATTCGTTATGCTTCTGTCTCTCCCATGTCGTTACTGTCCTGCTGTTGTGCGCGCACGTGCGCGTGCGTGCATGTAGCCTATGTGTGTGTGCCTGTGTGAACCTGTGCGCGGGTTCATGCGCGTGCTGTTGTGATTAAAAATATATATATTTTAAAAACAATCAAGAACCAAAGTTGGCATCACAAGTGCAGTCAAAATGCAGGCCACCAGCCAACCAGCTGGCCAAGCCCACAATCATAATGATAAACATCAACCCAATTGTTCCAGGTGATTACAGCCTCATCTTGCTGGAAGTTGTGCTATGACCACACGTGCGGAAGAAACATGTTGTTGTTGTTGTTGGTAGTGGTGGTGCTGGTGCTCTTCTTCTTCTTTTTCTTCTTCTTCTTCTTCTTCTTCTTCTTCTTCTCTTCTTCTTCTTCTTCTTCTTCTTCTTCTTCGTCGTCGTCGTCGTCGTCGTCGTCGTCGTCGTCATCACCATCATCTTCGTCGTCGTCGTCGTCGTCGTCGTCGTCGTCGTCATCATCAATCACCATCATCATCATCATCATCATCATCATCATCATCATCATCATCATCATCATCATCATCATCATCATCATCATTATCTTCTTCTTCTTCTTCTTCTTCTTCTTCTTCTTCGAACGCTCATACAGTAACTATCTGTGGCTTGTCATATGAGCTAAAATGCATTGCACTGCCGTTAATCGCCTGACAAGTCAGGCCCAGCGCATCCGACTTCGGCGTGGGAGAGAATTGTTATCTTTTAAATCTTTCTGGAGAACCACCCCCCCCCCCACCCTCCCCCCAGGAGAATGATCCAAGGCGGCAAAAAAAAGAAGACAAGAAGGGGGTAGTGATGGGAAGAAAAAGAACAAAGCAGAAACAAAGAGAGGGATAGAAAAGAGGGAATTCCTAGCATAGAATTTCTGGAAGGCGGGTATGCGAATATTAATACAGGCAGGCCCCCGGCATCCCCACAGGGGAAGAAGGATATTCAAGGGTTGTTTTTTTTTGCTTTGTTGATGCCAAAATGAGTCATTGTTGATGCTGGGTTTTTTCCCTCTATCATTATAAATCGGGGACGTGATAGCTCAGTGGTCAGAGCACTCGCTTTCCCCCAGCCAAGTTAAGCAGCGTCGAGCGTGGTTACCAGTTGGATGGGTGACCGTTTGCGCGCCTTGGCTTCAGTACAGTCCCGCCCCCAGTTCACCCAGCTGTAAATGGGTACCTGCCCTCTTTAGGGTCAGGGAAGGTAAAGCAGCGAGGGAGAGGAGATGGGTGCCGCCCTCAATATGCTGGCCCCTAGAGAAGCTGAGGTTTCTGACGCCTCGCTTCCCTACGACTTTATAGGTTATGGGACACCTTTACCTTTTAATCATTATAATCTGATTATTGTTGGAGTGTACATTGTTTTGTCGCTTTTCAAAATCATTATTTCAGAGGTTTTTTTTGTTTTCCCCCCAGTGAAATAGCGTTGGCCTGTGAGGTTTTAGGTAGTGTGTGCGTGCGTGTTGGTTGTGTGTGTTTGTGTGTGTGTGTGTGTGTGTGTGTGTGTGTGTGTGTGTGTGTGTGTGTGTGTTGCATTGATGTGTCTGATGTTTAAGAAATGCAGGCAATACAAATTTTAAAAAGCCAATAATAACAAAAATAAACCCCCATCCACCCCCACCACCCCCACCACTAAACTGGAGGTCTTTAATTATAATTCAGTATTTTTGATCAAATCCTCTGAGATATAGGCTTTTCAAGTAGAGTAAGAGCTTTCAAGAAAAATCATCATTATTTTTATTGTTTGACTTAAAAAAAAATCCTTTTTCTAAGTCACACATCAGCTGTCGTGTATTTTTGGTTTAGGTTTAAATCCAAACTATTTCACTTCTTGGCGTTTAGGTGAGGAGTAGATATTTTTGATGTGATGGAATGATAGGAATTGCTACGGGTTTTCTGTTGTTGTATTTATTTCTTCGTCAGTTTCTGAAACGAGTAAATTCTATTTTTAAGCGTGTGTGTGTGTGTGTGTGTGTGTGTGTGTGTGTGTGTGTGTGTGTGTGTGTGTGTGGTGTGTGTGTTTGTGTATGTGTGTGTGTGTGTGTGAGAGAGAGAGAGAGAGAGAGAGAGAGAGAGAGAGAGACAGAGACAGAGACAGACAGATAGACAGACAGACAGACGGACGGACAGACAGAAAGACATGGACATATTTTATTTATTTATTTATTCATTTTATTCTTTATATTTCGAGGATAATGGAATAAACACTCTTGTTCCTTTTTTTACATCCAGTCCCCGTGTGTATGCAGTTTTGTAAATGTTGTCATCCGTTTAATAGGGACAGGGAGAGCACGCAAGCGTTATGTGCGCTTTGTATGTATAATTATGTCCATGTCATTTTTGACACTACTTGGAGCAGCGAAACAAAACAAAAGTTGGGAAGCTTTTCAATAATTCAAGACTTTGATGAACAGATTCCTCTGAGATTTGAAATTCGAAAAACATCATTTTTAGTGAGTTATCGCGTTTTTGACAGAAATCAGCTGATGCGTACGCTTGCTGACTTCTGCTAGACTGCTCCCAGACAGACGCTAGAGCCGAGTGGTTAAGACTGTCCCACTTCAGTCCCTGGGTCAGTGAAGTCGTGGGTTCGAATATCGGCAGGATAATATATATATCCTGTCAAATAAATGGTAACTAAAAGAAAGAAGGGCCGCTGTGAAGTGAGACTGTGTCAGCAGCGTTGAGGCCTGCGGGTAGACCTAAGGAGCTACATGCACAGGAGAAGACCTAGGCACAACTTACTCATTCCTTTTGGTAAGGGAAGGAAACGGAGAGAAAGAGAGAGAGAGACAGAGGCAGAGACAGAAACAGAAACAGAGAGACAGAGAGAGAGGGACAGAGAGACAGAGAGAGACACAGAGAGACACAGAGAGAGACAGAGACAGAGACAGAGAGACAGACACAGATAAACAGAGACAGCGAAAGAGAGAGAGAGCGAGAGAGAGAGAGAGAGAGAGAGAGAGAGAGAGAGAGAGAGAGAGAGAGAAACAGAGACAGAGACAGAGAGACAGCGAGAGAGAGAGAGAGAGAGAGAAACAGAGACAGAGAGATAGTCAGAGACAGAGAGACAGACAGACAGAACCAGAAACAGAGACAGAGAGACAGAGAGACAGCGAGAGACAGCGAGGGACAGAGAGAGAGAGAGAGAGAGAGAGAGAGACAGAGAGAGAGAGAGAGAGAGAGAGAGAGAGAGAGAGAGAGAGAGAGAGAGAGAGAGAAGAGAGAGAGAGAGAGAGAGAGAGAGACTGTTATCTATTTTTTTCTGTGTGGCCAGCTTGAGAGCAGCAGTAAAATCGCTTTTTAAAATTTGACGACATTATGGCAGCAATCTCTCTTTTAAGATTGTTTCTCTGAGATAGTTGGGGTTTGTTTTTTTGTTTTTGTTTTGTTGGTTTGTTCCTCGGCTAGAGCTCTGAGGTTCACCATTGGTGAGATTTGGCGTATGCGACCCGTTTACTCACTAATTAAGGTAGCCACATTCCGACTTCGGAGATTTAAAAAAACAACAACAACCCACCGTTATATATATAAAACATAGAGGCGGCATTGCGGGTCAATACACCCCCCAACATCTTTGGACAAACTCCACTGACTTTTAATGAGGAAGAAAACCCACTGAGAAAAATAAACATAAAAAAAGACAGTGGCATTGTGTTTTTCAGACGAGTTACTCTTCAACCGTTTTTCTTTCTTTGTTTCTTTCTTTGTTTTTTTCTTTCTTTCTTTCTTTCTGTTTGTCTGTCTGTCTGTCTTTCTTTCCTTCCTTCTTTCTTTCTTTCCTTTCCTTTCCTTTCTTTCTTTGTTTCTTTTCTTTCTTCCTTCCTTTCTTTCTTTCTTCCTTACTTCCTCCTTTCTTTCTTCTTTCTTTCTTTCTTTCTTTCCTTCCTTACTTCCTTTCTTTCTTCCTTCCTTTCTTTCTTTGTTTCTTTCCTTTCTTCCTTTTTTCTTTCTTTTCTTTCTTTCTTTCTTTCTTTCTTTCTTTCTTTCTTTCTTTTCCTTTTCTTTCTTTCTTTCTTTCTTTCTTCCTTACTTCCTTCCTTTCTTCCTTTTTTCATCTTTCTTTCTTACATTTTTCCTTTCTTTCTTCCTTCCTTTCTTTTCTTTCTTTCTTTTTTCCCTTCCTTTCTTCTTTCTTTCTTCCTTCCTTTCTTCCTTCCTTTCTTTCTTTGTTTCTTTCTTCTTCCTTCTTTCTTTCTTTTCTTCTTTTTTTTTTCTTCCTTTCTTCTTTTTTTCTTTCTTTCTTTTCTTTTCTTTCTTTCTTTTCTTTCTTCCTTACTTCCTTCCTTTCTTCTCTTTTTTCATCTTTCTTTTCTTACATTTTTCTTTTTCTTTCTTCCTTCCTTTCTTTCTTTCTTTCTTTTTTCCCTTCCTTTCTTTCTTTCTTCTTCCTTTCTCTTCCTTCCTTCCTTTCTTTCTTTCTCCTCCCTTCCTTTCTTTCTTTCTTTCTTTCTTTCTTCCTTTATTTTCTTTCTTTTTTCTTTCTGTCTGTCTTTCTTTCTTTCCTTTCTTTCTTCCTTCCTTCCTTCCTTCCTTCTTTCTTCTTCCTTTCTTTCTTTCTTTCTTCTTCTTCCTTCCTTTCTTTCTTCTTTCTTTCTTTCTCTTTTCTTTCTTTCTTTCTGTCTTCTTCTTTCTGTCTTTCTTCCTTCCTTTTTTCTTTCTTTCATTCTTTCTTTCTTTCTTCCTTCCTTCCTTCCTTTCTTTCTTTCTTCCTTCCTCCTCCCTCCCTTCCTTCCTTCCTTCCTTCCTTTCCTTCTTTCTTTCTTTCTTTCTTTTTGTGTTTTTTTCTACCTAGCTGCTTGACTTTTTGGTAAAAGAAAGAACGTATACAAGTGAACACACTCACTGACGCTGGTGTACCAGCACCCAAGCATGCATGCATGCAGGTATGCACTCGCACACGCACAAAACTTCTCTCTCGAGCGAGCGTACATGTGCGGCTACACACACGCGCGGGCACACTCTCGCACGCACGCACGCGCGCGCACACACACAACACACACACAAAACCCACACACAAAACCCACACAAAACACACACACACACAAAACACACACACAACACACACATACACACACACACACACTCTCTCTCTCTCTCTTTCTCTCTCTCTCTCTCTCACGCTCACACACAATCTCTCTCTCTCTCCCTCTCTCTCTCGCTCTCTCTTGATACATCCCATTTTTCCATAAAGCTTACCTCATATGTCCAAAATTCAATCTACTGACTTCATGTTTTCTTAAAGTCAAATTAATGACATGCCACTCCGAGTTAATCGTAACACCGCCAGAAATTGCCAAACCCATATTTTTTTAATTTTGCTTGTTGGCAAATCAAGTTTAAACTATGTTAAAACATAATCAAAGGAATCCATCCGCACACGCAACAATCCAAACAGGAACAAAAACAAAGAGCTGGTTATATATAATGTAACACATACAGTCACATACAACACACACACACACACACATACACACACACACACACACACGCACGCATGCACGTACGCGTGCACGCACACACACAAGAGGGAAAACGCACAACACACAACACACGCACACAAACACACTCGCACACATAACAGACACAACACACACACATACACACTCTCACACACGTGCGCGCGCACTCACACACAATACAAACAACACAACACACACACACACACACACACACACACACACACACACACACACACACACACACACACACACACACACACACACACACACACACACACACACACACACTCGCACACACAGCACACACACAATACAAATACAAACACACACACAACACACAACACACACACACACACACACACACACACACACACACACACACACACACACACACACACACACACACCACACACACACACACACACCAGAGGGGGCGGAAAACACTGTCACCTTCTCCTGCAAATTGCGTGCCATGCTGTAATCAAAGTGATGTTCAAGACTAGGCTTCAGAGGTTGGTTTTCTTTTTTTCTAGTTCTTTGGTGCTTTGACTTTTAATACACACACACACACACACACACACACACACACACACACACACACACACACACACACACACACACACACACACACACACACACACACACACACACACACAACACCACACACACACACACAACACACACACACACACACACACACACACACACACACACACACACACACACACACACACACACACACACTGTGTTATGACGGATATTTTTTCAAGATTTTTGAATTATTTGAATTGTATGGTTTAATATTTTTCTGGGTTTTTGTTTTGTTTTTAATTCCACATATGCATATGTTATTGTTTTTCTTGTTTGATTTGTATAGTTTACCATAGGTTAGGTTTTTTATTCTATGTCTGCATATACATTATCTTTTTTTTCTCGCTTTTTTTTCTTCTTTAGATAGATGGCTTGATGAAAAAAAGCAAATGCACTGCTTATTCAATGTACCATCTGAAAATAAAAGTTTGACTTTGACTTTGACTTTGACACACACACATACATACATACACATACACATACACGCACGCACGCACGCACGCACGCACGTACGCACGTACGTGTGTTTGTATGGTTAATCATTGATTAGGTTTTTATTCTATATCTGCATGTATATTATCTTTTTTCTCTCTCTCTCTCTTTTCTTTCTTTAGATGGATGGCTTGATGAAAAAAAAGTAAATGCACTGCTTATTCAATGTACCATCTGAAAATAAAAGTTTGACTTTGACTTTGACTTAAACACGCGCGCGCGCGCGCTAGCTAAACAGCAAGTTTTAGAAGGCCAGTTTTGCACGAAACATTCTAAATAGAAATAAATATTACCCCATTGGGATGCCGGGGGTCTGTCTGTATAAATAGCATCCCCACTCCATTCTGTGCTAGGAATTCCCTCTTTTCTATCCCTCTCTTTGTTTCTGTCTTGTTTCTTTTCTTCTTGTCACCCCATTCTAGTCTATTTTCTGCCTTCTTGGTCCATTCTCCTGCCTTTTTCCGCCTAAAAGAGTTAAAAGGAAACAATTCTCTCCTACGCCGGAGTTGGATGCGCTGGGCCTGACTTGTCAGGCGCTTAACGTCAGCGCAACGCGTTTTCGCTCATGGTATGACAGACAATAGCGGTTGCTGTCTGAGCGTTCGACGACGACGACGACGAAGAAGAAGAATCGAAATAAGTTTACAAAGGAGTGTGCACCCACATGCATTTACATGTACTGGTGGATCGGTGGTCTAGAGATAACGCACCTACCTAGAAAGTAAAAAGTATGGGTTCAATTCCTGTTTGTGCTGGACACTCCCCTCCCTGCGCCCCATTCACATGACCTTGAGCCGTAGTCTGGGTGCTAGTCTTTCAGATGAAATGATAAAGCCGAGGTCCTGTGTGGTAACACTTTCCGTGCACGTAAAAGAACCCACGGGAACAAGAGAGTTATCCTAGCAAAACTCTGTAGATAAAAGCCATTCTGATAGGGAAAAAATACACATACAGACAGGATTTTAAAAACAAAAATCTGTGGCACTGCTCTTGTGGTGACGCGCTCTTCTAGAAGACAGACAGTAGCCCGAATTTCACGCAGAGAAATCTGCCGTGACAAATGGAAGTACAAAAAACCCCAAGTCAAACACAGAAAGACACATATACGTTGAACTCTTGTGTTTATTTCTGAAATTGTTTAGGTTCAAGCTGTTTTACTTGACAGTAGGGCAAAATGCTAAAACGCAAAATAAAGTGGTACGGGCACGTCACACGAACATCTGGACTTGCCAAGATTGTCTTACAGGGAACAACAGTACAAGGAGGGAGATGAAGTAGCAGACAGAAAAAACGATGGGAAGACAACATCAGAGAGTGGACTGACTGGCCTTGAGTGGAACGATATGCAACGGAAAGCAGAAGACCGTGGGGAGCGGAGGAAGCTGGTTGCAAAATCTTCAGTGGTGCCCCCACGGTCTACTGGACTATGGGATAGGTGAAGGTGAAGGAAGGGTAAAATGAGACTATGTTGCCTGGCGATCCTTCATGACCAAGAAGTGGAGCTCTCACCATCATCGTTCACAAGCGATGGAGACAGGTGACAAGTGACAAGTGACAGGTGAGGGTGAACTATATCAGTAGTTAGTTAGAGCATTACACTCGTAATCTGACAGCCACTAAGGACATCATATATCAGGTCGAATATCCACTGAGGTTTTCATTCAAGGGGATTTTTTTGTCTCCTGGATTCACGGACTCCACTCCCCTGTTAGTTAGTCCTTCAGTTGAGACAATAAACCGAGCTCGCCCTCCCCCCCCCCCCCCCCCCCACTAGGGATACCAGGGGCCTGCCAGTATAATAAACAGCATGTAGAAATTCTAATGATAATGATGGTAATGATCAATGATCACAGTTGCATTGGTCTTGCATCGTTACATGCCCAACATTGGGTGTTGATTTTTTTGGGGGGGTAGGTTCCCTGTGGCGCCAAAGTGGGATAGACTTGTGGCTGCCACAGTACTTAAATCGGTTAACTCCGCTGGGACTATATTATAGTAAAAAACAAAACAAAAAACAAAACAAAACTGGAAATTCTGTGCTAGGAATTCCCTCTTTTCTATTCCTCTCTTTGTTTATTCCTTGTTTCTTTTTCTTCCTGTCACCTCCTTCTTGTCTTTTTTTTTGCCTTCCTGGTCAATTCCAAGTACGACACTCCGACTTGTTTGATATTCTGGCAGGGCTATACATCGACGGGAAAGATCTTCGAGTCCTCAGAAACATATATTGAGAACAGGAGGCAGCCATTAGAGTCGACAATGACATCAGTCAATATAGGCCAATCTGCAGGGGTGTGAGGCAGGGCTGCGTGTTCTCACCTGATTTATTTAATGTATATAGTGAAATAATTCTACGAAATATTGAGAATCATGAGGGAATTAGTGTAGGTGGCCACAACATCAACAACCTGAGATATGCAGATGACACAGTCCTTATCGCCGACTCTGAAGAAAAGTTGCAAAAGATTTTAACAGCAGTAACAGACGAAAGCGAAAAGAAAGGATTACAGCTCAATGCAAAGAAGACAGAATGCATGGTGATCTCGAAAAAAGCTGTTATACCACAATGCAACATAGCCTGTAAAGGAGAGAGAATCAGACAAGTAAACACCTTTAAATACCTTGGTTGTACTATCACCCCGGACGGCAAGTGTGACACAGAAATCAAGAAGAGAATCGGTCAATCTAAGGCAACTTTTAACAACATGAAAGGCATTTTTACCAACAGTAAGATAAGCCTCAAGAATAAGATCTATGTTGTGAGAGCCTACGTATGGTCCATTCTTCTGTACGGATGTGAGTGCTGGACCCTAGCCAAGGACACAGAACAGCGACTAGAAGCAGTGGAGATGTGGTTCATCCGGAGAATCATGAAAGTCTCATGGACAAAAAGAAAAAAAATGCAGAAGTAATGGAAATGGCTGGATACAAGAGATCCCTTCTCAACACCATCAGAGAAAGACAGCTAAAAATTTTTGGCCATATAATCAGGGCTGACGGACTAGAGAAACTGTTATGGAGTGGCAAAATATGTGGAAACAAGAGCAGAGGAAGACAACGCACAAAACTCACAGACAGCTTAAACAAATTCGCAAGGAATAAAGAGGGCACCAACAATGAGCTCATGAGAAGGACCGAGAAATGGGAAGAATGGAGAGCCATGATCGTTGATGTCTGCAGGACCAGACCGGACACTTGAAGAAGAGAGAAGAAGAAGAGGTCCATTCTGACGTTTTTTGTGGTCCAGAAAGACTTAAAAGATAATCATTCTCTTCCATGCTGAAGTTGGATTCGCTGGACCTGACTTGTCAGGCGCTTAAAAACAGCAGCGCAACACATTTTCGCTCATATAACAGACAACAATAGTTGCTGTCTGAGCGTTCGACGAAGAATATACAGAGGTCCCGGCGTGCGAATGGCGAAAAAGCATCTTGTGTTGATATCGAAACCTCTTCTGCCTTTTACTAAAGGGAAGGCTAGCCATGGCAAGTGAAGTGGATGAGTCTAGTATATCCAGCATTCATTCATTCATTCATTCATTCATTCATTCATTCATTCATTATTCTTTTATTTCGAGGATAACGGAATAAACACTCATGTGCTTTTTTTACATCCAGTCCCCGTGTGTATGCAGTTTTGTCAAATTTGTCATCCGTTCCTACCGGCACACAATGGCCTACTCTTCCGAAAAGCGGAATTGGTTTTAACGTGCGCGCAAAATGTTCTGCGTGCGTTCGCACAAGGGACCTCGGTTTATAGTCTCATCTCGAAGGACTTTTAGGGGGAGAGTGGAGTCGGCACTGATGTTAATTCCAGAGGAAAAAAAATCTCTTGAACGAGATTGGAACCCGGGTCAGCAGATCACAAGCGCATCACTCTAACCACCAGGATATCCCGTCCCTCCTGTATCCTGGTCAGTCAGACTACCTTGGCACCTGGAGAGGAACAGATTCTGTCAGGTGTACCTTTCCCTAAACACACTGCCTGAACATTACAGTGCAGTGCACCGACTCTTCAAGGAGTTAATGAACAAGTCGTCTCTTCGGATGAGACGATAAACCGAGGTCCCGTGTGCGAACGCACGCAGAACATCTTGCGCACACGTTAAAACCCGTTCCGCTTTTCGGAAGAGTAGGCCATTGTGTGCCGGTGGGAATGGATGAAAAAAATTACAAAACTGCATACACACGGCGACTGGATGTAAATAAGCACACGAGCGCTTATTCCATTATCCTCGAAATAAAAGAATAAAATAATTTTTTTTTTAAAAAGTCAAAGAGAAGTTTGAAAAGGTGGTGGATTGAAGACGGAGGGGGAGAGGTGGGATGGAGGCAAGGACAAATACAAAAATAAGCTACAAAAAAGCCAACAAAAAGCTTTACAGACATGATTCAACAGAGTAAGAAGAACTAAGAGATGAAGGGGGAGTTGGAGGACATGTATAATGCAAGACAGTCACAGCAACAGCAACAGCAACAGCAACCGTCTTCTTCTTCTTCTTCTTCTTCTTCTTCTTCTTCTTCTTCTTCTTCTTCTTCTTCTTCTTCTTCTTCTTCTTCTTCTTCTTCTTCTTCTTCTTCTTCTTCTTCTTCTTCGCAATTTTTCGCAATTCTTCTTCTTCTTCTTCTTCTTTTTCTTGTTCTTGTTCTTGTTCTTGTTCTTGTTCTTCTTCTTCTTCTTCTTCTTCTCTTCTTCTTCTTCTTCTTCTTCTTCTTCTTCTTCTTCTTCTTCTTCTTCTTCTTCTTCTTCTTCTTCTTCTTCTTCTTCTTCTTCTTTCTTCTTCTTCTTCTTCTTCGCAATTCTTCTTCTTCTTCTTCTTCTTCTTCTTCTTCTTCTTCCCAAAGCTCATAGCGTGCCATCTGAAAATGAGAGTCAGCTTCACGTTTGCCCGTCTCGCGACGACGTCTGTCTGTCGTTTGTTCCCCTTTTGTATTCTTGACAAAACAGCAGCAGAAGCAGCAGCAGCAGCAGCAGCAGCAGCAGCAGCAGCAGCAGCAGCAGCAGCAGCAGCAGCAGCAGCAGCAGCAACAACAACAGCAACAGCAACAGCAACAGCAACAGCAGAAAGAGAGATAGAGACATAGAGACATAGAGACAGAGAGAGAGAGAGAGAGAGAGAGAGAGAGAGAGAGAGAGAGAGAGAGAGAGAGAGAGAGAGAGAGAGAGAGAGAGAGAGAGAGAGAGATTTAAATTTATTTTTTAATTCATGTTTATTCTTTTATTTCGAGGATAATCTTTTTTTTTTTTACATCCATTTCCCTTGTGTCTGCAGTTTTGTCAATTTTGTCATCCGTTCCCATCGGCACACAATGGCCTACTCTTCCGAAAAGCGGAACGGGTTTTAACGTGTGCGCAAGATGTTCTGCGTGCGTTCGAACACGGGACGTCGGTTTGTAGTCTTTTCTGAAGGACTTTTTGGGGAGAGTGGAGTCGGCACTGATGTTAACTCCAGAGGAAAAAATCCTCTTGAACGAGAATCGAAC
Organism: Rapana venosa; assembly: GCA_028751875.1. Classification (NCBI taxonomy): domain Eukaryota; kingdom Metazoa; phylum Mollusca; class Gastropoda; order Neogastropoda; family Muricidae; genus Rapana; species Rapana venosa. Next base: position 29,692,852 of record CM054149.1, on the reverse strand, counting down.
CCGGGTCAGCAGATCACGAATACATCACTGTAACCACCAGGCTATCCCGTCCTAGAGAGAGAGAGAGAGAGAGAGAGAGAGAGAGAGAGAGAGAGAGAGAGAGAGAGAGAGAGAGAGAGAGAGAGAGAGAGGGAGGGAGGGAGGGAGGGAGAGAGAGAGAGGGAGAGAGAGAGAGAAAGAGAGAGAGAGAGAGAGAGAGAGAGAGAGAGAGAGAGAGAGAGAGAGAGAGAGAGAGAGAACCCAGCATCAGTCAGACAAACTTGTCAAATAAAAAAACAAAACAAAAAAAACCTTGGAAAATGTGCGCTAGAAAGACAGGCGCGCACCCACGTAGAGCACACGTGTATCGGATTCAGTTTGAAGTTTTCAAGGTGTTTTCTTTTTTTTTTTGGGGGGGGGGAGGGGGGTACTTTTGTGCTTGACCGGTTCACTGGTTCGGTTTTTGTTTTTGTTTTTTTATATGAAGAGACCGTAGGAGGCAGACTCTTTGATAAGCAGACACTTCCAGACAGAGAGTAAAAGAAGATAAAAATATTTGCTTCATAAGGACAGACCCAAATGCTGGACTTATTCATCAACCCGAAAAACAAAACAAACAAAACAACTCTACCAGACTGAATAGAAGATCAGACTTGGATTTATTATTTTGCTTATATTTTCCCCCCTCCTTTGATGAGCTCTGTATAGCAATAACAACACCAATGTCAGTCTGTCTGTGCCTCTGTGAGTCTGTCTGTCTGTCTGTCTGTCTGTCTCTCTCTTTGGGGTCTCAAAACGCGACACGAAGCAGCAGGACACAAAATTATTTTGTGAGGGTTGCGGAAAAGGTTCCACAAAAAATGTCCACCATACCAGTTATTCGTGAACTCCCAGCAGCAATGGAAATTCTTCTTCTTCATCGAACGCTCAGACAGCAACTCCTGAGGCCCTGACAAATGCTGCTGTGGTACGCTGAAGGCCCCCAGAGGTCCGAAAAGTTTGTCCCTCATCGGCAGGTCAGCAGGCCAGATATTGGCCCTCAGGGTTTGGTGTGTTGGATGGACAGGTCTGGAGGAAGCGATGGAAATAACACTGAGTGCCCTGTTGACAAATCATGATGTAAATAGCTGAAAAAATTGTTGGCGAAAGGGATTCAAGAGTGTTGGTTATACGAGTCAAACCCACAGCATTGCAAACATCCACACAGTGTGGTTTATTTCATCATCCTGAACCACAGTTTGGGCGTGGAATATTACAAAATATTCCAGAAAGAAGCCACCCAGCCCAGTTATGATGTGACCAGAGGCAAGCGCAGCAACAGAGACAGTCAAGCATTCAACCACCTGCTAATCCAACCATCATTTCTTTAAAATTTTATTTCGAAGATAAAGGAATAAGCACTCATGTGCTTTTTGTTTGCATCCAGTCCCCCGTGTGTATGCAGTTTTGTAAATTTTTTCATCCGTTCCCACCGGCACACAATGGCCTACTCTTCCAAAAAAGTGGAACGGGTTTTAACGTGTGCGTGAGATGTTCTGCGTGGGTTCACATTCGGGACCTGGGTTCATAGTTTCATTCGAAGTGTGTGTGTGTGTGTGTGTGTGTGTGTGTGTGTGTGTGTGTGTGTGTGTGTGTGTGTGTGTGTGTGTGTGTGTGTGTGTGGTGCAAGCATGTGTGCATGCATGTGCATGCACTGCTTTTCCTTATCACTGCCTCAAGGGTTCTTGTACAACTGAATTTAATGGCGGGGTCAGTTTTGCCAGCTACTCTGTATGAAGAAGCAAGTACACTGCATGATTGTGAGTGACACAGTGGTACACAAGCTGACACAAGCGACAGTAAGAAGACATGGTGAAGGTGTATTAAAACATCAGCTGACACAAATTTACAGTGCATGGCGGATTGTAAGGGTCCGTTGGTTTGGTACGAAGCACAAGCAAAAAACAAACAACAAAACAAAACAAACAAACAGAAACAAACCCAAAATCCCCAAAACTCTTCACATGAAATAGAAATCAGATGTGGATAATAATAATAAATATCACCATCATCATCATCGTCGTCGTCGTCGTGGTCGTGGTCGTCGTGATCATCATCATCATCATCATCATCATCATCATCATCATCATCATCATCATCATCATCATCATCATCATCATCATCATCATCATCATCATGTATGCAATTTATATAGCGCTGAATCTTGTGGCTTACATTCAAATCATCAACACACATGCCATCACCCATATTTCATTTATACCACTTTAAGTCACGAGATTTCTCTGCGTGAAATTCAGGCTGCTCTCCCCGGGGAGAGCACGTCGCCACAAGAGCAGCGCCACCTTTTTTTTTTTTTTTTTGGTCTGCAACTGTATTTCTTTCCCTATCAGAGTGGCTTTTTTCTAAGAATTTTGCCAGGGACAACTCTCTTGTTGCCGTGGGTTCTTTTACGTGCGCTGCATAATTTTCTGTAACACACGGGACCTCGGTTTATCGTCTCATCCGAAAGACTAGCGCCCAGACCACCACTCATGGTCTAATGGATGGGGGAAAAGTTTCGGGCCCAGACGGGATACGAACCACGCACACTTCCGACCCGGACTTTTCGCTTTCTAGACAGGCGCGTTACCTCTAGACCACCGATCCACCGATGGGGATAAGAGTTATCTAATGAAGCTATTGATAGGGCTTGCATTTATTTCGAATGGTTTTACCGTTTGAAATAAAGGTTTTTTCCTATAATGATTATTGTAAGGCGACTTTAAGACTGACTTGGTGAGTAAGAGACAAAGTAACTCAACGAACAAAGTTAGCCAACTAATCAAATAAGAATTTATCTGTCTGTCTGTCTCTGTCTCTGTCTGTGTTTCTGTCTGTGTGTTTGTTTATCTGTCTGTATGTCTGTCTGTCTGTCTCTCTCTACCTCAATCCTTCCCTCTCTCTCCCCTTTATTGTTTATCCTTCATATATTTCTGTCTTTCCAAACATACATAGTTTGCTATTTTATGCTTTTTCAATATAAAAAAAACATTTTCATCCCCCCCCCTCTCTCTGTCTCTGTCTGTCTGTCTATCTGTCTACCTGCCTATCTGTCTGTCTGTGTTCCTGCCTGTCTCTCTGTCTGTTGGTCTGTCTGTCTGTCTGTCTGTCTGTCTCTGTGCGTGTCAGTGTCTCTGTGAGTATTAATTGGCTCTGTGTGTGTCTTTGAGTGCTTGCAAGTTCATAACGCCATCCTCACATCCTGTGGGAGTAGGCCTGTAATTGCGAAGGAGAGGGGGAGGGGAGGGGAGGGGAGGGGTGGGTGGTTAGACGATTGGGGGGGGGGGGAGTAGGGGAGTGGTGGAGTAGGGGGCATAATCTGCCTTTGTAATCAAAAGCAAACCAACGCCAATTATTGTCATCATTATTACCACCCAGCCACAACACAACCCCACCTTTTCCTCCCCCCCCTCTCCTACTTCTACCCCCTCCCCTCCCCCCCCTCCCCTCCCCTGATGCTCTCACCATCCTCTCCTTACTTCTGCACCCCCCCCCTCGTCCCATCTCCCCAACAGGCCACCACTCTCACCATCCTCTCCTTTCGGCCGAACGAACGAGTGTCTAGTCTTTTCTGGTTACAGATACAACATGCGAACATTCCGCTAACAACAACAATTAAGCCCGTTGATCTAATTTGACGGCTTTCATCTTCTATCTGACAATTATTTGAACACAGAGGAATTGATTCGTTGGTCTTTTTAAAAAAAAAAAAAAGTACTCTGTTTCATTCGTTTTAATTTTGCATTGTATGTGTGTGTGTGTGTGTGTGTGTGTGTGTGTGTGTGTGTGTGTGTGTGTGTGTGTGTGTGTGTGTGTGTGTGTGTGTGTGTGTGTTGTTGTTGTGGTGGTGGTGGTTTGTTTCAATTTTGCTGTGTGGTGGTGGTGTGTGTGGTGTGTGTGTGTGTGTGTGTGTGTGTGTGTGTGTGTGTGTGTGTTTGTGTGTGTGTGTGTGTTTGTGTGTGTGTGTGTGTGTGTGTGTGTGTGTGTGTGTGGTGGTTGTGTGTGCGCGCGTGTGTGTGTGTGTGTGTCTGTTTGTCAGTGTCTGTGTCTGTGTGTCTGTCTGCCTTCGCCTGCCAGAGTCTTTTGTCTGAGAATATCTACCTGTCTTCTTAGCACGCCAGCAAGTTCACAAGCGTGCAGACCATGCCAGCCCTCCTTCAGAAGTAAGCCTACAGATTGGCTGGCATAGGGAGGGGGGGATGGGGAGAAGTTCAGCACTGCCGACCCTCATCAAAGGGCAAATGAATGCCCCCCTATTACGACGGCCGCTCGACCCGGAGTGGTTAAGACCGTTCGATTTGCAATCTCATGGGTCCATGAAGTCGTGAGTTCGAATCTCAGCGACGTCTGGTAAAAATCAAGTGTGTGTGTATGTGTGTGTGTGTGTGTGTGTGTGTGTGTGTGTGAGTGTGTGTATGTGGTGTGTGTATGTGTGTATGAGTGTGTGTATGTGGTGTGTGTATGTGTGTATGTGTGTGTGTGGTGTGGTGTGTGTGTGTGTGTGTATGTGGTGTGTGTGTGTATGGTGTGTGTGAGAATGTGTGTGTGGTGTGGTGTGTATGTGTGTGTAGTGTGTGTGTGTGTGTGTGTGTGTGCTTGTGTGGTGTGTGTGTGTGAGAGAGTGTGTGTGTGTGTGTGTGTGGTGTGTGTGTTGTGTGTATGTGTGTGTGGGTGTGGTGTGGTGTGTGTGTGTATGTGTGTGTGTGTGTGGTGGTGTGGTGTGGTGTGGTGTGTTGTGTGTGTGTGTGTGTGGTGTGGTGTGTGTGTGTGTGTGGTGTGTGTGTGTGTGTGTGTGTGTGTGTGTGGTGTGTGTGTGTTGTATGTGTGTGTGTGTGTGTGTGTGTGTGTAATGTGTGTATGTGTGTGTGTGTTGTGTGGTGTTGTGTGTGTGTGTGTGTGTGTGTGTGTGTGTGTGTGTGTGGTGTGTGTGTGTGGTGTAGTAAAAGTCAAAGTCAAACTTTTATTTTCTGATGGTACATTGAATAAGCAGTGCATTTGCTTTTTTTCACCAAGCCATCTATCTAAAGAAAAAAAAAGCGAGAAAAAAATAATGTATATGCAGACATAAAATAAAAAACCTAATCTATGGTAAACTATACAAATCAAACAAGAAAAGACAATAGCATGCATATATGGATAGAATAAAAGAATAGAGATAGAATAAAAGAATAGAGATAGAATAAAAGAATAGAGATAGAATAAAAGAATAGAGATAAAATAAAAGAATAGAGATAGAATAAAAGAATAGAGATAGAATAAAAGAATAGAGATAGAATAAAAGAATAGAGATAGAATAAAAGAATAGAGATAGAATAAAAGAATAGAGATGGAATAAAAGAATAGAGATAAAATAAAAGAATAGAGATAGAATAAAAGAATAGAGATAGAATAAAGAATAGAGATAAAATAAAAGAATAGAGATAAAATAAAAGAATAGATAGAATAAAAGAATAGAGATAGAATAAAAGAATAGAGATAGAATAAAAGAATAGACATAAAATAAAAGAATAGAGATAAAATAACAGAATAGAGATAAAATAAAAGAATAGCGATAGAATAAAAGAATAGAGAGAGAGTAAAAGAATAGAGATAAAATAAAAGAATAGAGAAAATAAAAGAATAGAGATAGAATAAAAGAATAGAGATAGAATAAAAGAATAGAGATAGAATAAAAGAATAGAGATAAAAGAAAAGAATAGAGACAAAAAATAAAAGATTAGAGATAGAATAAAAGAACAGAGATAAAAGAAAAGACTAGAGATAGAATAAAAGAATAGAGAGAGAGTAAAATAATAGAGATAAAATAAAAGAATAGATAAAATAAAAGAATAGAGATAGAATAAAAGATAGAGATAAAATAAAAGAATAGAGATAAAAGAAAAGAATAGAGACAAAAAATAAAAGATTAGAGATAGAATAAAAGAATAGAGATAGAATAAAAGAATAGAGATAAAATAAAAGAATAGAGGCAAATAAAACAATAGAGATAGAATAAAAAATAGAGATAAAATAAAAGAATAGAGGCAGAATAAAAGAATAGAGATAGAATAAAAAGAATAGAGATAGAATAAAAGAATAGAGATAGAATAAAAGAATAGAGATAGAAAAAAAGAATAGAGATAATAATAATAATAATAACAACAAACAACACAGCAACAACAACAACAACAACAACAACAATAATAATAATAGTAATAATAATAATAATAATAATAAATGGAACTTCTATAGCGCTATATCTTGCAAAGACAAATCAAAGCGCATGCATTCAACCTAATCTTACACAGTCATGCAATCAATGATAAATAATCAATAGTTTAAGAAAACAGATATTTACAAACATGGTGCGATGCAGACAAAATCTATTAAATATAACAGATAAAATAACAGAATAGAGATAAAATAACAGAATAGAGATAAAATAAAAGAATAGGAGATAGAATAAAAGAATAGAGATAGAATAAAAGAATAGAGATAGAATAAAAGATAAGAGATAGAATAAAAGAATAGAGATAGAATAAAAGAACAGAGATAGAATAAAAGAATAGAGATAGAATAAAAGAATAGGGATAGAATAAAAGAATAGAGATAGAATAAAAGAATAGAGATAAAAATAATAATGATAATAATAATAATAATAATAATAATAAATGGAACTTCTATAGCGCTATATCTTGCAAAGACAAATCAAAGCGCATGCATTCAACCTAATCTTACACAGTCATGCAATCAATGATAAATAATCAATAGTTTAAGCAAACAGATATTTACAAACATGGTGCGATGCAGACAAAATCTATTAAATATAACAGATAAAATAACAGAATAGAGATAAAATAAAAGAATAGATATAAAAGAAAAGAAAAGAGATAGAATAAAAGAATAGAGATAGAAATAAAAGAATAGAGATAGAATAAAAGAATAGAGATAAATAAAAGAATAGAGATAGAATAAAAGAACAGAGATAGAATAAAAGAATAGAGATAGAATAAAAGAATAGAGATAGAATAAAAGAATAGAGATAGAATAAAAGAATAGAGATAGAATAAAAGAATAGAGATTGAATAAAAGAATAGAGATAGAATAAAAGAATAGAGATTGAATAAAAGAATAGAGATAGAATAAAAGAATAGAGATAGAATAAAAGAATAGAGATAGAATAAAAAGAATAGAGACAGACTAAAAAGAATAGAGATAGAATAAAAGAATAGAGATAGAATAACAGAATAGAGATAGAAATAAAAGAACAGAGATAGAACAAAAGAATAGAGATAGAATAAAAGAATAGAGATAAAATAAAAGAATAGAGATAAAATAAAAGAATAGGGATAGAATAAAACAATAGAGATAAAATAAAAAAATAGAGATAGAATAAAAGAATAGAGATAGAATAAAAGAATAGACATAGAATAAAAGAATAGAGATAATAATAATAATGATAATAATAATAATAATAATAATAATAATAATAATAATAATAATAATAATAATAATAATAATAATAAATGGAACTTCTATAGCGCTATATCTTGCAAAGACAAATCAAAGCGCATGCATTCAACCTAATCTTACACAGTCATGCAATCAATGATAAAAAATCAATAGTTTAAGCAAACAGATATTTACAAACATGGTGCGATGCAGACAAAATCTATTAAATATAACAGATAAAATAACAGAATAGAGATAAAATAAAAGAATAGAGATAAAAGAAAAGACTAGAGATAGAATAAAAGAATAGAGAGAGAGTAAAATAATAGAGATAAAATAAAAGAATAGATAGAATAAAAGAATAGAGATAGAATAAAAGAACAGAGATAGAATAAAAGAATAGAGATAAAATAAAAGAATAGAGAGAGAGTAAAAGAATAGAGATAAAATAAAAGAATAGAGATAAAAGAAAAGACTAGAGATAGAATAAAAGAATAGAGAGAGAGTAAAATAATAAGATAAAAATAAAAGAATAGATAAAATAAAAGAATAGAGATAAAATAAAAGAATAGAGATAGAATAAAAGAATAGAGATAGAATAAAAGAATAGGGATAGAATAAAAGAATAAGAGATAGAATAAAAGAACAGAGATAGAATAAAAGAACAGAGATAGAATAAAAGAATAGAGATAAAATAAAAGAACAGACATAGAATAAAAGAACAGAGATAGAATAAAAGAATAGAGATAGAATAAAAGAATAGGGATAGAATAAAAGAATAGAGATAGAATAAAAGAATAGAGATAGAATAAAAGAATAGAGATAAAATAAAAGAATAGAGATAAAATAAAAGAATAGAGATAAAATAAAAGAATAGAGATAGAATAAAAGAATAGAGAAAAAAGAAAAGGAAAGAAATAGAATTAAAAGAATAAGAGATAGAATAAAAAAATAGAGATAGAATAAAAGAATAGGGATAGAATAAAAGAATAGAGATAGAATAAAAGAACAGAGATAGAGTAAAAGAATAGAGATAGAATAAAAGAATAGAGATAGAATAAAAGAATAGAGATAGAATAAATAAGAATAGAGATAGAATAAAAGAATAGAGAGAAAAAAGATAAGAGATAGAATAAAAGAACAGAGATAGAATAAAAGAATAGAGATAGAATAAAAGAATAGAGATAGAAATAAAAGAACAGAGATAAAATAAAAGAATAGGGATAGAATAAAGAACAGAGATACAGTAAAAAGAATAGAGATAGAATAAAAGAGTAGAGATAGAATAAAAGAACAGAGATAGAGTAAAAGAATAGAGATAGAACAACAGAATAGAGATAGAATAAAAGAATAGAGATAGAACAAAAGAACAGAGATAAAATGAAAGAATAGAGATAGATAAAAAACAGAGATAGAGTAAAAGAATAGAGATAAATAAAAAATAGAGATAAAATAAAAGAACAGAGGCAGAATAAAAGAATAGAGATAGAATAAAAAGAATAGAGATAGAATAAAAGAATAGAGATAGAATAAAAAAATAGAGATAAAATAAAAGAATAGAGGCAGAATAAAAGAATAGAGATAATAATAATAATAATAATGATAATGATATTGAGAATAATAATAATAATAAATATAATAATAATAATAATAATAATAATAATAATAATAAATGGAACTTCTATAGCGCTATATCTTGCAAAGACAAATCAAAGCGCATGCATTCAACCTAATCTTACACAGTCATGCAATCAATGATAAATAATCAATAGTTTAAGAAAACAGATATTTACAAACATGGTGCGATGAAGACAAAATCTATTAAATATAACAGATAAAATAACAGAATAGAGATAAAATAACTAGATAGAGATAAAAAAAAGAATAGAGATAGAATAAAAGAATAGAGATAGAATAAAAGAATAGAGATAGAAACAAAAGAATAGAGATAGAATAAAAGAATAGAGAGAGAGTAAAAGAACAGAAATAGAAATAAAAGAATAGAGATAGAATAAAAGAATAGAGATAAAATAAAAGAATAGAGATAGAATAAAAGAATAGAGAAAATAAAAGAATAGAGATAATATAATAATAACAACAACAGCAACAACAACAACAACAACAATAATAGTAATAATAATAATAATAATAATAAATAATAATAATAATAATAAATGGAACTTCTATAGCGCTATATCTTGCAAAGACAAATCAAAGCTCATGCATTCAACCTAATCTTACACAGTCATGCAATCAATGATAAATAATCAATAGTTTAAGCAAACAGATATTTACAAACATGGTGCGATGCAGACAAAATCTATTAAATATAACAGATAAAATAACAGAATAGAGATAAAATAAAAGAATAGAGATAGAATAAAAGAATAGAGATAGAATAAAAGAACAGAGATAGAATAAAAGAATAGAGATAGAATAAAAAGAATAGAGATAGAATAAAAGAATAGAGATAGAATAAAAGAATAGAGATAAAATAAAAGAATAGAGATAGAAATAAAAGAATAGAGATAAAATAAAAGATTAGATAGAATAAAAGAATAGAGATAGAATAAAAAGAATAGAGATAAATAAAAGAATAGAGATAGAATAAATGAATAGAGGTAAATAAAAAGAATAGGGATAAGATAAAACAATAGGGATAAAATAAATGAATAGAGATAAAATAAAAGATACATATAGAATAAAAAGAATAGAGATAGAATAAAAGAATAGAGAACAGAATAAAAAAGAATAAAGATGAAAAATAAAGAAATAGAGGTAAAATAAAAGAATAGAGATAAAATAAAAGAATAGAGATAAAATAAAAGACTAGAGATAAAATAAAAGAATTGCCCCTTACAATGATCGTTATAGACAGACTTCAACACAGCTCTCTCCCTCCCCTCCTTCCTTATACATCTCCCTCCCCTCCCCATTACCCCATCCCCATGTGTGTGTGTGTGTGTGTGTGTGTGTGTGTGTGTGTGTGTGTGTGTGTGTGTGTGTGTGTGTGTGTGTGTGTGTGTGTGTGTGCGTGTGTGGTGTGTGTGTGGTGTGCATTTGGACTTGTTAGAACTATTACTTGCTATTTATTGGTTGCTTGACTGTGTAAGAATGAGGTGAGTGCAAGCGCTTTGATTTGTCTGTGCAAGATACAGCGCTATATAAATTCCATATTGTAGTAGTATTATTATTCCCCCTTTGCTCCCTCACCCCCCCCCCCCCTACCCAAGCTTAATCACATATTGATTGTTCCTCCCCCTCCCCCCACCTCTCTCTCTCTCTCTCTCTCTCTCTCTCTTACTCTCTCTCTCTCCTCTCTCTTCTCTCTCTCTCTCTCTCTCTCTCTCTCTCTTTCTGTGACAAAAGACACACTGTGGACACTTAGCTGGCAATACTTTGGCTGATGATCCAAGTAGTGATCTTTCATCTTTTGTTTTGGGCGATTATGTAACAAACTGAAATGATGTTGTCTTTTTTCCCTGCCTCATCCAGTAGCATTGCATTGTGCTCTGTGTGTGTGTGTGTGTGAGTGTTTGTGTGTTTTGTTTGTGGTGTGTATGTATGTGTGTTTGTGTGTGTTGTGTGTTGTGTGTGTTGTGTGTGTGTGTGTGTGTGTTGTGTGTGTGTGTTGTGTGTGTGTGTGTGTGTTGTGTGTGTTGTGTGTGTTGTGTGTGTGTGTGTGTTGTGTGTGTGTGTGTGTGTGTGTTGTGTGTGTTGTGTGTGTTGTGTGTGTGTGTGTTGTGTGTGTGGTGCGCGTGCGTGTGCGCGCGCGCGGGGGCATACATGTCTAAAGAACAATAACATGCTAGTTTGTTTATCTCAAACTATTGTCAGTTTATACATAATAATAATAATAAATGGAATTTATATAGCGCTATATCTTGCAGAGACAAATCAAAGCGCTTGCACTCAACTCATTCTTACACAGTCATACAACCAGTGACAAGCAATAGTTCCATCAAGTCCAAATGTGCACACACGCACACACACACACGCACACACACACACACACACACACACACACACACACACACACACACACACACACACACACACACACACACACACACACACACACACACACACACACACACACACCACACACCACACACACACACACACACACACACACACACACACAGGTCACACACCCTGGCAGGGCAATAGAATCTTGGCTGTTGAAGGCAGGGAAAAACTATGAGATGAGGCAGGAGAAGAAAATCTTAGGTTTTAAATAAATATGTCTTGAGACTGGATTTAAAAGTGTCATAAGAAGGCTTTTGGCGGAGAGAGAGAGGGAGATCATTCCACATTAATGGACCAGAAATAGAGAAAGAGCGACGGCCGATGGTGGATTGGTTGAATCTAGGTATTCGTAATGACAAGGCATCTGCAGCAGAGCGGAGAGAACGAGAAGGAGTGTACAAGTGAAGACATTCACAGAGGTAGGCGGGTGCTGTTTTGTAGAGACATTTGTAACAGAGGGTACTGATCTTATAGTTTACTCTCTGTGGCACAGGCAGCCAGTGGAGAGATTGCAAGAGAGGGGTAATATGCTCAGATTTTTTTTCTGAGGATTAGACGAGCTGCAGAGTTTTGTATACGTTGAAGGGATTGGATAGATGATGCTGGCAGACCAGCCAACAGAGAGTTGCAATAGTCCAGACGTGAAAGAATGAGAGACGCAACAAGTTTGGATGTTGCATCTGTGGACAGGTACATGAAAAAACCCACATGCTAATGCCAGTTAAAATTATGTCACTTAAAATGTGATCAATCAGATTTTAAAGGAAATTCAAATCATTACGCCTAAAACAAAATGATTTGTTGTTGTTATTATTTGTGTTTCGTGTTAATATATGTTTGAGGGGATGATGAGGAGTTAGCTTTCAATTTTGTGGGCTTAATTTTTCTTGTTTCACTTGTTTGTTTGTTAGTTTTACAGTTGACAGACCTTTGTTGCTTGCTCATGGACAGAAGAGGACAAAAGAACAAGCACCCCCCACTCTCCCTCCCCCGCTCTTCAGATGCAAGTGTTAACACACTGAGGTTTCTTACTGGGGGTTTCCTGTCTGCTGCAATAAATCACAAAAAACTCGGTGAGACAAATCACGGGCAAAGACACAGACTCTCACACACCTCTATAAACAGGGAAGTGTGGTCAGCAGTCCGGAGGAGAATCAACAGCAAGGGACCTGTCTAGACATTGTCAGGAACTCTGGAGGTAAGTACAAGCAAACCACACTGAAGCCGAGTGCGAAGGGAGAGAGAGAGAGAGAGAGAGAGAGAGAGAGAGAGAGAGAGAGAGGGAGAGAGGGAGAGAGAGGAGTGAGGAGAGAGAGAAGAGAGAGAGAGAAGAGAGAGAGAGAAGAGAGAGAGAAGAGAGAAGAGAGGAGAGAGAGAGAGAGGTGAGAGAGAGAGAGAGAGGGAGAGAAGAGAGGAGGAAGAGAGAGAGGAGGAGAGGGGAGAGAGGAGGAGAGAGAGAGAAGAGAGAGAGAGAAGAGAGAGAGAGAGAGGAGAGAGAGAGGAGAGAGAGAGAGAGAGGAGAGAAAGAGAGAGAGAGGGAGAGAGAGAGAGAGAGAGAGTAGAGAGAGAGAGAGAGAGAGAGAGGAAAAGTGAGGAGAGAGGAAGAGAGAGAGAGAAGAGGAGAGAGAGAGAAGGAGAGAGAGAGAAGAGAGAGAGAAGAGAAGAGAGAGAGAGAGAGAGAGAGAGAGAGTAGGAGTGAAGGAGAGAGAAGACAGCATTCAAGGAGTAAGATAAGATCCAACAATACAATAATAATAATTTTTTCATCCGGCCCTTGCCCTGATTAAGGACTATCAAACAACAAACAAACAAAATAAACCCAAAACAAAACAACAACAAAATAACAACAGCACCCCCCCCCCCCCAAAAAACAACACAAATCAACAACAAGAAAAGTTCAACCTATGATTGAAAGAAAGGCAGGAGGTAAAGATATGACATATTCAACAAACGCATGATCCCCAACTGTCCCGAACTTTAATGTCGAAACAGATACAGTGATTATAATTTTTTAAACAAAAGAGACAGACATATTTTCAGTCAATAAACACATAGTCCTCAACTGATCCAAACATGAGAGTGGAGAGAGAGAGAGAGAGAGAGAGAGAGAGAGAGAGAGAGAGAGAGAGAGAGAGAGAGAGAGATATACAATGGACGGATGGAGGGAACTGAAGGAAGGGAAATTATTGATAAGAAGGAAGCAGACAGGGGAGAAACAAACAGATTCGTTCAGGAAAGAAAAACATTAATTTTTCGCTCTTGTGTCTTCTGCGGCAGTATCCACAATGGGTTGGTTTAGTTTGATTTTGGTTTGGTTGGGTGATCGTATTATATAGTCCCAGCAGAGCTATCCTATTATTATTTATTTAGTCTTTTATATCGAGGATAATGGAATAAGCACTCATATGCTTTTTACATCTAGTCCCCGTGTGTATGCGGTTTTGTCAATTTTGTCATCTGTTTTAGGAACTGTGCCATCAACCAACCATCACCAACATTTTTTGTTTTGGCAAAGTATTCAATCAATAAGAAGTTTTTAAAATATTTGTAGCATTGTAAAAAAAAAAAAAAAAAGAGCAGCTCTTCTTAGGTAATCATAAAGCCGCATATTTTTTGCAGCATCACCTTTTTATGCTTATGTGTACATTTTGCTTTTCTATGAAAGTGTCTTCTTACTGAACAGTTTTGCCATAGGCAATCCTTTTTTCCCTGTGAGCATGGGTTGTTTGTTCTTACTGCGCCAAATGCTAAATGTTGGGGACAGGACAGTTCAGCAGCCAGAGCATTTACTCTTCCCAAACTTACAGTGTTGAGCGTGGTTGCTTCGCAGATGGGTGACCGTTCGTGCGCCTTGGCTTCTGTACAGTCCCCCGGTTCAACCAGCTGTAAATGGGTACCTGTCCTCTTTAGGGTCAAGCAAGGTAAGCAGTGAGGGAGAGGAGGTGGGTGTCACCCTCAATATGCTGGTCTCTTGAAAAGCTGAGGTCTTTGACACCACACTCTCATCAAGACTCAAAACAATTTTAATGTCTCAGCTTGAGAAATTACAAGTGCCAGTTTGAAATTACAACCATCACATAGGCTTTGGGACACATTTTGTGTTTACCTTGAATGCATGTTACAAACCGGATTTCGGTTCCTCATCTCATTTGCAAGATTAGCACCCCCAGACCATCACTTAGGTCTAACAGATGAAGGAAAAGTCTGGTTTCACACAGGATTTGAACCATGGATTTTCTGCTTTCTGGACAGCTGCCCTACCATCACTACACCCCTGATCCCGAAGGCAATCCCAAAACTGGCTAAACTGTTCAAGAAAACATTCTTCTCGTAATACTTTATTACTGCGTAGATCGAGTCTGCTGCCCTTCCACACTACCAAACCTCCACTCCTGAATTATTTCAATCTTCTGCTACGTCAGAATGCGGCTTCGTAAATAGGGGGGGGGGGGAGGGAGGGAAGAAAACGGTCGCATATACTAAAACAAATTCTCACCACTTGAAAGCCTCGGGGCTCTAGTCGAAGAACGAAAGAAAAAAGAATTTTATCTGAACAGCCAGGCTGATTTTCCGTTTTGTGGGTCTGCATGCAAAATAATCTTTTCTCATGACGATTTCTTCTCTCTCCGTTATTCTCCTTTGAGGCTTTTTACTCGGTGTCTTTGCACGAAACTTCGAGAAGAAAAGTAGATTATTGTTTTTAGATGTATACCTGCAGACAAATTATCTTTCAGAGATCTCAGTCAAAAACTTCCCCAGACGCCATGGCCCACTTTTCACAAAGTTTACTGATAAATTCGAAACATTGAATTTTATAAAACTCTGTCAAATTTTTTGTTTTAAATGTTTGCTTCCTCTAAACTAAATCTTGTCTTATTCTTTAAAGAATCAAATAAATCACACCTTAGCTTCTTTCGTCAGACAGGTGAAACTAGGAGATATTCCCTAGAGAAAAAAAAAAGTACATTGAAACTTTTGGACTGACATATTATTGTACACATTAGCTAAGATCGAAACTTTCACGCGCTTTTTCTTCTCCGAGTCATAGTTTTAAAAAAAAAATCGTTAAACAGACTTTGTTCCATAAAAAGTCTACAAACTGTCAGATCCGTACGTTTACACACAAAACTTTAGTCGTACACGTGAGTCTATATTATTATTATTGTTGTTTAATACCAGCTCGATGCATTTTTGTAGACACAGACATGTCGGTATTTGTTGAAGTTGAAGATCGTGGCCTTGTGTGTCTCTCACAGTCTTCGGAAAGATGACAATTAAAGGTGCTACTCTTGACAACAATATAAGGACATCCTTTTTGGTAATGTGCGTATGACATTATAAATGTGAAGGAAAAAAAAATTCTGCAACTTATTCAGAAAACGAGCAAACAGTCTGTGTCTGTCTGTCTCTTGTACACACCACCACACACACACACACACACACACACACACACACACACACACACACACACACACACACACACACACACACACACACACACACACGCACACACACATACATACATCACAACACACACACAAATCACAATTACAACATAATATAAAACACGCAACACACACACACAAACATCAATACAACACAGACACGCACAAAAAATGAAGAATGAAACAAGAAACGTTAAAATAGACACCGAAGGATATAAATATCAAACACACAGATGGAAATGAGGAGACGAACAGAAACAGACACACAGGATAACAAACACACAGACAACACCATCAGACAGACACCACCCGACACACACACACACAGACACACAGACACACACACCAGACACAACAACACACACAGAACACAGACACACACAGACAGACACACACACACAGCACAGACACACACAGACAGACACACAGACAGAGACATCACTACCATCACCAAAGGCAGGCGTGGTGCAACATTGATCACTTTTCTCCCCATGCCTCCTCTTTGTCCACCCAATTCTCGCATCAGTGTTAGACCAACCTCTATCGATTTCTGAGTAACCCCAACACAGACAACAACAGTGAAGACACAGGCCAGAGGGGATGAAGTACACAACTGGTACCATTGTCAACAAGCTTTTTTTTTTTTGGTTTACTTAAAAAAACACCCAACCAAACCGACCAAATTAGTAACAGGAAAAGAACTGCGGTGACTTCAAGAATAATTGAAGGTGGGTACAGTTTTGCACTGTCCTCTCTCCCCCCCACTCCCCTCCCCCTCCCCTCCCCTCACTCCATCTTCACTCCTTTGGATTGCAATACTTGGACTGTCACTTGACTTTACAAAAAAACCCATCCAATGTAATCTGCCTGTAGCACATAAAAGTTGAAGTTTAAGGTGTGTGTGTGTGTGTGTGTGTGTGTGTGTGTGTGTGTGTGTGTGTGTGTGTGTGTGTGTGTGTGTGTGTTGTGTGTGTGTGTGTGTGTATGAGTGATATTTTTAATTTGAAGTCGAATGTTTATACCAATATGAAATGTAGCTTTCTTGTATCTTTCGAGATTATGATTCGTATCAATGTGCCTGTCAGTATTATATTGTAAATGCTCTTCGTGGGATGATTAAAGTGTTTTTGACTTGACTTAACTTGACTTAAAGCGTCTTAAGGGTAAAGAGTCTCTGATTAAGTGACTGGCATTTTTTGTGTGCTTGAAATTCTAACAGGAGTATTAGCAATATAGCACATACAAAATGAATACACGTATGCAGACGCACGAGTGCTCACACACAAACAGACAGGCAGACAGACAGACAGACAGCCAACAACACACACACACCACACACACACACACACACACACACACACACAGAGTAACAAAGACACAGATAACAATACCACCAACACCAAACAGACTGGAGAAGAATGCAGCAGTTTGAAAAATTAAACATTTCCTTCCCCGTTGCCTCTCTATACGTAGACAGTTCACACACACACACACACACACACACACACACACACACACACACACACACACACACACACACACACACACACACACACACACACACACACACACACCACACACACACACACACACACACGCACACAACACACAACACCAACGCGCCAGCGCGCGACACACACAGCACACACTGTGATAAAACAATTTCTGTATTGATCTGTGAGTTAAACACAGAGAGCTAAAAGGTAGGAGACCAGAAATTATTCAGAGTAAAACGAGACAAAAAACAAACAGTAAAAAAACCCCAAAAAAATTGTAGTCATCGTGAAAACACACACAACACACACACACACACACACACAACACACACACACACACACACACACACACACACAACACACACACACACACACACACACACACACACACACACACACACACACACACACACACACACACACACACACACCACACACACACAACACACACACACACACATACACACACACACACACACACACAACACACACACACACCACACACACACACACTACACACATACACACACACACACACATACACACACACTCCAATAAGCAAGCACACTCAATAAGCAAGCAAACAAACAACAAAAAACAAAAACAAACAAAAAAGAACCCCACAAAAAAGAAAAGAATACCTGGCTTAAATGAAATCACTCTTCTCTCATTCTACATCCCTTCCCCTTCCCTCTCCTCTCCCCCCCCCCCCCCCCACTTTCCCCCCTCTTCCTTTGAACCCTACATCCCCTCCCCTCCACCGCCACCCCACCCTACCTATACTCTACCCGACTTTTCAAACGGGAGCAGCATTTCGATTGTGTCCTAATTCAGGAACCTGGGATGCGCTGATTGCCTGGAGCTAATCAGAGGTTCACTTAGTGCATTAGGAGAAAGGGAATAAAGGTCGATGGCTAGTACGCAAAGTAGACACATGAGCAAGCACCTGAAATATATAAGTATATGTTTTATTTTTAGCCTGCAATGATATGAAATGTAAGTGAGTGAGTGAGTGAGTGAGTGAGTGGTGTGTGTGTGTGTGTGGTGTGTGTGTGTGTGTGTGTGTGTGTGTGTGTGTGTGTGGAGAGAGAGAGAGAGAGAGAGAGAGAGAGAGAGAGAGAGAGAGAGAGAGAGAGAGAGAGAGAGAGAGAGAGAGAGTGAGAGAGAGAGATATGATACGTTTATATGTCTTTCTTGTCAAAGGCCTTTAAACATTGTCTTCCTACACCCTGTGTGTCAAGTCAAGTCAAGTAAAGTCAAGTCAAAATTTTATTTCCAGATGGTACATTGAATGAGCAATGCATTTGCTTTTTTTCATCATGTGTGTTGTGTGTTTGTTCATGTGTGTGTGTTGTTGTGTGTGTGTGTGTGTGTGTGTGTGTTGTGCGTGCGGTGGTGTGGAGCGCGCGCTCGCGCGGGCGTGATATCATTATTTGAAATTATCTTGGAATGTTTAAACCACTATGAAATGTAGCTTTCTTGTGTCTTTTGAGATTATGATTCGTCTCAATGTGCCTGTCAGTATTGTAATTGCCCTTCATGGGATGATTAAAGTGTTTTTGACTTGACTTGACTTGTTTCTGATTGAGTGGCGTACTTTTGTCTGAGAATGTTCAAAGCATTGTATAGAGACGACATAATGTGCATTTAGACATCCATCCATCCATCCATCCATCCATCCATCCATCCATCCATCCATACATACCATTACATACCATACATACATACATACATACATACATACATACATACATACATACATACATACATACATACATACATACATACATACATACATACATACATACATACATACATACAGGTTTGCAATCTATTCTTGCATGTAGGCATATATGCCTAGTAGGTGTGTGCGCACACAGAAACATATATACACTCTTGCGCACGCACGAGTGCAGGTGCATATGCGCGCACAGACACGCACACATACATACATACAAATACATGCATGCATGCATGCATGCATACATATACTCATCATACATACACACATACATACGCACATACCTACCTCCCTACCTACCTACATGCATACATACATACATACATACATACATACAATACACAACCCACCATGAGCACACACACACCACACACACACACACACACACACACACACACACACACACACACACACACACACACACACACACACAACACACACACACACACACACACACACACACACACACACACACGATCAAAGCTGTCTCGTTGGGAGTGAAAGAAAGTCCCAGCGCAGTTACATAAACATGGACGAACTCTGTGCCTCAAGTGAAAAGGAGATGAAGAGGACAGGACACAGAGGACATCGGCAGTAACTTATTCCATATCAACCAAACACAACACAACACACAACGCTGGAGACATTTCCACGTTCTGCTCATTACATCACACCACTGTTTTAGGGGGGTAGGTGGGTGGATGAGTACGTAATCAAGTGGAACAATTGTGTTACGGTTTTTCATC
>CM054149.1:29662946-29667946 GCA_028751875.1 Rapana venosa | reverse complement strand
CATTTCTTTAGAAAAGACACTTAACAGCTGCTATAATTTCATTTCTTTAGAAAAGACACTTAACAGCTGCTATAATTTCATTTCTTTAGAAAAGACACTTAACAGTGCTATAATTTCATTTCTTTAGAAAAGACACTTAACAGCTGCTATAATTTTGTTTCTTTTGAAAGACACTTAACAGCTGCTATAATTTCGTTTCTTTAGAAAAGACACTTAACAGCTGCTATAATTTCATTTCTTTAGAAAAGACACTTAACAGCTGCTATAATTTCATTTCTTTAGAAAAGACACTTAACAGCTGCTATAATTTCATTTCTTTAGAAAAGACACTTAACAGCTGCTATAATTTTGTTTCTTTTGAAAGACACTTAACAGCTGCTATAATTTCGTTTCTTTAGAAAAGACACTTAACAGCTGCTATAATTTCATTTCTTTAGAAAAGACACTTAACAGCTGCTATAATTTCATTTCTTTAGAAAAGACACTTAACAGCTGCTATAATTTCATTTCTTTAGAAAAGACACTTAACAGCTGCTATAATTTCATTTCTTTAGAAAAGACACTTAACAGCTGCTATAATTTCATTTCTTTAGAAAAGACACTTAACAGCTGCTATAATTTCATTTCTTTAGAAAAGACACTTAACAGCTGCTATAATTTTGTTTCTTTGAAAGACACTTAACAGCTGCTATAATTTCGTTTCTTTAGAAAAGACACTTAACAGCTGCTATAATTTCATTTCTTTAGAAAAGACACTTAACAGCTGCTATAATTTCATTTCTTTAGAAAAGACACTTAACAGCTGCTATAATTTCGTTTCTTTAGAAAAGACACTTAACAGCTGCTATAATTTCATTTCTTTAGAAAAGACACAATTAACAGCTGAAATTAAGAGCTACTATAATTTCGTTTCTTTAGAAAAGACACTTAACAGCTGCTATAATTTCGTTTCTTTAGAAAAGACACTTAACAGCTGCTATAATTTCGTTTCTTTAGAAAAGACACTTAACAGCTGCTATAATTTCGTTTCTTTAGAAAAGACACTTAACAGCTGCTATAATTTCATTTCTTTAGAAAAGACACTTAACAGCTGCTATAATTTCATTTCTTTAGAAAAGACACTTAACAGCTGCTATAATTTCGTTTCTTTAGAAAAGACACTTAACAGCTGCTATAATTTCGTTTCTTTAGAAAAGACACTTAACAGCTGCTATAATTTCATTTCTTTAGAAAAGACACTTAACAGCTGCTATAATTTCGTTTCTTTAGAAAAGACACTTAACAGCTGCTATAATTTCGTTTCTTTAGAAAAGACACTTAACAGCTGCTATAATTTCATTTTCTTTAGAAAAGACACTTAACAGCTGCTATAATTTCATTTCTTTAGAAAAGACACTTAACAGCTGCTATAATTTCATTTCTTTAGAAAAGACACTTAACAGCTGCTATAATTTCGTTTCTTTAGAAAAGACACTTAACAGCTGCTATAATTTCATTTCTTTAGAAAAGACACAATTAACAGCTGAAATTAAGAGCTACTATAATTTCGTTTCTTTAGAAAAGACACTTAACAGCTGCTATAATTTCGTTTCTTTAGAAAAGACACTTAACAGCTGCTATAATTTCGTTTCTTTAGAAAAGACACTTAACAGCTGCTATAATTTCGTTTCTTTAGAAAAGACACTTAACAGCTGCTATAATTTCATTTCTTTAGAAAAGACACTTAACAGCTGCTATAATTTCATTTCTTTAGAAAAGACACTTAACAGCTGCTATAATTTCGTTTCTTTAGAAAAGACACTTAACAGCTGCTATAATTTCGTTTCTTTAGAAAAGACACTTAACAGCTGCTATAATTTCATTTCTTTAGAAAAGACACTTAACAGCTGCTATAATTTCGTTTCTTTAGAAAAGACACTTAACAGCTGCTATAATTTCGTTTCTTTAGAAAAGGACACTTAACAGCTGCTATAATTTCATTTCTTTAGAAAAGACACTTAACAGCTGCTATAATTTCATTTCTTTAGAAAAGACACTTAACAGCTGCTATAATTTCATTTCTTTAGAAAAGACACTTAACAGCTGCTATAATTTCATTTCTTTAGAAAAGACACTTAACAGCTGCTATAATTTCGTTTCTTTAGAAAAGACACTTAACAGCTGCTATAATTTCGTTTCTTTAGAAAAGACACAATTAACAGCTGCTATAATTTCATTTCTTTAGAAAAGACACTTAACAGCTGCTATAATTTCGTTTCTTTAGAAAAGGACACTTAACAGCTGCTATAATTTCGTTTCTTTAGAAAAGACACTTAACAGCTGCTATAATTTCATTTCTTTAGAAAAGACACTTAACAGCTGCTATAATTTCGTTTCTTTAGAAAAGACACTTAACAGCTGCTATAATTTCGTTTCTTTAGAAAAGACACTTAACAGCTGCTATAATTTCATTTCTTTAGAAAAGACACTTAACAGCTGCTATAATTTCATTTCTTTAGAAAAGACACTTAACAGCTGCTATAATTTCATTTCTTTAGAAAAGACACTTAACAGCTGCTATAATTTCATTTCTTTAGAAAAGACACTTAACAGCTGCTATAATTTCATTTCTTTAGAAAAGACACTTAACAGCTGCTATAATTTCATTTCTTTAGAAAAGACACTTAACAGCTGCTATAATTTCATTTCTTTAGAAAAGACACACTTAACAGCTGCTATAATTTCATTTCTTTAGAAAAGACACACTTAACAGCTGCTATAATTTCATTTCTTTAGAAAAGACACTTAACAGCTGCTATAATTTCATTTCTTTAGAAAAGACACACTTAACAGCTGCTATAATTTCATTTCTTTAGAAAAGACACTTAACAGCTGCTATAATTTCATTTCTGTAGAAAAGACACACTTAACAGCTGCTATAATTTCATTTCTGTAGAAAAGACACACTTAACAGCTGCTATAATTTCATTTCTTTAGAAAAGACACAATTAACAGCTGCTATAATTTCATTTCTTTAGAAAAGACACAATTAACAGCTGCTATAATTTCATTTCTTTAGAAAAGACACAATTAACAGCTGCTATAATTTCATTTCTTTAGAAAAGACACTTAACAGCTGCTATAATTTCATTTCTTTTGAAAAGACACTTAACAGCTGCTATAATTTCGTTTCTTTAGAAAAGACACTTAACAGCTGCTATAATTTCGTTTCTTTAGAAAAGACACAATTAACAGCTGCTATAATTTCATTTCTTTAGATAAGACACAATTAACAGCTGCTATAATTTCATTTCTTTAGAAAAGACACAATTAACAGCTGCTATAATTTCATTTCTTTAGAAAAGACACTTAACAGCTGCTATAATTTCGTTTCTTTAGAAAAGACACAATTAACAGCTGCTATAATTTCATTTCTTTAGAAAAGACACTTAACAGCTGCTATAATTTCGTTTCTGTAGAAAATCTTTTTGACACAATTACCAGCTGCTATAATTTTGTTTCTTTAGAAAAGACACAATTACCAGCTGAAATTAAGAGCTACTATAATTTCATTTCTTTAGAAAAGACACTTAACAGCTGCTATAATTTCGTTTCTTTAGAAAAGACACAATTACCAGCTGCTATAATTTCGAAGTGATGCAGTGAAGTGATGCAGTGAAGTGATGCAGTGAAGTGATGCAGTGAAGTGATGCAGTGAAGTGATGCAGTGAAGTGATGCAGTGAAGTGATGCAGTGAAGTGATGCAGTGAAGTGATGCAGTGAAGTGATGCAGTGAAGTGATGCAGTGAAGTGATGCAGTGAAGTGATGCAGTGAAGGGAAGCAGTGAAGTGATGCAGTGAAGGGAAGCAGAGATACTGTGAAGGAAGGCAAGGCAGTGGGTGGGAGGGGGGGTGGAGGTGGGAGTAATAATATAAAAAAAAATTTAAAAAATAAAATAAAATAATAATCATGTATGGAATTTATATAGCGCTGAATCTTGTAAAGCAACAAATCAAAGCGCTCAGATGATATTTTTTTAAAACAATTATTTATGCGTGTATATGCGGTTTTTCAAATTTTGTCATCTGTTCCCACCGACACACAATGGCCTACTCTTTCGAACAGCGGAACAGGATTTAACGTGTGCGCAAGATGTTCTTCATGCGTTCGCACACGGGGCCTCGGTTTATAGTCTCATCCGAAGGACTTTGACATTCAGTTCGATTTTTTGGGGTCAAACTGGGAAGAAAGGGGCGAGGCTGGGAATCGAACCCAGAACCTCACGGTTTACTTGTTGGCAGGCAAACGTCTTAACCATCCTGCCACCTTCCTTCACGTAAGTAAGGGTAAAGGGATTTCGTTTGAGATTTCTGTCCCCTCTCACCTCCCCGCTCCTGTAAATCCTCCCCCCCCCTCCTCCCCCCCCCCCCCCCCCCCCCCCCCCCCCCCCCCCGCCACACACACACTTTTTCTTTTTCGAAAGTTTTTTTTTTTAAATATATAAAATCAGTTGTAGTTCTGTAACTGTCAATAAGCTTGTCGAATGGAGGTTTTTTTTAGGTGATTTTTTTGTTTTGTTTTTCTGTTTTTTGTTTGGTTTTTGTGTTCCTTGGCTAGAGCTCCGAAGTTCATCAATCGTGAGATTTTGCCATACATGACCGTTTGCCCACTGTTAAGGTAGCCGCATTCCGACTTCAGGTGATATCCAGTTGCATGTCGTAAAGGAAAAAGTCGTCCACATTGACATGAAAGTTTTTTAAAATTTTTTTTATATATTGAATTGCTTCTAGTCTTTCTCATATTAAATGTTGTCTTTTTTTTTTCTCTTTTCATTTCCTTTCTTTTGACGCTGCTACATTTTTTTCAACATAGAAATCGATAACGTTTGGGGGGAGGGGGGTGTTGTTGTTGTTGTTGTTGTTGTTGCTTTGTTTTGTTTTGTTTTGTTTTGTTCTTGGCACAGATGTGTGAATTGTATGGGCAGGGAGGCCTGCGGAGAAAGATGTTCAATTTTTCACTG
>CM054149.1:29642946-29647946 GCA_028751875.1 Rapana venosa | reverse complement strand
CTCTGTCTCTCTCTCTGTCTCTCTCTCTCTCTCGTTAGTGATCACACATCACATGTAAAAATTCCATCGATAAGTGTGATGAGACTTTAATGTTAATATCCTCCTATGCAATGACAGACTAATCGCTTGTAACTTCTGTTTATTTGCTGTGTTTTTTTTATAGTAAAATCTCTGCAGAAACACTTCGGCACATAACCAAACAGTGTGGATAAATCTGGTAAACAGCTCTTCAGTGCCGTGTCCTCCCAGTGACGCCTGACAGAAGTTGAAACCCGGAAAAAATACAGAAGATTTATTTGAACGGTAGTATTTGCTGTAATTGTTATTGATATATTGGGGACGGGATAGTTCAGTGGTCAGAGCACTCGCTTTCCCCCCAGCCAACGTTAGTTCAGCATCGAGCGTGGTTACCAATTGGATGGGTGACCGTTTGTGCGCCTTGGCTTCAGTACAGTCCCCCAGATCACCCAGCTGTAAATGTGTACCTGCGTCTTTAAGGGTCAGGGAAGGTAAAGCAACGAGGGAGAGGAGATGGGCACCGCCCTCAATATGCTGGCCCTTAGAGAAGCTGAGGTCTCTGATGCCTCACTCCCCTACGATCACATAGGCTATGAGACACCTTTACATTTACCTTTTAATATTGCCATTTGTGCTGGTAAAACCAAATGACAAAACTACACTGAAAAATGCATGTAGATGAACGATATGTTAATATGTATTGGAACGGTAGTGTTTGCTGTAATTAACATTGCGACTGGAAGGATGGAAAGGGCCGGGTGGATAGGCTGGACAAGGGATGGGTAAAGAACAGAGAGGTCCAAGAAAGCCACTGCTTATGCCACAGGGTTGAAAGGTATATGAAATAGATCAAGGAATCAATAGGCGAATATTTCAGTGGTTAAAAGGTAAAGTAAAGGTGTCCTATAACCTATAAGGTCGTAGGAGAGCGAGGCGTCAGAGACCTCACTTTTCCAAGGGCCAGCATATTGAGGGCGGCGCCCATCTCGTCTCCTTCACTGCCTTACCTTCCCTCACCTTAAAGAGGCAGGTACCCATTTACACCTGGGTGCACCGGGGGACTGTACTGAAACCAATGCGCGCAAACGGTCACCCATCCAAGTGGTAACCACGCTCGATGCTGCTTAACCTTAGCTGGGGGAAAGGGAGTGCTCTGACCACTGAGCTATCCCGTGGTTAGAACATCAAAATCAAGATGTAGAGTGATCGATCTAAGGGCGCGGGTTGGGGTTACCGGTAATTCACAGTGTTGAGGGTTATATGAAACACATTAAGAAATCCTCAGGTGGAAAGATCTCAGTGCTTAGAACATACAAATCGAAACGTGGAGTGATTTTAAGTGCACAAGGTTCGAATCTCCGCTAAGCCACCTGTTGGAAGGAATATTGTTTTCCCCCCTCCTGGAGTTAAGATTACGCTTTGATTCCAATCCTCCTGCAAGCTATCGGGGGTTAGACAGACGGCTGTGTTACACTGAATTCTCCCGTGTGACGGAACACACACGTCGCTTCTTGTTTTCCCGCGCATGTTAAAAACTCGTTGTCATCTTATTTCCAAGCGTAGACCCTGTGCGGGCTAGTGTGTTGATGGCACAAACACACCTTGTACGCAGTCTGTGTGGTCTGAAAGAAGATGGCGAAGACAGAAGCAGCATCACAGAAACATCTGCATGAGGATGAACATGACGAGGGGAAATCCTCCTGTGGATACCTCCTGTGTGCGGGCATAAAATAATGATTTTCTCTCCCCCCCCCCCTCCCTTCCCCCTCTCCCAGCCAGCCCCTGTCTCTCGTTCCTCTGCTAGTGCTCCTCGAAATAAAAGAATTTTTAAAAAAAGAAAGAAAGGTTCACCAATGGTGAGATGTTGCGTATGTGACCGTTTTCACCCACTGTTTAGGTAGCTGCATTTTGACTTCGGGGTTGGTGTCAATACATGACAGACTTGAAATACACGACACCTGCCGGCACGAAATGTAGGTACCTAATCTTCCGAAAGGTGGAACGGATTTTTAACGTGCGCACAAGATGTTCTGCGTGGGTTTCATCACGGGATCTCGGTTTAGAGTCTCATCCGAAGTTGATGTATGTGTGTGTGTGTGTAGTGTGTATGTGTGTGTGTGTGTGTGTGTGTGTGTGTGTGTGGTGTGTGTGTGTGTGTGTGTGTGTGTGTGAGCTTGCTGTCTCACCTACATGCGTATGTATATGTGCTTGTGTACATATACACATATGTGTGTGTAAGTTTGCGTACGCAAGTGCGTACACGCGCACGTGTATGTGTGCGCATGTTCACGCGCATGTGCATATGCACACACCTGTTCAATTTTTTAAAATACTGTTTTGGTTTTATATCTATTAATTCTTTTATTTCGTTTTTTAAATTTATTTATTCTTTTATTTCAAGGATAATGGAATAAGCACTAGTATGTTTTTTTCAATTTTACATCCAGTCCCTGTGTGGCATTTGTGTGTGCGAGGGTGCGTGTGTTTGTGCGTGGGTGTGATCGCATGCCTGTGTGATTATCAGTATGTGTGTGCACTGGCATCCACGCTTGTGTGCCTACCCGTAGTTTCTTGCTTTGACCGAAAAGTCAAGCTGCCAATTAGCAAAGTTTTATTTTTTTAAAGAAATGTTCAAAAGTTAAAAAAATCTTGAAAAATACAAAGAAAATGTTCG
Source organism: Rapana venosa (assembly GCA_028751875.1). Taxonomy (NCBI): domain Eukaryota; kingdom Metazoa; phylum Mollusca; class Gastropoda; order Neogastropoda; family Muricidae; genus Rapana; species Rapana venosa. Next base: position 29,645,254 of record CM054149.1, on the reverse strand, counting down.
AAAGTGAACTATCTTTAAAAAAAACAACAACAACCAATGTTGCTGTCCTTTGTCAGGGTGGTTTCTCAGTGGTAGTCTTTCTGTCTGCAACAATCAAAGAGGTTGTCAAAAGATGTTGGGATGTATTGACCCCCTTATGTTGTTTCCATGTTTGTAGAGCGGTTTTATTAATTTTTTTGAAAAAGTGTCACAAGATGAAAACATAGAAGTCTGCACTTGTCTGATTTCACCAGGTCAAAGCCAGCCTGTCTCTTTCTATGTGCAATAAAATGAGATTTAAAAAGAATAAAAATTATTGGGAAAAATCTGTACAGCAACAGAACCTGAAAAAAAGATGCATAGAAATTACTGATAAAGAAAGAAAGAAAGATAATTGGGTTAATAGATAGATGGGTTGATTGGTAGACAGACAGACAGACAGACAGACAGACAGACAGACAGACGGACGGACGGATGGACGGACGGACGGACAGACAGACAGACAGGTAGGTAGGTAGATAGATATATAGATAAGTTATTGGAAGCTTTCATTAAGCTATTGGAGCTATTCAGAAGTGTCAAGATTTGACTGGCTGTACAAATATTCGGGATGTGCAAGCCTGACTTATCCCTTCCCTTCCCCTCTGTCTGTTTGTCTATCTCAAACACACACACACACACACACACACACACACACACACACACACACACACACACACACACACAACACACACCACACACCACACCACACTACACCACACCACACTTTCCCTGACACTGTCATTTCAATAGAAACAACACAAGACAGCAGACCCAGAACTGCACGTGCAAACTGGTGTTGCTGTCAGTTGACACGCTAGTTCTTTGCGGGAGGCGGCACTTCACTCTTCGGGTCATGGAATTGAGACTACATAATGCGTTTTGTGTCTTTTAGTGTTGTGAAAAGGTGAATCGTTTGAATTATTTAAGGAAGCTGGTTTGATTGTTTTCGGTCTGTGCAATTCAGACTCCAGATTCTTTTACTGTCTGTGTTTTGGAGAAAAAAAAGTTAATTGTTTGGGTCGTTTGGGGAAACTGACTTTAAATTTAGTTGAATGATGATCTTGATGATTAGGTAACCTGCGAAACTGATATAGTGTTTTCTTTTGTTGTTTGGTTTTGGTTTTATTTGTAAGCATAGTTTTTAATAACTGCTTACAACCTTGACGTGTTCAGTATAGTACTGTGCTTCCAGTGTTCACATGCTGCAAGGAAATCCCCTTTTTCTGAGAACGGTTTAAGTTTTCGTTTTATCAAAATTCAGTTGTAAGTCACTGTTCTGGCACATTTATCTGGTTTTAAAATCCAGCAGGACATTATGAAGCAAGAACCACATCATCAGCTAACAAAAGAATTAAAATATAGCTATCTCCTGTGTGATCTGGGCACCATACTATCCAGTCTTTGCCATTTCTAATACCAGTTCATTTATGAACATCGAAAACAGTGTGGGGGATAAGACACAACCTTGCCCAACCCCTGCCTTACTTTCAAAAAAAAGTCTGTGAGACTCTCAGGACATCTGACAAAATCATGACCCTACCTGACGGTACATACTTTGCTGCATCATCAACATTTTGATTCCAACACCTAGTTTTTGCAATACATTCCACAAAATACTTTTATTTACTCTATCAAAGGCCTTCATAAAATCGTCAAAAATAACCATACAGCTTCCCAGAACTTTTTGTGCCGTATCTTTGTATGAAAGCATGAAAAACAAGAATGTTGTTGTCATTTGTGGCGTAAACTGAATTCAAGTCATTGTGGTCTTTTACAATATTTCCAATACTTTCATGACATTCTTACAAGATGGTTCTCAATACTTGGACAAAGTTGGGTGTTTTTTTTCCAACCAAATGTACTGATTACTGAAACCCCTCTGTAATTATTATTATTGTTTATGTTTCCAGCCTTACGAAAGGGTACAGTGACAGAATCATTAGATGCACTTAGGCATTGCTATAAAGAGAAGAAAGGAGAGAAGAGGAGAGGCGAGGAGAAGAGAATAGAAGAGAGAGAGAGAGAGAGAGAGAGAGAGAGAGAGAGATAGAGAGAGAGAGAGAGAGACAGACAGACAGACAAACAGACAAACAGAGACAGACAGACAGAGACAGACAGACAGATAAACAGAGATATACAGACAGACAAACAGAGACAGACAGACAGGCAAACAGACAGACACACTGAGACAGAGACAGACAAAAAAGACACAGACAGAAAAACATAGACAGACAGACATATAGACAGACAGAATGCTGAACCATATTCGAACCACAGACCTCTTTTG
>CM054149.1:29630446-29632946 GCA_028751875.1 Rapana venosa | reverse complement strand
CTGTTGTTGTGGGCAAAGGAACGGTCTTGAAAGGATGATGCATTGATGGAGGAGGTGTGTGCTGGTGTATGTGTGTGCATACCTATACTCATGGGCGACAGACATGCATTCACAGAGACACCGATGCTTGCCCATATATATGCAGACATGGACACAGAGACACAAACACAGACAGACAAATACACACACACACACACACTTACACACACACACACACACACACAAACGCGCGCGCGCACACACTATATACACACCACCTAGACATAACTTCCTTCTTTCCTCTTTCATCAATACCCTACCCACCCCTCAACCCCAAATCCCTCCCTCCCTACTCCCCCATCCCCACAAAAGCTGACATTGAGGCAGATCGAACATCAGTGACAAGTAGACACTCCACAGCCCCCCCCCCCCCCCCCCCCCACTAAAACCACACACACATCACACCCATACACACCACACACACACACACACACACAATACACACACACACACACACACACACACACACACACACACACACACTATCTGTACGGTAATTATGTCAGTGTGACCTCTTCCTCCTCCTCCCCATCATTCCTGAGTGAAGAGTAAGGACAAAGTGACAAGCAGAAGCAGAACATCTTGCGCACACGTTAAGTCCTGTTCCGCTTTTCGTAAGAGTAGGCCATTGTGTGCCGGCGGGAACAGATGACAGAATTTACAAAACAGCATACACACGGGGACTAGATGTAAAAAAGCAAAACGTGTTTATTCCATTATCCTCGATATAAAAGAATAAAATAAAATTTAAAAAAAGTAAACTCCCCTATCCCCCATTTAATTTAAAATTTAAAAAAAAATGTTGGTAGGAATGGGTACCACAAACACGAAAATCATGCATGCTCACAAGTGTCGCGTTTAGGCACCATCCCTGAAGTCGGAATGCGGCTACCTAAATGGTTGTGAGAAGAAAAAAAACCCACACAAACGGTCGCATATGTAAAAATCTCACCATTGGTGAACCTCAGAGCTTTAACCAAGGAACAACAGCAAAAACAACAACAACGATAACAACAAAAAAAACCCTCAAAACAACTTTTTAAAAAAAACCCCCACAAACCCAAAACAAAACAAAAAACCCACCAAAAACAAAGGACAGGAGCTATAGTATATCTGTGGGGTATGTCAGTGTGTCTGTCCACACAATTTCTAAGTGGAGAGAGAAGACCAAAAGAACACAGAAAATAAAATAATAACCTGGACAGGATAGTAGAAGACCAGACAGAAGAACTGGAAGAGAGTTGGGGGGCGGGGGGATGGGTGTGGTGGTGTGTGTGGGGGGGGGGGGGGGGGGGGGGGGGGGGGGGGGGGGGGGGGGGGGGGGGGGGGAGCATATAAGCAGGAAAGGGAGGAGAGCGAAGAGGGGGGTGGGTGGTGAGTTTTCAAAACTGCATGCTGATGTCATAGGGATTACCAAAAAGGAGGGAGGGGGTAGGGGTGGGAGAGGGGTGAATGGGGAGGGACGGGAGGGAGGGAGGGAGGCTGTGACTGCATCAGACAAGAGGGAGGATGGTCGGCCACTGGGTATGATTATTTGAGTAGACTGTAGGGTCAGTTGTGGACAACTGAATGAATGAATGGTGGAAAATGATAATGCTTGTATTGATGTGTTGTGTGTGTGTGTGTGTGTGTGTGTGTGTGTGTGTGTGTGTGTGTGTGTGTTGTGTGTGTGTGTGTGTGTGTTCTATTCTTATTCTTTGATATCGAGGATAGTGTGTGTGTTTGTGTGTGTTTGTGTATGTGTGGTGTGTTGATGTGTGTTTATTTATTCATTTTTTTTATTTTATTTTATTCTTTTATATCGAGGATAATGGGATAAACACTTATGTGTGTGTTGATGTGTGTGTGGTTGTATTCGCCTGTGTTCATATGCATATGTGTGTGAGTATGTGTGTGTATGCATGATCATGTACACATACTTTCAGAAAGAAACGCACAGAGAGACAATTACAGACACATAATATGCACACAAACACATACACACACAGACAGACACATAGACACAAAACTCACACACATACAGGCATGTAGACACGTGCACACACACAGAGATGTACGCAGGTACACAGACACACAGACAGACATATCACACACACACACACACACGCACGCACGCGCGCACACGCATGCACACACACACACACACATTTTCTTGTTGTCTTCGCAACATAAGAAAGATAGAAGCAAAGAAACAAAACGAAAAACACAACACAAAAATTCCCCAAACTTAAATAACAAAAACAAAGAGACTTTCGATACAGTGATAGACAAAACATCAGTAAGAATCACTTCTCCACCCTCCCTGACCATAACCCCTCCCCTCCCTACCCTTCATCCACTCTGCCCCACCTCCACCACCCACCTCCAAAATCACCTCCCCCCCCCCAACCCCCCCCCAACACCCCCCACCAACAACCACACCAAAAAACGCGATCCAGTTGCTACCATCAACTATAACCTG
>CM054149.1:29592946-29602946 GCA_028751875.1 Rapana venosa | reverse complement strand
CAGCTTGTAATATTTCATTCATTCATTCATTCATTCATTCATTCATTCATTCATTCATTCATTCGTTCATTCATTCGTTCATTCATTCATTCAATTCTTCATGCTGTGTCGCAGACTTGCGTTAGCACGTGCAGCTTGTAATATTTTATTAATTCATTCAATCTTTCTGTCTTTCTTTCTTTCTTTTATTCGTTCTTTTATATTGAGGATAATGGAATAAGCACTCCTGTGGGGTTTGTTTTTTACATCCTGTTCCCTGGGTGTATGCAGTTTTGTAAATTTAAGTAATCCATTCCCACCAGCACACCATGGCCTACCCTTCCAAAAGGTGGAACAGGTTTTGACGTGTGTGCGCACAAGATGTTGCGAAGTGAAACAGAATACAGAGTGGCCGGCTGTGTTGGGAAATCAATACATGTCTTGACAGTGTCAGAATCATCTTGTGCTAACTTTCTGAACCTGTCTTTTTGTGAAAGCTGCCAATGTTACAAGCCAGCTTTCATATGAATTTATAATGTGGAGAGTATAGTCACATCATATTTGGGAGGTATAATGGTTGTGGTGTGTGTGTGTGTGTGTGTGTGCGCGCGCGTGAGTGTGTGTGTGTGTGTGTGTGTGCCTGCTGCCACAGTGCTTGTGGTGTGCGTGCATGCACTTGCTGTGGGTGCGTGCGTGCATGCACTTGCATGTACATACACACTTGTATGTGACGTATGAGCAGATTGCTATATAAAAAACCAACAAACAACAACAAAAACCAACAACAAGCAAACTACGCACTAAACTGACCATTGTTTGTCTAACTATTGATGCACAGGCTACGAAAAAAAACACCCCAACAACCAACCCCAGCCAAAAACAAACAAACAAACAAACAAACAAATACACAAACAAACAGACAGACAGACAAAAAAAACAACCAAATCACTTCACTACAGCCGCCCAGCCCAGTATATTTTTCCTAGTCAGGAGAGAGGCTTCAGAAGTGACGTATACTACCTGTCCCCTGAAGGAAATGCACGTCACCAGCAGCACTGTGATGCATCATATTACGCCAATCAGCCTGAGGTGATGACGCACAACAACGTCAGCCTTGTGACGTCAGAGGGCTTTAAGGCGCCGTGGCCTTTGATTTGGCTGGCCTACGTAGAGATATGATTCACTCAGGTTTTTTGTGTTGTGATACAATGCGTCATTGATTCAAGCCCTAGCGAAACTTGAGGTTTTAGCATGACTGTGCCACTTGTTTGTACAAGATGAAAAAGGAAAAAGCTGAAATTGTTTATGTGGGTGTTGAAAGAAGGGACAGAATGTGTGAACTTACACACGCAGACACAGACAGACACACAGACATAGACACACAGACATAGATACAGACACAGACAGACACATAGACACACACAGACAAGACACAAAGAGACACAGACACAAAGAGACACAGACACAGAGACAGACACACTACACACTCACATACACACACACATCTATCTATCTATCTATATCTATCTATCATATCTATCTATCTATCTATCTATCATATCTATCTAAGTGCTTCGATTTGTTTGTTTTACAAGATTCAGCGCATATAAATTCCATATATCATTATGTATCATATATATATATATATATATATATATATTATATAATATATATATATATATATATATATATATATATATAATACTTCAAAATTAATTTTTCCCTATCTGAACTCGCTATTTCTGGAAAAAACAAATCTTGAAACTACGAGCTTGAGTTCGTCTTTCAGATCCTATGGCATCCTGATCAACAAAGTAGTTTAATGACGTGATGAAGCAGACTATGGAGTGTCTCCCCAAGATGAACAAATAAAAACAAAGATGAACAGTTTCCAGCCCAAAACACACCCTGCACCTCAAACAGTAACGGTCAAAAATGGTAGATGTAAATTAAACGTACTCCTGTCATTGATAGCAGCTAATCTCTCTTGTAGGTCTGGCCAACAAGAAGCGATATGAATTGACACTCTCTTGTCATTGACCCCCTGGTGGATTTTGTTGATTGACCAGACACACACACACTCACTCACTCATTTGATCCCCTGACCAATGTGGTCATCATGGGGGAACTGGACATCTGCAGCAGACTGTGTGAGGGACAGATCTCCATTCCTGTCTTTACTGGACATCTGCAGCAGACTGTGTGAGGGACAGATCTCCATTCCTGTCTTTATTGGACATCTGCAGCACACTGTGTGAGATCTCCGATTCCTGTCTTTATAGGACATCTGAAGCAGACTGTGTGAGGGACAGATCTCCACTCCTGTCTTTACTGAACATCTGAAGCAGATTTTGTGAGGGACAGATCTCCATTCCTATTTTTACTGAACATCTGCATCAGATTTTGTGAGGGACAGATCTCCATTCCTATTTTTACTGAACATCTGCATCAGATTTTGTGAGGGACAGATCTCCATTCCTGTCTTTGTTTCACGGCTGCAAGCAGGTCCGGCATGTCCAGTTGGGTCCATTCCTTGATATTCACTTTTCTTTTTCATTCCTCAGCTAGACTCCGGGGTTCACCAACGGTGACATTTTGCGTATGTGACCGTTTTTAACTCACCATTAAGGCAGCCACATTCCTACTTCGGAGATCTGGGTATTTTATGATTCAGCCCTTCCGTTTGTGCCCTTGACTTCAGGGATTATATCAACTACTATCTATCTATCTTTACTACATGTATCGTATCTACATTTTCATACAATTCTACATCATCTGAATGATTGCCCTAAGTTGAAACAGAAGATGGGGGACAGATTCACAACCAGATACACGTTTAGGACTTTCGTTGAGTCTAGCTCTAGATTAATAAATAATATGACTGTAACCACCCTCGAGTTGATGAGGAACAAGAGAAAGTCTATACAAAAAATTGCAATAGAACATGACAGATTCCTGAAACAATAGAAATTGTTGTCCCTGGGTTCAGAAGAATCAAATACAAAAACGCATTTCAATACAAGTTGTTTGTCTGTTCGGATTTATTCGGTGGATTTTGTGTGTTCTTTTCTGGAGAAGTTGAAACACGTGTTGAATGCATAAAGTACCCTATGGAGAAATAAATGTGGACAGGACATAATGTGCTCAAACCCCCAATCCCCCACCCCCAAACACACACACACACGACACACCAGCACACACACATACACACACACACACACACACACACACACACACACACACACACACACACACACACACACACACACACACACACACACACACACACACACCACACACACACACACACACACACACACACAACACACACCACACACAACACACACAATCATCTAATATCACTGAGACTGAACAGACGTAAAATCGAAGACGACGATGACGACAACAACAACAACAACAACACACACACACACACATACACACACACACGCACGCACGCACGCACGCACGCGGAATTGGGTGGACGGGATAGCCTAGTGGTTAGAACATTGTGCTGGCAATCTGACGACCCGGGTTCGATTCCCGTTCAAGGGAATATTTTCCCCTGGATTTAATATCAGTGCAGACTCCACTCTCCCCAAAAGTCTTTCGGATGAGACTATAAACCGAGGCCCCGTGTGCGAACGCACGCAGAACATCTTGCGCATACGTTAAATCCTGTTCCGCTTTTCGTAAGAGTAGGCCATGGTGTGCCGGTGGGGAACAGATGACAGAATTTACAAAAACCGCATACACACTGGGACTAGATGTAAAAAAAGCATTTAAGTGCTTATTCCATTATCCTCGATATAAAAGAATAAAATAAAATAAAATTAAATATAAATAAACAAACACACACACACACACACACACACACACACACACACACACACACACACACACACACACACACACACACACACACACACACACTAAAGACACGTGTAAAACGGGTACAGTTCACTTTATCAGATTTGTTCCTTGTATTGCTTTATTAAGCTGACAATCAAGTGGAATTTGTCATGTTACGCTACACAAGGGAAAAACAACAAACACAAGACGAAACACGTTTGGCATTTTGAAGATAAACTTAATTACAGAATACAGTGATCTCATTACAGCAGCTTAAAGAATATATATTTTTTCAATCCCTGGTGTTTTCGCAACCTTTAAGTTAAGGACATTTTATCATTATTGTTAGGTTTCTAGCAAAATTGTAAAAAAAATTTTTTTTAAGTTGTTGTTTGTTTGTAATAAAGATTTTTTTTTAACCCCGTTCCTCGATTAGAGCTCTGAGGTTCACTAAGGGTGAGATTCTGTGTATGTGATCGTTTTTCACCTGCCCGTTAAGGTAACTGCATTCCGACTTCAGGGGAGTAATAAAGATTTTTAAAATATATATATTGACAGATATGGTACCATTAATGTTTTTCTTCATTTTTCTTTTTAGCTACAAATTTACCATTATCTTAAATTACTTAGATGTTTGTCATTTCCTGTTCATATCCCAGAAAATTATATTTACAGATATGGTATCATTAATTTTTTTTCTTCATTTTTTTTATAGCTACAAACTTGCCATTTATTTAAAACTATTTAGATGTTTGTCATTTCCTGTTTCATAGGCCTAACTATTGAGACTGCTCCTCTATTTTCCGTCTTTCTTTCTTTCTTTTTCCTTTTTGCATGTTTGCCGATTTTCTGTAAGAACGGTTCATTTCTTCAGAATTTTGCCAGAGACACCTTTTTTTTAATTTATTGTTGTTGCCGTGGGTTCTTGTACATCTGCAATAATGTGTGTTGTGCGCAAGGCTTTGGTTTGTTGTCAGATTTAAAAGACAAGGGTAGGGTGGGTGGGTGGGTATTTTTCTTCGTCGAACACTCAGACAGCAACTATCGTTGTCTACCATATGAACGAAAATGCGTTGCGCTGCCGTTAATCGCCTGACAAGTCAGGCCCAGCGCATCCGACTTAGGCGTGGGAGAGAATCGTTATCTTTTAAGTCTTTCTTGGGAATAAAAAGGCAGGAGAATGGACCAAAAAGGCAGGAGAATGGACCAAGAAGGCAGAAAATAGGTAAGAAGGAGGTGACAGGAAGAAAAGGAACAAGGCAGAAACAAAAGGAACAAGGCAGAAACAAAGTGAGAAATAGAAAAAGGGGGAAATCCTAGCACAGAATTTCCAGAAGGAGGGGATGCTTGTTATACTGACAGGCCCCAAGCAATCCCTACGGGGGAAAGGGGGTGTATGAGATAATAAGAGTGTATTTAAACATAAGATCTTCCATCTATAGGTAAACACAAAGATAGGAAGCTCTCTACATAAATTGAAATGAATAAATAAATTAAATAAATAAATAAAATAATACATAAATAAATGGAAATTAACTCACTAACTAACTAAATGAATGGATACATAAATAAATAAAAGTTGTTTTTTAAAGTAAAACTATCTCGATTTAAAAGCAGGTAACAACAGCAAGAGGTCATCATCATCTTTGGATGGTACAAATAACTGCATTCTATGGACAAACACTAATCTTCTTCACCCAAAAGCAGTGGGAGCTGACCCTTGGCTTTATGGCCTGCCTGAGTCCGTGAGAGGAAACTCGCTGCTTTTGGAATACCACAGTCCCTAAAATCGGATACCTCCGCTAGGAGTATAATACAATCAACAACAACAACTACAACAACACAAACAGCCAACCAACAACAACAGAACAAGCGGACAGACGCGAAGAAAGCAACGCCGCCATACTTATTCGAATCTAAGCAACGAAAAAAGCATCTTCAGAAAATGCAGGTTAGGTGTAACGAATGGGGATGAGGCTAGAAAGACGCACCCCCCCCCCCCCCCCACACCCCCAAGTCAAATATAAAAACCCACAACTGACCCAAAACAAAACGAAAAACCAACAAAACAACAGACAAACAAAAACAGAGGGAAAAGGGATAGGGGGAAAAAAGAAGAGAAACGGGGGCAGAACCCCCATCCCCCGCCCCCCCCCCCCCCCCACCACACACCATACTTACCAACCACCACAAAATGCCAAAGTCGCTAAAATGGGTTTTAAAAACAACTTAGATGTAACGAGCCGTTTAAACAAAACAATTCACGCCATCAAATGTCTTGATAATTATCATGATTAAGCTGCTGCCTATATTTCAGTGAGATTTTCCACAGTTCCCAACTTCAGGAAAGGGAAGATAATGGCAGTCGCCTGATGGCTGTAACAGACGAAGTTAATTCCATAATGGAGTGACTGACCTCGGTGCTGTAGTTCAGAAGATTGTTCTCTGTAATCCTGCAGAGCTTGAAGCTATCGTCATCGATATGTTCATGACAATTTTGTAACATTTTTTTTTGAAGGTTCAAAAGAAAGCTATCTTGTTGATCAAAGATGATATAGATAATGTAAAGAATAGTAGTTTCCCCTTCTACATGATGATAATTATATTAACTCACTTTTTATTTAAAAGTTGGGTTTTTTTAATGTGAATCGATGTTTCTGAATTTCTGTCTTCTTCCATTGATGTCGTCATTGCTATTATTATCATTAGTAGTAGTAGTAGTAGTAGTAGTAGTAGTAGTAGTAGTAGTAGTATCATCATCATCATCATCATCATCGTCGTCGTCATAGTCGTCGTCATTGTTCTTCTTCTTGCTTATGTTATACACACACACACACACACACACACACGCACGCACGCACGCACCACACACACACACACTACACAACCACCACCACGCCACACTCTTTCTCTTGTTCTCTGTCTGCTTCACACACACACACACACACACACACACACACACACACACCACACACACACACACACACGTGTGTGTACGAGTTATGCAGTGTATTTTTCTTCTTTTTTTTTTTGTGGTGTGGGAGGGGTGGTGGTGTCCATTTTTGTTGTTGACGCGCGCGCGTGTGTATGTGTGTGTGTGTGTGTGTGTGTGTGTGTGTTTTCTTTCCTTTTCTCTTTGTTTCTATTTTTCTTTTGGAGTTAGTTTTATTATTATTGGTTATGGTAATAATGAGGTTAGATAATATTGATCAAAGTTGCTTTTTTGTTCCTAGATAGATGGCTTGATAAAAAATTTTAAAAAGCAAATTTGACTTGACTTGACTTGACACACACCACCACCACCACTTAAAAAATCCAACCAAACCTAAATAGATTAAAATTAAAATAACAGATAACTTGCGACCTTGGCCATGACTGAGACCAGATCGTGACCAGTGCTTTACCTCACTTTTTTTCATATTCATCCGGACACGTACGTGCACCAACCCACTGAAAATCTTAATCTTCTTGCCCCCTCCCCTCCCCCACCTCCCCCCTCCCCCTCCTTCCCTCCAACCCCCTCCCCCCAGTCCTTTTCCTGTCTGTCTGTCTGCTGTCTGGCTAACTCACTACGTGCTTTGCATGCGCAGGTGTTGGCAATAAGCTGAAAGGATGCACACTCTGTTATATCTCTTCATTTGTTATTCTTTTTTCTTTCTTAAAATTCAACTTTTTGTAGTTTAGGGGTGGAGAGGTGGGGGTGGTGATTACTTTATTCAAGCAAACGTACGGTACTGAACTTTTGACTGCTTCTGACTTTTTAAGAAATTTTTTTATATTCATTCTAAGTTAAAGGACTCGTTTCCAACTTTTGACTTTTTGTAGTATTAATTCATATATGACTCAAGCAACACAGGGCACTTATGACTGCACCTCTCCCCCTAAAAGCAAAGCAAACAAACAAAACCAAAAACAAACCCAACAATAACAAAAAAGCAAAAACAACCCTCCCCCTACCCACAAAAACCAAACAACAAACAAACCAAACAACAACCACTACCCCCCACCCCCCCCCACCCCCAAGAAAAAAACACACCAACCACCACCAAAACCAAGCCAAACCAGACCAAACCAAAGCAAAAACCAACCAACCCACCAAACCACCAACCAACCAACCAACCCACCAACCAACCCACCAACCAGCCAACCAACCAGCCAACCAATCAACCCACCATTCCTGTCTGTCTGCTGTCTGGCTACCTCACTACGTGCTTCGCATGCGCAGGTGTTGGGTGTAAGCTGAAAGGATGCACGCTCTGTTATATCTCTTCATTTGTTTTTCATTTTTTCTTTCTTAAAATTCAACTTTTTGCAGTTGGGGGCGGAGAGGTGGGGGTGGTGATTACTTTATTCAAGCAAACGTACGGTACTGAACTTTTGACTGCTTCTGACTTAAATTTAAAAAAAATTTAAGTTAAAGGACTCGTTTCCAACTTTTTGTAGTATTAATTCATATATGACTCAAACAACACAGGGCACTTATGACTGCACCTCTTCCCCTGAAAAAAAGCAAACAAAACCAAATCAAACCCAACAATAACAACAAACAAAAACAACCACACAAACCAAACAACAAACAAACCAAACAACAACCACTAAACCCCCCCACCCCCACCCCAACCCCCCAGAAAAAGATCACCAACCACCACCAAAACCAAACCAAACCAAAACAAATCAAAGCAAAAACCAACCAACCAGCCAACCAACCAACCAACCAACCCACCAACCAACCAACCAACCAACCAACCAACCAACCAACCAACCAACGAAACCATCATTCCTGTCTGTCTGCTGTCTGGCTACCTCACTACGTGTTTTGCATGTGCAGGTGTTGGGTGTAAGCTGAAAGGATGCACACACTGTTATATCTCTTCATTTGTTATTCTTTTTCCATTTTTAATTCAACCTTTTGCAGGTTTTTTGGGGGTGGGTGGGGTGGGGGTTACTTTATTCAAGCAAACGTACGGTACTGAACTTTTGACTGCTTCTGACTTTTTCAGAATTTTTTTTTATTCATTCTAAGTTAAAGGACTCGTTTCCAACTTTTGACCTTTTGTAGCATTAATTCATATATGACTCAAGCAACACAGGGCACTTATGACTGCACCTCTCCCCCTGAAAACAAACAAACAAACAAAACCAAAATCAAACCCAACAATAACAACAAACAACCCCCCCCCCCCCCCCCCACCCCAAAAACCAAACAACAAACAAACCAAACAACTACAACCACTCCCCCACCCCAACCCCCCGAGAAAAAACCCACCAACCACCACCAAAACCAAGCCAAACCAGACCAAACCAAAAACCAACCAACCAACCCACCAACCCATCATCCCTGTCTGTCTGCTGTCTGGATAACTCACTACGTGCTTTGCATGCGCAGGTGTTGGGTGTAAGATGAAAGGATGCACGCTCTGTTATATCTCTTCATTTGTCATTCTTTTTTTAAAATATGTTTTTAAATTTCAACTTTTGTTGTTGTTGTTGTTTTTGTTTGTTTGTGTGGGTTTTTTTGTTGTTGTTGTGGGGTTTTTATGTGTGTTTGTGTGTGTTGTTTTTTTTTTTTTTTTAGGGGGGGTCGGGGGTTACTTATTTCAAGAAAACATATGGTACTTAACTTTTGACTGCATTTGACTTTTCTTTTTTTTCTTTTTTGGTGAAAGTTGAAGGACTAGTCCCTAACTTTTGACCTTTGTAGTATTAATTCATGTATGACTCGAGCAAAACAGGACACCTACCACTGCACCCCCCCCCCCCCCACACCATCAAAAAGCAACAAACAAACAAACAAACAACCCCCCACCCTCCCCCAAACAACCGACCAAACATTAACAAAACAACAGAAATAAAACCAAAAAGCAGTAGTTGCTCTCTGAGTGTTCGACGACGACGACGACGACGATGACGAAGAAGAAGAAGAAAAGAAAACAAACAAAAAACCCCACCCTAACCAAAACAATCAAAACAAACAAACAACCAACAACAAAACCAACAAAAACAACTGGTGAAAAGACTTGCTCCTGCTTCAAAGCTCATTCAATTCTGTACAAATTCTGTAGTGTTGAACTAATGGGTTTTAGGGGTTGTTTTTTTGTTTTTTTTGTTTTTTTGGTTTTTTTGGTTTGTTTTTTGTGTGTGTTTAGTTTAGCAAACAGTGCAGGCCCCT
>CM054149.1:29552946-29590446 GCA_028751875.1 Rapana venosa | reverse complement strand
AGAGACCAGGCACTGCGCATTCTACCCAGAATGAAGGAACACAGAAGATGAAGATGGTGCCACGTCTCCATGACCCTCCACCCCCCCCACGTCCATTGAAAACGCTGGTTGCCGCTCAGGTCAAAAATGTAGATATTGAGAGTGTCTCAGTATGTGGAATGAAGCGGGGAAAAAAAGACATTTTCTTCCAGCACAGAAAATGTATATATAGATATTGTAGCTGACATCACGTTTAAGTCGACTTCCAAGATTGAACATAGTGTCCCATGGGAGGTCAGAGATTGTGTGGTGTGTGTGTGTGTGTGTGTGTGTGTGTGTGTATGTGTGTGTGTGTTGTGTGTGTTGTGAATGCATGGTGCAAGTGTAGCATCTGGTCAGAGTGCAGATTTCCCTGCGTGCTGAATAGTTGCAGTATATTGTATGGTATTGTTTTGCATCGAATTGTACTGCATTGCATTGCGTCGAATTGTATTGCATTGCATTGTATTGCATTGCATCGAATTGTATTGCATTGCACCGTACTTTATTGCATAGCAGGTCGTTGCATTGTGTTCAGTCTTGATAGTCACATCATATTTCTCTTCTGTATACTACCCTCAGTCGCGGCACAATAGTCTCCGTGACAGGCCTATTTGGGCAGCTCAGCTCTCCCCGGGGAGAGCGCCTCGCCACAAGAGCAGCGCCACCCTTTTAACTGTTTTTTTTTCTTTCTTTCCTTCTCCTAGTCCTGTTTGCATGTGTATTTGTTTTCCCTATCAGTATGACTTTTTTTTTTAAAAACCAGAATTTTGCCATGGACAACTCTTGTTGCTGTGGGTTTTCTTTTTATATGTACTGAATACGTGTTGCTTACGGGACCTCAAGTTTATTGTATCATCAAAAAGACTAGCACCCAGACCACCACTCAAGGTCTAGTGGATGGAGGGGAAAGTTTGGATTATAGAAAAAAACAAAATGGGGATCAAACCCTCAATTCTTGGCTTTCAAACCAGCTGTGTCACCTCTAGACCACCGATCCACTTCTATGTCGCCATACAGATCAACCTTACCCACTTAAGAAAACACACTATTATCACCCTAGGTTCTTTTATGCTTTATACTCTTATACTCCAGTCTAGCACACATACACACACACACGGCACTATTCATGGTCTATTATTGGATGGGGGAAAAGGTTAGTTAGCTTTGGGTATAGTTCAAAGCCTAGGGGCTTTTGGATTTTGATAGGGGGTACTTTTTCAATAGACCATTACTGATCCATTGTAGCTCACAAATTCGGTCTTTCACGACCATAACGCCCAGGAATAAGCCTGGTAAGTCAATGGTTCGAATCTGATATGAGACTCAGTCTAGCCAGTTGCGATGGTTGACTACCGTACCAAGCATTTAGAGAAGCCGACGGTTCGAATCTCTTGTGCACCTTGTTCATAAAACTTTTTATCAAAGTTTTTTTCTCTGCCTTTTGTGTTTTTGTTTTATTTCAAATGTCTTAATTAGAATAAGTACGTATCTACATTTACTTTCATCTCCAGTGTGTGAGTTTTTAAAAAAACACTTTTGAACAATTCTTTCATTTCGAGGATAACGGAATAAGCACTCGTGTGCTTTTTTTATATATTTCAAATCCAGTCCTTGTGTGCATGCAGTTTAGTAAATTTTGTCATCCATTCCTACACACACGTGTGTGTGTGTGTGTGTGTGTGTGTGTGTGTGTGTGTGTGTGTGTGCACGAAACGAAACTGGAACCCATGAGCATCAGGAGTTGATTCAATGCTTCCGGCAAAGTGCAGATGATACGAAGGAAAATGAGCCACCAACCCCTAAAAAACAAAACAACAAAAACAAACCCACACACCAAAAAACCCACCAAAAGAATAACAAACAGGCAATGCCCTTGACAGACACAGGAAATCGGTAATGCACTCTCCCCTCCCCTTAAAAAAGAACACAAACCTCTCCCTTCCTCCTTAACACTCCCCTCCTCCAACCAACACACACAGTAATGAGAATAAAAATAGAATAACAAATCGCTTTTTGAATTGCCTTCCCCACTTAAAATACAAGCCCCCCCCCCCAAGTTTAATCCTCAAGCAGACAATATGGGACCCACTCCTACCCCAAACCAACTGAAAACCAAACCAAGTACCCCCCCCCCCCCCCCCCCTCCCCTCCAAAAAACAAAACCAAAAAACCCAACAAAAACAAGAAAAAACAACAAAAAACAAAAGCAACAACAACAAACAAAAAACCCCCAAAACAAAAACAAACCAACCCAACACAAGCAACAACAACAACAAAACCCCAAAGCAAAATAATAGGGAAAACACCCCCTTCAACCAAACAAAAAGAAACAACTCTAAAACAAGATCACCACCACCAACAACAACAACATTAAAAGTAATGAAGAAAATGAACAGAGGACATTTCATGAATAAGAGGGTTATGCCGGGGACATGACTTGGAACCTGGAAGCAACGCAAATGATCAAATGATTCCTGTAAAGAGAGAGAGAGAGAGAGAGAGAGAGAGAGAGAGGGGAGAGAGAGAGAGAGAGACAATGACAAATTCTTTTATTTCGAGGATAATGAATAAGCACACATGTGCTTTTTTACATCCAGTCCCCGCCCGTTAGGGATACATCTTAATAATAATAAGAGAGAGAGAGAGAGAGAGAGAGAGAGAGAGAGAGAGAGAGAGAGAGAGAGAGAGAGAGAGAGAGAGAGAGAGAGAGAGAGAGAGAGAAAGACAGAGACAGAGAGAGAGAGAGAGGCTAAATTATTTCAATCACTGCCTTCTTTCGCTCACAACCAATGAGAGAGATAGCGATAGAGAGACATAGACAGACGGAGACAGAGACAGATAGAGATGATTTGATGATTTGAATCACCACTGTCTTTCATCACTCGACAAGCAATGACACACCAGGTATATCAATCATTCCAGTTCTTTATTTGCTTCATGAAGACATAATTGGCTGTCTCTTGTCGTTCAAAGCAAGCGGGAAGTGTCATGTACACACACACACACACTTACACACACACACTCGCGCACACATACACACACAAACACATATATGGACACACACACACACGCAAACCCGCAAAACACACCCAGAAGTATTAAGCTTGTATACACACACACACGCTCACATACACACTCGCTTACACACACACGCTCACCACACACACACACATGCCCACACACACACCTGTAAAACAAACACACACACTTAACATACAATAATTTGAATCTCTTCAAATGCCACACATCGACATATACACCGGGTCGCTCATTTCCTTCATTCCAACCCCCTCCTACCTCCCCCCACCTCCCTTGCCTCCTCCCTCATGCCCCTTCTCTCTCTCAAACCCCCCCAATCTTACTTTCGCTATGTACACTGGTACAAAAAAATTACAGCCCATCTCATCATTTTATATATAAAAGACTTAAAACGTCTTTGACCGAATCAAGCATTCCAATCACAGCACTGGAGAGATGATTATCGTAAGTATAATAAAATGCCTCGTGGAGGGGGAAGAACCAAACTTAAAAGTGGTATAAAATATTTTTTAAAATATATATATTATATAAGATTTTTCCCTTTAATCATCTCACGCACTGAAAATAATTTGCAGACAACTGAGATTTCAAGGTGTGGGAAGGCTTGGAGAAATTTAATAATAATAAAAAAAAAAGAAAAAAAAGAAACTAGCCCCATACACTGAAGACAGTTTGCAGATGAAAAAAAATTTCAGTTTGGTGAAAAAAAGAGGGATGGGGAGGGGGGAAGAGAAGAATCCACATATTTGAACTTAATGATTTTGACCAAACATACACCAGATTTGGCTGTCACCATGTCATTTAAGAGAAAAAAACCCATATAAGAATATAGCGTTAAGTTGTAGCTTTTAGTTTTACTTTGTTTCGGAGATTCTGTTAGGCCCCCTTCAGATTTCCTATGATAAGTAATAGTGATATCAATGGTTTATCTGACTTGATACTTTGATTTTAAAAAATGGATATATTTGATTATACATATATCAATCTTCTCCAAAAAGCACCAAGTTGAATATACAGGTGAGTATACAACATTTAATATCATCAGTCTGAAGAAGAAGGAAAAAACCCACCTGCCAACCAATAAACACTTTTTTTCTTTAAAAAACCCCAACTTTTATATCGAAGATAATGGAATAAGCACTTATGTGCTTTTTTTTTTTTTACTTCCAGTCCCCGTATGTATGCTGTTTTGTAAATTCTGCCATCTGTTAATGGTCTACTCTTACAAAAAGCGGAGCAGGATTTAACATGTGTGCAAGATGTTCTGCGTGCATTCACACACGGGACCTCGGTTTACAGTCTCATCCGAAGGACTTTTGGGGAGAGTGGAGTCTGCACTGATGTTAACTCCAGGGGAAAATATCCCCCTTGAACAGGAATCGAACCCGGGCCAACAGATTGCGAGTGCGAGCGCAATGTTCTAATCCCTAGGCTATTCTGTCCCCCCTAAAGAACCCCCCCCTCCCCCCAAAAACCCCCCCAACCCCAAACCACTAAAAGGAAAACAACCCCCCCCCCCCCAAACTCATGACATATAACGTCAATTTTTCAATTCAAATAATAGTGTATGGGGGGGGAAGGAGGGGAATTGTAGACCTCCTTTTAAAGTCTAGGCAGATTTCTCTGTGTGAAATTACTGCTAGCCCCATGGAAAGCACGTCGCTACAACATCAATACCACCGATCGTTTTTTCAAATTTTCTTTTTCTATGTCTGTACATATATTTGTTTCCCTATGATTGTTGTGTCAACAGAATTTTGTTGCGATAACTCTCTTGCTGTCGTGGTTTTTATTTATTTATCATGCGATGTTGTCTTCTCCAAAAGACTAGAACCCAGACCACCATTCAAGATCTTGTGTTGATGGGGTGAAAAGTTTGGGTTCAAATGGGGATCGAACCCATGTCTCTCTTCCTTGACATGTGCATTACCTCTAAGCCACCGATTCCATGATACCTCAACATCCGGCTTTGGGAGGGATTTGAACCAGGGGCCTCCTGCTTTCTTAGACAGGCGAGTCACTAACAGTCCACCTGTCCTCATAAATCTTGAATCGTCCATACGTCCTCATATCTGTCCAAGAAGTGGTGTAAGAACACTGAACTCATACGGGTCTTGCTGCTCTTATTCTTCCACAAACACGGATTTACAAACGTGTATCTTAGCCAAGCTAGCGCACGTGGAAGGTTTTGCCTTCAAAAATCCAAGAGGTTGTCAGCTTACATAAGGAACCCTACACAAAACGATGCTTTTATCCAGAAAATGGTGCAATGCCCCTATGCAGTTTTGGATCAACTTCACAGTAGAGCTTGATTTCATGGTACGGCCAAATTGCTCTCTGAAGTCGTCTATATTAGAGCCAAACAGTCAACCCCCCCACCCTCTCCCTTTCAACTTCATTTTGTAAGTCTTCTTTCCTGAGCCTTATTCACTAGACCTTGAGTGGTCCTCTGGGTTATTAGTCTTTTAGATGACTGGGTTATTAGTCTTTTAGACGAGACCATAAACTGAGGTCCCATTTGCAACACACATTCAGTACATATACAAGAACCCACGGCAACCAACTAGTTGTCCCTGGCACAATTCGGGGGGGGGGGGTGAGCCACTCTCACAGTGAAAAGAAACAGCACATGCAGACACAATAATGAGAAAAAATGGGTGGTGTTACTCTTGTGATCTTCTTGGGAAGAGCACCATGGATGATTTCACACAGAGAAATTTGCTGTGACATAAAGGGGTATATGACTTGACTGATCGATTCAAAATTTGCTATCTTTGCTATTGTGTGTGTGTTTTTTTAACACCAGTAGTGTCTGGTCAGTCTACTTGACTTTCATTTTTCATTCAAAGACAGTGGGCTCAGTTTTGCTGCTCCACTATGGTCAAATGCTGTGAGCCTCTCTCTCTCTCTTGCTCCCTCCCTCCCTCACACACATGGAACACAAGACTCTTCAGGGTCAACTTTAAAATAGGAACTCAATGGTCTATTGTGCAGACTGCTGGAGGAAGTTTATACAGTGTGTGTGTGCGCACATGACAGAGAGAGTGTGAGTGTGTGTGTGTGTGAGTGCGTGCATGTAAGTCAAAGACCCAATTTTATTTCTTCAAAGTCAATACTGTTCTGCTCTGCAGCAAAAATTTCAGCTACCGTTTAAAATCCCCCCAAAACTTTTCGATTTATAAAATTCTATTGGAAATGCTTCAGCTATATTCATGTCTGTCAAGTCATTCATAACATTCACATATTCATACTTCTCTGAGGAGCCATAACTATTTCACATCAAAGATACTGGTTTTCATGTACTTTCAACTTTCCTACCTACCTATTCACCCACATTCTGAGATATCAAACTTTCCAAGAATGAAGTAGACTTGGCAGCATCTTACTATGAAGAGTAAGGAACTATTCAGTGAGAGGGGTGGGGTGTGTGTATGAATGTCTGATACTGTGAGATATAAAAAGCCATCTTATCTTACCTACAGAGAAAACACAGCCACTAAATAACAGACATTTGAAGGCATAGGGACTAAATAAAGGGGGGGGGGGGGAGAACCAACCAAAAACAACTTGTCAGATATGTCTGCAAATCACAAAGCATGTGAGCACCCCCCAACCCCCCTCAAACAACACCAACAAAAAAATCCTTTAAGAAAATTGCTACACACCCTTCATTATGTCTGCAAATTCAAAAGTGTATGGACCCCCCCAAAAAAACCCAACAACAACAACAACCAAACCCAAAAAAACCAACAACCCCCAAACCCCACAGCAACAAAAAAGAGGCACATCTCTAAATTCTGTTAAAACCATGAAGCTCTGAACAACAATACGGGAAGGGAGGTGGCGAAACAGAAAGAGTACCCGAGACCATGAGAGAGGGGGCATTTGGGTAGCTCAAGACTGATGCCATTCACTATGGGGGGTAAGCCATCCAAATTGAGGGCGAGCCATTTCGTACCAACAAAATCGATCATCAATAATCTCACACTTCACACACATGCTGTATTCCACAGCTCAAAACCTTGGTATACGGAGCATCATAACCTTCCCTCGACCCTTTCCACACATCATGCAGCAAAAAGTAATGAAAGAACATTCCCACAGACACTCTCCAGCACGTTAACAACAACACACACCATCCTGTGTCCATTACAACTACAAAAGATTAATGTGATCACAGTCTGTTTTTGTCAAAAAATTTGCTCTCCATTCTTCTCTCAACCTTCACTCCCACAAGTATCCTTCCACCCCCCTCCCCCCCTCACAAAAACACGACTAACACATACATAAGCATTCATTTCATTGATTACAAACCTCGCAGCTTTCAAAAACAGACAAACGCACACAGGCACAGACAGAGAAAATTGCCATCAAGCTGAAAGATAGCTCTGAACACAACTGCATGCATATCTACATTCACATGTAGATGCATGATCACATACATTTTTCTTTGCACACACATGCGCACATACACTCGCACACACACACACTCTCTCTCTCTCTTCCTGTAACTTTTGTCTGGACTTAAGAACATACAAAAGATAACAAAAACCTACAGATTCTATTCAGTCTTAACACCTACTGTATAGACTTCAGTATAATGTACACAAAAGATATTAAAAAACACCTACTGATTCTATTCAGTCCTACCTCCTGTTCTATTTGGACTCGGCGTACACAAATGATGACAATACCTAAGCTTTCACTCATTTTTGAAAAATTTCCTTCTTATGCTACATTGAAGCATCTTAGTCACAAAAAGAAGTCTAAAAGAAACCCCTTCACTTCACATATCCTGCTGCTAAGACTCCGTCTTCAAGAGCAGTTGCTGCTGAGGTGGGGATTGCTGTCCCTGCTTCAGCCTGCACAGCCCCCACAAGTGCTGCTCCACTGCCAACTGATGGTGACCCTGGCACAGAGACGTGGTCCTTCATGACTGATGGATGCCAACTTCCTCCAGAATACACTGTACATCCTTCTGATAGGTTATTTTAAAAGCTTGTTTAGGTTGCCTCAACTTTTAGATCATCAGATCTGAATTGGCACATAAACTAATTTCATTCATTTAAAAAAAAAATCTTAGTGTGTGAACTAATTGATGCACTTTTCCTTTCCCTACCCAGAACATCCATAATCCTTGAGACAGTTGATAAGATAAGAAACTGAAGTTAGAATAATCCTGTATCTTTCCAATAACATAGTAAGTGTGCTGAGAATTTCACATTGCCGTGAAACATGAAAACCAACAACAAAAAAGGGTCCTGTAAACAATGCTTTCTCATCAAGGATGTCAACACAACTCTTCAGGGCCTCCCTTTCTAGTGCACATCTTATGATGCTCTGCAACTTTAGCTCAGCATACGTGAAGTTGTTGAAATGACTGACAACTTGTCACTTTTCCAAACCAGACAGAGCCTATCTGAAGTCTGCACATGTGTATAATCATCATCATAATGGCCCTGTCACCAGTGTTTACACCATTTCATACAGAATGACATCCATGGGGCTTTTCAAGCCAATAAAAGCTGGGTTAGTTAAAGCAACAACTACAAAAACAAAAAGCCTTCTGGATCTGGCTATAGTGGTAGAACTTTGCCTTGGACCATGACAAAAACTACACACAAAGATGGCTGTTTTTTGGAACATGTATATACATCTGCCATCATTCTGGGCTATTTTCTTTATTTCTTCTTAAGGGGGGCAAGACTTCATGTTTCACAGAAATGAGAAATGCTCAGTATCATGAACCTGGCACACCTAAAAGAACAAACACAAGAAAACAAGAGGTGTTCCAGGCAAAATTATGCAGACAACTCTGCTACCTTCACACATAAGCAAATACAAATGCTGATGGACAACAATTTTTAAATGATACAATGTTTCACTGATATCGATATAAACACTATTTCTGTTACCATGGTCAATAGAAAAAATGTTTTCTTTACATATACACAGAGCCTAACAAAAAAGAATTTAATAAAAAAGAAAAAAAAAGGTAGAAGACAGATACTGCTGTTTTGTGTACTTGGAACAAACGGTGACACTGTCTCCGAGATTCACATACCACAGTGCAGTCTCTTGCTTAATTCTACAAAAATGAAACTTGAAACCTTTTCTTTTTATAGAATTGTAAATGACTGCCATGTTTCCATGCATATAATACTCTTTATTTCTCAACTCCCACAGGTGGCTTTGAATTTCTAAGCACTAAGGTTTTTCTATTTCTTGAGGTTTTCTTTTTCAGAACCATTTCATATAATAAAAAAAAAAATCCGTTGGAATAGTTTTCAACTTGCCGCTTTATTTGCCGAAAAGTTTTATCACATTTCCAGGATCAGCTAAATAATGTTCCTACAATCACAGTCTTCCGACTGTTACCATCCACACACACTTGCCCTCATTTAGAAACACACAGGCACGCATGCAAATGTCCTCACGTTCATAAAATATACATCGCTCACTTGCTCATCATCACAGATGAAAATTGTGTGTCTTTTGGTATTTGGAGGGGTGGGTGGAAGGAGAGAGAAATGCCAGGCGGGGACCTGCAGCAGCAGCAGCAGCAGCAGCAGCCCAACAGGCGATGCCATCACTGTCTGGCTGTATCACATGTACACAGGCACACACACACACACATACATACACACACACGCATACACACACACTAGCACTCACACACACACCACAGCTAGAAACGCAGCAGCCCCTGTTTCTTTCTTTCCCCCCCCTCTCCATCAGCACAGTGACGGGGTCCTGTCAAGGTGAACACATGAATCACAGACATCCCTGTCCCCAGGGAACAACGTCTTGGGCTCTCAGGACAGCCTCTCCTCCTGTCCCATCAACGGTACTCTACAGCTTCTCCGCTCCGGGTACAAGCACACTGTACTGGACACCACCACTCGCCAGCCAGTTCGCGGAGGGTCGACTTGCTCCAGGCTTCCCAGCAGGATCACTCTGGGCGACGAGAGCAACACTCGATTCTTCTGTTTTGTTTTGCCCCACATCCGATCTGGAGAGGTTCTAGGTGGAGTCCTCGCCCGTCCTGGTCCAGCTGAAGGCCCCTTGGCATGAGGAGGCAGGAGCACCAAGTTGTGCAGGGTGGGAAGCCCGAGGCATGTCCTCACCGCTGCTATCACCACTACTACTGTTACCACGACTATCACGCTTGTCCGGCCCCACCCCAGCTGACCACACCAACTGGCAGGGCAACGTAGTCCGCGAGTGTGACGGCGAGGACACCACAGCTGCCTCCTCTGAGGAGGAGAGCAGCAACACAGCAGAGCAGGAAGCAGGAGAAGAGAAGGCAGGGGAGGAAGAGACAGCAGGAGAAGTAGGAGAAGAAGAAGGAGGAGGAGGAGAAGGAGAAGCAGGAGACAAAGAGACAGGAACCACACAGGGGGATGGGGGAACTGGGGGTGACTGCGAGTCTGTCTTTCTACAAGCACCATGAAGGATGGGAAAGGTCTGTGGGTCAGGACTGGCGGCACAGCCCGGGTTGGCACTGGAGCGAGAAAGGTGCCCCCTCACAGAGGGCTGCAAGGGCGGGGGGTGGTCTGGCGGCGTGATCGTGGCCGAGCGACAACCGCTCGCCCTCAACTGCCCTAAACTGTCGCCCACGCTCCGTTCATGTCCCGGCCAACCCAGCCCACCTCGCCCCACCCCCACCGGGGAAGGACAGGGCGCCGACCTACTCGCGTACGTTCCCGGGGAAGGGGCGACAGAGTAGGGGGGCGGACTTTCTCTGTCAAACACAGTTTTGTTCGGGGGTGGTCTGAACAACAAGTCTGAGTGCGCAGCGTGGTAGCGAGGATGCCTCAGGTTCTGCTGGCTGGCAGGGTACCCCTCCTCTCCGTCCGGCGACACGGGAATATTGGGAGGCAGTTCTATGTGGGGGTCCCTGGAGGGAGGATGAGGAAGAGGAGGAGGAGGAGGGGCAGGAGGATGAGGATGATGATGATGATGACAAGGGTGGGAGTGAGACGATGGCCATGATATGTGACTGCGGTGGCTGCTGGAGAGAAGCGCCACTGCCTGCTCGCTGCACTCGTGGGAGGAGCACGCTCTGGTGACGGAGCTCTGCAACACAGCAGTGGGCACCACACAGTTAGCTTTTCCCCTTCTCCGCTCATGTGTGCTCTGCTACCGTGTATGCCAAGACAACTTTCTCTCACACACAAAAAACACAGGGAAAAAACCCACCTTTTGTCTACGATAATGATCTGCTTATATTCATTCTCTAAGTAATGACGATAACTACACAAGAAAAGAAAATATTATGTATAACCAATGAAAGAAAAATGAACAAAAATTCTGTCTCTGGCAGTGCTGATTTCAAATAATGAGCCTAAATGTCTCTGAAAGGTTATGAAACACATATATACAAATAAAGAAAAAAAAAACCCCCAAAAAGGGGGGGGTGGTGGTGGTGGAAACGTCACCGATATCTGAAACTGGGTCCTAATCTGAATCGTTTGCATCTGCAGAGGTGAATGAGTCGAGGAGGGCACCACCTAGTCCAAGCCACAAGCTGCACCTGCAGAGTGTAGTTAAAACAAAAACAAAGAAAGGAATGCTTGCAGAAGTAGGTTTAAAGAATTTTGTTTAAAAAAAAAATCGTATGCAATTGTAGGTTCAAAAGGTGCATGCCAAGGTTTGGTACAACCTAGGCACCCATCCAAGGGGATTTTTCCTCTGGAGTTAACGGCATTACTGATTCCACTCCCCGTAAAAATATGTTACCAAAAAACAAAAACAAAACCGACACTGTACGAAAAAGACTTTTTAGAATGCATCCATCCACACACACCACTTAGTAAAAAAAAGTTTCCTGAAGTCGGAATGCGACAACCTTAATGGTTGGCAAAAATTTTACCACTGGTGAACCTCCGATCTCTAGCTGAGGAATACCTACCCCCCCCTCCCTCCCCAATACACATACACCATTAAGGAAAGAAAAAAGCAGACACACACACTATCTAAACTAAAAGTGCATTTAAGAAATCTGAAACCAAAAGCACACATTGAGGTAACTTGAGCAAATCAATAACAACTTCGCCCGTTGAAGCAAGTCAAAGAAAAAGACGTTAAACTAAAAACCACCACCACCACCACACCACAATTGACATTGGTGCCTACAGCAGACACAGGAAGAAAAAGCAAATGCAAAGATACAACATATACACAATGTGGAAGCCGGTGAAAACACATGTCTAATGCCAGGTAAAAATGTGGGCAAGGGCAAGTAATATACACAGCAAAAGTACATCGAGTCAAAGACAAAAGTAACGGGGACCAACAAAAAGAGGACAGTGTAACTTATGATTGTCAAAATAGCATAAAGTGTGAACAGTCATGGGGAATATATATATATATATAGTGTTGAAAAAAAGTATTTTTTTAAAAAGTATGCTGTTAGATAGACCCCCCCCCCCTTCTTACGACAGTCTCACTAACGACAAAATGCAATATGGATGAAAGACAAACCCAGTAGGGTACAGTATGTTCTTTCGAGCCAGAAGGCCCATAGAGCCGGAGCTTATCCCGGTTTCTGTAGCGTTAAGCGAACTGATGGTTTTTCACCACCCCTGTGACAGGACGCTAGTCTGTCGCCAGATACTTCCCCAGCAGAGCTGGTACCCACTTGTACACCTGGGTGGAGTGAGGAAAATAGGAGTAAAGTGTCTTTCCCAAGGACACAACACCGAGCCGAGCGGGGATCGAACCCGCGACCTCTGGATCACGAGTTGACCGCCTAAACCACTCAACCACGGTGCCTCCATAGGGTACAGTACTGTATAACAAAATCATATATCACAATCAAATTGACCACTCCCCCCAAAAAAAACAACAACACAAAAGCAACACCACACACACAAACTACATCATGATTAATGTGTCCACAATCTTTTTTTAAAATTCTAAAAGAATAATGAAAACGACTATTACAAAACAAACAACATAAAGCCGAAATTCTTCTCTTTCCTGTAACTCTCCCTAAAGTGGCACTGCAATACTGCACTGAAGAGCTTGTTCGCATGATTCCTCCATTTATATTGTTTCCCCAAAGACTGAATCTGGTTACCTTGATGGTGGGTAAAAACTGTTGCATACACAATTTTTCACCATTGGTGAACCTCAGACTTCTAGCTGAGGAATGAAGGAAACTCAATAAAAAAAATCATTGTAAGCCAGGCTTCTAAATGATTTCCCTGTCCCTTCTGCTAGGTCGATTGGTCCCACATTCTATTTTGTTGTCTCTCCCCCTCCCCCCCTTACTGTTCCCTGGAGAAATTGTTTTCAGCTCAGCTGCCAGATCTTATTGCATAACCATACTGATGTTGCTGACAGAAGACAAAACAATAATGTACACACAAAACAAAAATCCCAAACCAGCAGACAAACCAGCACACACAATTGCAGACGCTGCAAGTATAAATAACACACTTTTCCAGCCTTAGAAAAAGAGGAGAGAGGGGTGTGTGTGTGTGTGTGTGGGGAAGGGGGGGGGGGGGGTGGCACCAACTCCTCCTGCTCCCCCCTCCAAATAAAAAAAACCAAAAAGTACTTTTATGCTGCAACATCCAAAAAAGCAACAACCCCCCCCCCAAAAAAAAAAAAATCACAAGCACACCGATGTAAAATAAAATCATCACTCTGAAAATACAAGAATGAAGTGAAAACCCACAACAAATCTCACAAAGAAACAATTGCCCACACACAAACCCTCCCCCACCCCCCTTCCCATTTAAAAACAAAACAAAGCAAAAGAAAAAACCTATACTACTCTCGTGGCCACGCTCTCTCTCCCCCAAGGTGCGAGGAACAGCCTCGACTTTCGCACAAGAAAATCTCCTACGTCAGAATAATATAGTATCTGAAGTGCACACACACAAAAAAAACCCAACCAACCAAACCCAACAACAACGAAAAAAAGACAAAAGAAACCAAACAAACAAAGAAAGAAATGAAAGAAAACCAAAACGGCATCTGAAGCACACACACACAAAAACCCAACCAAACCCAACAACAACCAAAAAAAGAAACCAAAAACACAAAGAATGAAATGAAAGACAACCAAAACGCATCTGAAGCACACACACACACACAACACACACACACACACACACACACACACACACCAACAACAACAACCAACCACAACCAAACCCAACAACAACAAAAAAGACAAAAGAAACAAAAAACAAAACAAACAAACAAAAACGAAAGAAATGACAGAAACCCAAAGGGCCTCCCTCCCTCCCACCTCTGAACTGTGGGACTGCAAGCACGAGCGTGGGGTGGCGTGGTGGCCCCCGTGACCCCTGTGCATGACGCTGTGTGGTCCGCCCGGCCACCGGCGCCGACCGATGAAGCAGACAGCCGACAGCAACACCACCACCACCACCACCGCGCACGACGATATCACCACCACCTGCACCAACCGCTCATCCTCGTCCTCTGCTGCAACACATAACCACACGCACACACAAAACGTATGATTTCAGTTATTATCTATTAAGACATTTTGTTCTTTAGGTAAATGGCTCGAAGAGAAAAAAAAATCAAGAAAAAAAAAGCAAATGCGATGGTTATTCAATGTACCATCTGGAAATTTTTTTTGACTTGACTTGAATATATGTACATATAATATATATATATAATTAATATATATAATAATATAATATATATGGATGGATGGACAGGTGAAACTTGGTGGTTGGCATTTTGGTTGTGTTTTTTTTTTCTTGGGGGGGGGTGGGGGGGGGGGGGGGGGGGGGGGGGGGGGGGGGGGGGGGGGGGGGGGGGGGTGGGGGGGGGGGTGGGGAGGGGGGGGGGGGGGGGAGGGGGGAGGGGGGGTGGGAGGGGGGGGGGGGGGGGAGGGGGGGGGGGGGAGGAGGAGGAGAGAGAGAGGAGGAGAGAGAGGAGGAGAGAGAGGAGGGAGAGGGGGAGAGAGAGAGAGAGAGGAGATGGTATTATTTCCATCAACATTGGACATTTTATCATCCGTTCTTACAAGCACAAATGGCCTACTGTTCCAAATGGTGGAACTGGTTTTAACGATTGGGCAGGATGTTTTGGATGAGTTTGCACATGGAGCCTGGGTTTATAGACTCATATGAAAGACTTTTGGTGCAGCAGAGTTGGCACTGACGTTACTACAGGGGGAAAAAAATCCCCTTGCATGGTCATTGCAGCAGTGGCTCAAAACTGGGCCATCAACTCACCAGTGCAATGCAAGGTTATCCTGTCCCACAGAGAGAGAGAGAGAGAGAGAGAGAGAGAGAGAGAGAGAGAGAGAGAGAGAGAGAGAGAGAGAGAGAGAGAGAGCATTTATGTACATGCATGCATCCAGTGCATGCATACATATGTGTGTTTAGTATTAAGGTCGGCACATGACGTCACCATGTGATCTAACATTCTTATGGAATTATCAGCAGCAAACACATACACCTTCTGTTTGTTGTTGGTGGCGGCTGCGCACGTGCAGAGTATGTTAGTGTGTGTGTGTGTGTGTGGTGTGTGTGAGTGTGCGCGCACACGTGTTTGCGCTCGTATGCGAGCCTGCAAGCGTGTGTGATTGATGCGTGCAACACACGTACACCGCCCCCCCCCCCCAACCAATCTGTGCAAAAGCAGGCACGGACGTCCCACGTGAAGGTCAGTCGGTGACGTCATAATGTAACCCTGCACCCTTTGTCTATGCAGCCCTAATAGCAACAACATGGATTTCCCGTTATCGCCTGCAGACGATATGGCTGATAGGAGGAGGCATCCACCGCATGCGCGCGCGCGCGCGCTCGCGCCCAGGAACAGGAGACTGTAAGCGCTTAGGGCTAGCCGACGAGAGAGATTGAGAGAGGGGTCAATAACACTTTGGTCAAGTGATCGTGTTCCTAGTTTCTGAAACCTTGGCTGAGGCGGAGATAGATTCGTCGCGGTGAGGGGGAGTTGTGGTTGTGGTGGTGGTGGTGGTTGTGGTGGTGGCGGTTGGGGTCGAGGGGGATGGGGAGAAGAGGGCGTCTGGCAGTGTTTAGGTCTTTTCTAGATTTTTGGCTTTTTGTGGGGGGGGTTTGGTGTGTGTGTGTGTGTTTTTGTGTGTGTGTTTTTTTATTTATTAAAAGAGAAGACAACGAAAGAACACACACACTATCTATATAATGAGAGAGAGAGAGAGAGAGAGAGAGAGAGAGAGAGAGAGAGAGGAGAGAGAGAGAGAGAAGAGAGAGAGAACGCCAGATTTCATATTTATAAGTAGATGCATAGATGATTATATTACACACACAACAATCATGAAAGACAACCAATTTTACAACACACACACTATCTAGATAATAGAGAGAGAGAGAACGCCAGATTTCATATTTGTAGATGGATATAATTATATTATACACACACACCACACACACTCGCGAAAGATAAACCAATTTTACCACACATACACACACTATCTACATAATGAGAGAAAGGGAGTGTGTGTGTGTGTGTGTGTGTGTGTGTGTGTGTGTGTGTGTGTGTGTGAGAGAGAGAGAGAGAGAGAGAGAGAGAGAGAGAGAGAGAGAGAGAGAGAGAGAGAGAGAGAGAGAGAGAGAGAGAGAGAGAGAGAGAGAGAGAGAGAACGCCAGATTTCATATTTATATGTAGATGTATAATAATCATATGTCACACATACACACGCGCGCGCACGCACGAAATCATGAAAGATAACCAATTTTACAAAACACACACAATCGTGAAAGACAACCAATTTTCACACACACACATATACACGCGCGCGCCCGCCCCAAGGAGATGGGAAGTTTCTTTCATCACTTATTCAGCACACAGACAGCCCCCCCCTCCAAGCCATGTTTGTAATGACAGCTAGCCTAGCTAGCTCTCGTCTTTGGCTGGACTAACGCTGCAAGTCGCTTGCAGACAAAACTGGTTGTCTTTTAAAACCAGACACTCCGATCAGATTTATTTATAGACAGACAGACCCCCCCCCCCCCCCCCCCCCCCCCCTGCAGAAAAGAAAACACGCGCTCTTTCAGGAAACAATAACAGTAGGAAAGAAAGCACCCGGGCTCTTTTTTTCTTTTCTCTTCTTCCATATATATTCTTTTTAGCTGAACGGAAAAAAAGGCGGTGTTATTGTTGTTGCTGCTCTTTTTGTGAGGGAAAAAAAAAAAGGGGGGGGGGGGTAGAATAAAAAAAAAAAAAGCCCCACAAAATCTTCGTTCATAATAAATGGGATGGTATCTTAAAAAAAAAAGCAACAACCCAGGACCCCCCCCCCCCCCCCCCCCCCAACCAAAACAAAAACAAACACACACCCCCCCCAAAAAACAACAACAACCACCACACACAAAACC
The DNA here is from genome assembly GCA_028751875.1 of Rapana venosa. Taxonomy (NCBI): domain Eukaryota; kingdom Metazoa; phylum Mollusca; class Gastropoda; order Neogastropoda; family Muricidae; genus Rapana; species Rapana venosa. Next base: position 29,573,032 of record CM054149.1, on the reverse strand, counting down.
TGACCCCCCCCCCCCCCCCCCCCCCCCCCCCCCTCACACACACACAAGGTAAGTTTTCCGTTCTTCCTTTCTTAATTGAAGGTAATAAGTATAAAAAGATTGTCAGATTCCCTTGAATGGAATCAGAATATAAAACTTTCCGATTCCCTTGAATGGAATCAATATACAACACTTTGATTCCCTTGAATGGAATCTGTATTCAAAAACTGTCAGATTCCCTTAAATGGAATCAGCCAGATTCCCTTGAATGAAATCAGCATACAAAACTTTTCCGATTCCCTTAAATGGAATCAGTATGCAAAACTGTCAGATTCCCTTGAATAGATTCAGTATGCAAAACTGTCAGATTCCCTTGAATGGAATCAATATGTTCTTAAAACCCTTCAGGTTCCCTTGAATGGAACCAGTACACACAAAACTCACAGGTTCCCTTGAATGGAATCAGTACACACAAAACTCGCAGACTCCCTTGAATGGAATCAGTACACACAAAACTCGCAGACTCCCTTGAATGGAATCAGTACACACAAAACTCGCAGATTCCCTTGAATGGAATCAGAAAATCAAACCCTGTCAGATTCCCCTTTAAGTCGAAATTCAAAGAAGGCGAGTTCGCATCACACAGATACCAAATAACCTGTTCACATTTCATACGCAGCCGTGGGAATAACTGACTGACTGACTTGACTTCTCCTAATAACTCCTTGAGGAGTTGTTGGGACACCATACTGGTATTTTTTTCTCCCCCCCCCCCTTTTTGTTTTGTTTTTAGGCAATGTTTCTGGGGCAAATTGAAGCTGGCAGCGCCCATTGTTCTCAAGGTCACAGGTTGCATGTAGGGTAAATGTTCGTGTCATCCATCCATAACCAACGCTGGCCCAGCACTACTCTTGTAGGAAAGATGGATGGCTTTTTAACAGGCGCGCAAGATGCTATGCATGCATAATTTGCACACGCACCCCCCCCCCCCCCCCCCCCCCCCCTTAAGGACTTGCAGGGAACGGAGTTGGAACCAATGTTAACAACCAAAATCCCCCCACCCACTTCCCCTGACGAAAACCCCCCCCAACAAAACCGCCCCAACCTGCCACCCCCCAAAAAAACAACAAAAAAATCCAACACAACAACCCACACCGAACCAACCCCCAAACCAAAAAAACCACCAACCACCAACAACAAAACAAAAACCACCAACCAACACCCAGCAAACCCCCCCCCCCCCCCCCCCCCCCCCCTCAAAAAAAAAAATCATACTGACACCTCTGAGGAGACTTTAAAGTCGTGAATGCTCTAAGCTAACTGTCAGGTAGCGAGCGAGTCTGACATTTTAACCACAAGGCTGGCTATTCCGCTGCCGCACTGTGGGAAGGAAAACGGGACCGTGGGTAGGCTAGTTAAGACAGTACACGGAATTAGCCTACAACTTAACTGAATGGAAAATAAACTCAATCTTCGGAAGTCGGTTAATGTGTTACTGAATACGTTTATTCAACACTGCACTTCACTTCGCTACAACTACCACTGCACTGCACTGCACCTTTAACCGAAAGTGGTCGCGGGGACGCTGCACTGACGAGAAGTTCCATTAATTTGTGGAAAAGCTTTTTCGAGTCCATTCAGTGATGATGTCTACCCATTTCTTTCTCGGCTTGTCTCTTTTTCTAACCACACCCCCACCCCCTCTTCCCTGGGCTGCGCCTCGCAAGATCATGTATGCAAGGCTGTCCAATCGTATTACATAATTGTGACCGTGTTGTTAAAGAACCTAGCCAAATACATACCAATACAAACACACACTTTTCTGTACTGACTGAAAAATCTGAGCACGATGCGCAAATAGCAGACCAGAGCAGATGTAAATCTACAAGGGAAAAGGGAGAAGAGAAGGGGGATGCATAAATATCACACACACACCACCGCGCGCCGCGCACACACACACACACACAGAGCACGCGCGCGCGTCCCCCTGTAGAATCACTTCACCTGTATGTCTCTCCTGACTTAAACAAAAAATTCTAATCTAGTATACAGAGCTGTAACTACATGTAAACTGTGTTCTAAAACACAATGTAAAATCAAGAGGAGATGAAGGTATGAGTAGGAGGTAGTGGTGGTGAAGAAGAAGAAGAAGAAGAAGAAGAAAAGAAAAAAGAAGAACTTTCAATGACAAACCTCTCATACAGAATATCCATTTTTGAGGGCATATTCGTGGACAACATTCTACTATTGCATTTGCTGTTCAATAAAACATCTACGAAAACATACACTATAAAACATCTATGAAAACATATACTAAAAAATTGTGTAGAGTACACAAATGGTGTTACTGCTAATGGTGGCTTTGACTTTGAATGGTGACATACAATCTTCAGTGCCTGTCGAACACTGGCAGGCCTTGCAGTCTTGGCAGATCTCTGTGTAGAATTTCGCTTGCTCTCCCTGAGAAGATTGCACTGCTAAAGTGCAAAGCTGTTCATTTATTTTTAAGTCCTCGTACTGCGCTCACATGTTAAGAAGATGACTTTTTTTTCCCCACCCAGAAGGATTTTTGCCAAGGACGACCCTACTTATTGCCATGGGTTCTTCTCTGTGTGTAGATAAAAATGCATGTTCCATACATCAGCGACCTCAAGTTTATCGTCTCAACTAGACCTCCAGCTTTCTGCTACAGCACTGATCCTTTTACAACATGTCAGGGGGGGGAAAATCCAGGCAGAACACACATACACACGCGCGCGCGCGCGCGCACGCACGCAAGTACCAACTGACCAGACCCCACACTGGCAAGAAAATTATAAGATACCAAACAATCTTGTTTGGAGAGAGAGAGAGACAGGATGGGGGGTGGGGAGGGGTGGAAGGAGAACCAGACAAAACTTCTGATTTTTCTTTTTTGCAAACTCCCCCCCCCCCCCCCCCCCTCCCCTTCTAACTCCCTAGGGTGGAAGACGAGATACAGGGGAAGGAGAGTAGTAGGGGGTGTGGTGGAGTGGAGAGGGAATGTCTGGCGATAATCTGAGGGGTCGGTCGGTCACCCACTCAGTCTGGCAGACGGAATAGCCTGGAAGGTGTCTGTCTACGTCTGCACGCTGAGCCAACAGACTGACCTCTTGTCTGCCTGGCCTGGTAGCCTGGCCTGGCCTAGCCTAGGGCCTACAGCGCTCACTGACTGACCATCTTCCGTCTGGGGGATGGACGGTAATAGCCTAGTCAAGACTGGCTGACTGCTGTGTGCGTGCGTATGTGTGTGTGTGTGGTGTGTGTGTGTGCGTGTGTGTGTGTGTGTGTGTGTGTGTGGTGTGTGTGCGTGAGAGAGAGAGAGAGAGAGAGAGAGAGAGAGAGAGAAGAGAGAGAGAGAGAGAGAGAGAGAGAGAGAGAGAGAGAGATGGAGGACATCTAGCGCACACGCTAAAACGTGCTCTGCCTTTCTGAAGAGAATGCCACTGCATGCTGGTAAGAATGGACAACAAACTTAAGGAGGGACTAACAAAAAAAATCGCATGCACACCGGTGTCATATTTATTACATCATTCCCGAAGCTGGAATGCGGCTATCTTTATGGTGAGCACATAGTATACAAAAATCTCTCCACTGGTGAGCCTCGGAGCTCTATACAGGGACAAAACAAAAACCCATACCCCCAAAAACCACCACCAAACCCAACAACAACAATGACAACAACAACACACACACGCGCGCACACACACACATACGCGCGCGCGCCCACACAAAACCACCAGACGGTCTGGTTTTCTCCCATCCACCCACTTCAATTCCCCACCGTAGCCTTTTTTCGCCAACACTCCCTAGGCCTACCACGTCCTACTTTCTCCCTCTGCTGTTGTGATTACATTCACATCCCAGCAGAGACCACATCCAGCTAGGCCTAGCCTACTAGGCCCTAGCTCATCCCTGTCTTACCTACACCATCCACCCAGACGAGAGAGAGAAGGGCGAGTTAGCCTATTTTCGTGGGTGGGTGGGGTGGTGGTGGTAGTGGAATGTCTGTGTGTGGTAATAATCTGAGGGGTCACCCAGTCAGTCAAGTCTGGCAGACAGATGAAGCTGTCTGCACTGAGGGCTAACAGACTGACCCGTGTCTAGTCTGCCTGACCTACATCACTCACTTGTCTGACCCACCACCTTCTTTCGGATTCATCTCGAGAGGCACACATGTATGAAGTGGACTGCTCTCTCTCTCTCTCTATCTCTCTGTGTGCCTGTCTCGTGTGTGTGTGTGTGTGTGTGCAGTCTGCCAGATTTCAACTAGGCCTCGTTCAAGATAAACTCCTCCATACAGCTGAGGGTTTGCTTTTTCTCTCCCGTCTTTCTAAAATATTGCGCGCGCTCTCTCTCACACACAACCCCCCCCCCCCCCCCCCCCCCAACAGACACAAAAACACACACAAAGCCATGTCGGCTGATGTAGTCATCGTTTTCATGCAAGGAGGCAATTGAGCCCAGCCACATCTCAAAATAATTCCAATTTGATGACTAGCTTCAGCTGTCTAAATAAAACATGGTTCCTCCTCGTCCATCCATCCATCCATGCTGTTATGTCGTCTTGCTGCACGTACACGTTCCCTTGACTTGAAGCTCCCGTCTGCTTTCATCCCTTCCCTCCCCTCCCTCCCTTCCTTCCTTTTAGGCTACTTTTGATTCCAGTTTTGCCATGTTGTCTGTTTGGATGCTAGTTTCTGAAGGAAAGATTTGACGTTGAACTACGAAACACGTGCGCATGAACACACAGTTATGCGAGCGAGCAAGACCGCGCACGTATGCATGCGTGCGAATGTGCGCACAAACATTTCAGCTGTCTCTAGTTCTCTGACAGTCTCTCTCTCTCTTGTCCTGAGTGAGTGAGAGAGCGAGAGAGAGAATGTGTGTGTGTGTGCGCACGTGCATGCGTGCAAGAGTGACACTATGTGTGTGTGGTGTGATGTTGTGGTGTGTGTTGTGAATGATAGAGTGTGTGTGTAAGAGAGAGAGAGTGTAAGAGAGAAGAGAGAGAGAAGAGAGAGAGAGAGAGAGAGAGAGAGAGAGAGAGAGAGTGTGTTGTGCGCGCGCGCGCGCATGTGTGTGTGCGTGTGTGTGTGTGTACGTGCGCGCGTGTGTGTGCGCGCGCGCGCGCGTGTGCTCTCTATCATCTAGGACGCCTGCACTAGGGCAGACAACCTTTATCGCTCTGTCAGGTGCATGGCTGAGGACTGCTGGTGAAATACACAAGATACGCCCATATCATGCATACACATACACCTGATACACAAACAAGCGCGCAAGTGCGCACATAATCACGCAAACGGGCGGGTGCGCGCGCGCATACAGACAGACACACGCCGCGCGCGCGAGCACACACACAGAGAATCACACACAACCTAGACTGGTTTTGATAGTAGTCTGATGTTTTTCTACTTCACATCTTGAAGAGGGGAGGGGGGTGGGGGAGAATCCTGCGCGCTTTCCTTGTCACCATCCTCTTATGTGTGTGTGTGTGGTGTGTGTGTGTGTGTGTGTGTGAGGAGAGAGAGAGAGAGAGAGAGAGAGAGAGAGAGAGAGAGAGAGAGAGAGAGAGAGAGAAGAGAGAGAGAGAGAGAAAATTATTTTATTTAATTTTTATTTCGAGGATAATGGAATACGCACTCACGTGCTTTTTTTTTTAAACATCTAGTCCCCGTGTATATGCAGGTTTTTAACCAAAAAAATTGTCATCTGTTCCCACTGGCACACAATGGCCTACTCTTTAGAAAAGCGGAACAGGTTTTAACGTGTGCGCAGAGAGAGAGAGAGAGAGAGAGAGAGAGAGAGAGAGAGAGAGAGGAGAGAGAGAGAGAGAGAGATAGATAGACAGACAGACAGAAACACACAGACAGACGTGGGATAGGTGGGTATGTTAGAACATATATCATAAACATACAGTTATTTCTCGGGTACTCGAATCCACCAGCCCCACTCTCAATTTTCAGTCTGGTTTCTTATGCATACGTATACATAAAAAGCACAAGCTGATATTTTCATCAGCAGCAGTATGCATGTACGCGGTCGGCCCTTGCCGTCAAACAACACGCACAAAAACAGACTTCGACGGAGCATGCATGCTAGCTGGGTGTGTTTTCGAGATAGGCCTAGGCCTAACGCTCAGGTTTGTAGAGGACTCTCCCGAAATCTCAGTTACTTTCTTAGCCGATTTAAATCAGCCCTTGCTTGCCCAATCCAAAATCTCCTCAGTTCGCTTGTATCAGGCACGTGGTGGCCCCGTGTGTGTGTGTGTGTGTGTGTGTGTGTATGAGAGAGAGGAGAGAGAGAGAGAGAGAGAGAGAGAGGAGAGAGAGAGAGAGAGAGAGAGTGTGTGTGTGTGTGTGTAAGTGTATGCGTGCGTTCGCGGTGCGAGTGCGAGAGAGAGAGAGAGAGAGAGAGAGAGAGAGAGAAGAGAGAGAGAGAGAGAGAGAGAGAGAGGAGAGAGAAGAGAGACAGACAGTTTTCGATTTATTTGACACTGAGTGAATCGGTGGTCTCAACAGGGAATGCTAAACATGTAGAAAGCATCAGCAGGACGCAGGATCGACCTGGCCTGAAACCATCCTCTTTCCCAACCCACTCAGCCGCTGCAAGTGGCCCTACAGGTCTGGTGCTAGCCCTGGGTGCTAGGTCTGGCCCCCCCCCCCCCCCCCCCCCCCCCCCCCCCCCACACTTCCTTTTTTCCGTGAGCATCCTGTGTTTAGCGCGCTGAAAAGAAATCTTCATCAGCACAACAGGCAACTTTCACTAGAAAAATACCACTCATTGTTCAGAAAAAAGAACCCCAAACAAAACAAAAAAAACCCCAACCCAGAAAACAAAACAAAAACCCAAACAAACCCCATACACGAAAGGAAGGATAGAGGCAAAAACAACCCCCCCCCCCCCCCCCCCCCAATAAAAACAAAACCCCAAACAAATACAAAACAAAAAACACAAAACAACAACAAAAACAAAACAAAACCCCCAAAATAAAAGTCTAACGCAGGACACGAAAATGTCTGGAGCAGAATTTAAAAACAGCAACCAACGTCTGGAGCCGGATAAAAACGTCTAGACCGGATAAAAACGTCTGGTCCAAGACAAGACCGAAACGCCTGGCATAATATGATAAAACTGTCCAGCGAAGAGTAAAAATGGCTGGCAGTCACTGGTTGGAAACGTCCAGCGTGGGACAGAACGGTCTAACGAAGGATAAAATAATAATAATAATAATAATAATAATAATAATAATAATAACGTCTGACGCGGGATAAAAATGTCTGGCGCAAATTTTGTTTTTTTTAAAACCGTCTGGCGCAGGATAGCTAAAACGTCTGACGCGGGATAAAAACTGTCTGGTGCAGGATAGCAAAAACGTCTGACGCGGGATAAAAACGTCTGGTGCAGGATAGCAAAAACGTCTGACGCGGGATAAAAACGTCTGGCGCAGGATAGCAAAAACGTCTGACGCGGGATAAAAATGCCTGACGCAGGATAGCAAAAACGTCTGACACGGGATAAAAATGCCTGACGCAGGATAGCAAAAACGTCTGACACGGGATAAAAATGCCTGACACAGGATAGCAAAAACGTCTGGCGCAGGATAGCAAAAACGTCTGACGCGGGATAAAAATGCCTGACGCATGATTAAAGCATCTTCAGCGGCATAAAAAACAACACACCACATCTGGAGTAGGATAAAAGCGTCTGGCGCAGACAACAGAAACATCTGACACAAAACGGAAACGTCTGATACAGGATTAAAACTTACACCCACGCACGCACGTACGCGCGCACTACACGCACGTCTGGCAGAACAGAAAGTCTGGAGGGAGGCAGGAGATAAAACGTCTGGTGCAGAATAAAAAAAACAAACATCTGGCGCAGGATAAAAACGTCTTAGTGCTGCACTCTGGCAAAAGTGCTCTTTCTATTCGAGAAAAGAAGAATATTCTCACAACATCCTGCAGAGAAATCTGTTGTCGCTATCAAAACAACACAGTCTTGAGTTACAATACAATACGATGCAACACACTACAATAAGAACACACCATAATATAATACAATACAACGCAATACAACTACAATATGATGCAACACATTACAATAAGACACAACATAACATAATACAATACGACGCAATACAACCACAATATGACGCAACACAAAACCATCCAATGTCATGCACTGCAAGTCACAATCCACAAAACCATTCAATGTCATGCACTGCAAATCACAATCCACAAAACCATTCAATGTCATGCACTGCAAGTCACAATCCACAAAACCATTCAATGTCATGCACTGCAAGTCACAATCCACAAAACCATTCAATGTCATGCACTGCAAGTCACAATCCACAAAACCATTCAATGTCATGCACTGCAAGTCACAATCCACAAAACCATTCAATGTCATGCACTGCAAGTCACACTCCACAAAACCATTCAATGTCATGCACTGCAAGTACACACACAAAACATTCAATGTCATGCCTGCAAGTCACACTCCACAAAACCATTCAATGTCATGCACTGCAGTCACAAACACACAAAACCATTCAATGTCAGCACTGCAAGTCACAATCACAAAACCATTCAATGTCATGCACTGCAAGTCACAATCCACAAAACCATTCAATGTCATGCACTGCAATTCACAATCCACAAAACCATTCAATGTCATGCACTGCAAGTCACAATCCACAAAACCATTCAATGTCATGCACTGCAAGTCACAATCCACAAAACCATTCAATGTCATGCACTGCAAGTCACATTCCACAATACCATCCAATGTCATGCACTGCAAAGTCACACTCCGACCCAGCACATTCTCAGTTCATCACACCACTGAACGACATTTGAAGCGAACAACAACCTCCGCTGGCCTGTCAGGTCCACAAATGAGTTCAGTCGAGTCAGCCACCTCTTTCGAAGGACGGGAGAGGAAGGAGAGGAAGGAGGAAAAGAGTGGGTGGGCACACATCCATTTTGTTTTCGTTGTTGGTTAAAACACACACCTGTGGTACCGTTTCTGGACATGCAGGCGCAACAAGACACACACACACACACACTGAGCAGCAGCAGCAGCAGCACTCTGTAAAGGCAACATGGGGACCTATTTTCCCACTTCACCAAAAGCAAACTTCCTTTCCCCTCCATTTGCAGTGTCAAGCCAACGCAACCCTGCAACCGGGGTAACTAGGATGATTTGCGCATGATGATTCAACGGATGACGTGAGGTGGTTGGTATAGGCTAGGAGATGGGCTGCATATATATATATATATATATATATATATATAATATATATTATATATATATATATATATATATATATATATATATAAAACACCATGGGGACGTACGGGAGAGCTCGTGTTGCAAATGCGTTCCCAATCTATCTGTACTTCCATATTCTGTCAAAAACGCTTCTCTCGCTCGCATAATTATAAGCAACATTTTAACGAAATAAACTCCCCCATCCATTCTCAAACACTTTCGCAAAAGAGAAAATACCCATGTACGTGCAAGCGCACTTATGTATGTGCTTGCGAGCTTGCGCGCGCGCGCGCGCGTGTCGCTCTCTGCCTCCCCCCTTCCCTCTCTCTCTCACCACACACACACATGGTTTGGAAAAGCAATACGATATTCAGAAAACAGAACCGGTCGGTCGGCCGTCTCCTTTATTTTCTCTCTTTTTTGCGCTGTTCACAACACTAACAATAAAGCCATCTTGGCAAATATTTATCTTTTGCCTTTCCTTTCCACCGCGCGTGTATGAGCAAAACCTGCGGCCCATACCTGCAAGCTTGTATAATTATATGGTAATGCGCAGGCCAGGCTTTCTGTGTACCTTCTCTCTGCAGATTTCATTTCAAATAATTTCGGCTTGAAAGGAGAGGGGTGGGGGGAGGAGGATGAGGGTAGGTTGTGGTTGTACACTTCGTGCGTTTACAGATTTTCTTCCCTGTTCTTTGATTTTTTTTTCTTGCTTACACACGTGACATCTATGTATCGCACCCCCCCCCCCCCCCCCCCCCCCCCCCCCCTCACCAGGGATAATACGGTTGCAAGAAGCAGATACCAGCAAACGAGAGAGAGAGAGAGAGAGAGAGAGAGAGAGAGAGAGAGAGAGAGAGAGAGAGAAGAGAGAGAGAGAGAGACGCATACAAACACAAACACACCATGAAGCGATTTTCTTTCAGTGAACCGATTCGATCCTTCGCCTCTGTCCCTCACATCAGCACGCAGAGTTCTACACAAAAAACAACAACCCACAAAACAAAACACCCCCCCCCCCCTCCCCTTCCAAAACTCTCTCTCCATCCTTCCTTCTTTTTCCCCACTTTTAAGCTCCTGATAGCAAAGAGCTCCTTTCCTGAGCACACCAAGAAATTTGCAGTGATCTAGTCTCTTTTCAGTCAATCGCGACAGATCTTTGACACCCCCTCCCCCCCCCCCCCCCAAAAAAAAAAAAAAAAAGTCTCCGCGGAACAGTGATTCCTTGTAACACCCAAAGGACGTTGTAAAGGCGCCGCTCCGAAAAGAGCTGTTAGCCAGACTCCTTCAGTTCTGTGGGTTAGGCTATGGGCCAAAGTCTGGGTGGGTGTGTGTAAAGAATTCTCCTCCAGCTGTCCTCTTGCCTCCACTCATCATATAGCCGCCACCACCGCTCCCAAACATCCCCACAGAGAATTGTTTCTACAATGTCCCTGAATCTTGTTACGGAGCCCACAGGGTTTTTTTTAAAACCCTATTTCCCCCCCTTTATTTGTTCGTTGTTTGGTGGGTTTTAAAAAAGAAAACCACCAAAAAACTTTTGCTGTTGGGTGTTCCCCAGCTTCACACTCAGAACGTGGACGTATATGCCTCCCGCATCACACCCAGGAATCAACGTGAGATGGGACATGTACACAGCAGATGAGAAGTTTGTGTGTGTTGCTGTTTTTCAAGTATCGCGTCACATAGGCAGCCATACCTCCAACTTCGAAAGAATTCTCTCCCCCCCCCCCCCCCCCCCCTCCCCCTAGCCATCCCCTTTTAACAGAGAATACAGGTTGTTGTGCTAAGTAAGAGCTTATTATGGATGAAGACAATCACAGCATTCGCATTTCAAAGCATTATAACAACATTCTAACGTTGGCCTTGGCTGCCACTTTGCCTCCATTAGGAACTGACGAAGCTTTTGGCTGAGGCCGATTTCTTTCTTTCTCTTTCTTTATCTCTTTAACTTTATTCCTTCGTTTACAGCTGCTAATGCCAACAGACCTTCACACGAACCAGTCACGTACTTACTGTTTGATGATCTTGCGCACTTGTTCACTGGCGATGATGCATCATGATCACTGGATCTGGCGTTTAACATCTTTGCTAGACAACCTCAAACCTATCAGACATGATTGGCCAACGCTCAGACTACGAAAGGCAGACAAGGTTTTTAACACGAGCCCAAAATGGGAGAAGCAACCACGCGTGAAATCTCGGTTCATCCGACAGACTTTCAGACAAATCGAAAAGAAGTCAGAACTAAGGTTACCTACTGGGGTGAAAATAATCCCTCGACCACGCGGCTCAACTCCCAACTTGAATGCTGAGATTACCCCCCCCTTTTCAAAAAAAGAAAAGAAAAAAAAAAGCCCAACAAACCAAACCATATTTAAAGGAAAACCCCAGACGTCTAATCAAAAGAACTTAATCCCAACCCCAAGTACATGTACTGTGTTCACGATAACCGTTTTATCATTACTTGTATACTCTTTTTCCACAACTCAAAATAACTAAATCTGGCTGCTTTATACAATACAGTTTTCAACGATAAGCTTTTCATTCCCAGACTGGTTTCAGGCGCTTCTTCTGTCTGTGCATTTTGCACACTCACACACACACACGTACGCACGCATTTTAGTTACACACACCACACAAACAAATCCCCAAACCCAACCACCACCACACCCAGAAAAACGACCCCAAAACCCTTGATAGCTGAAGTGGCAAAAGGAAAATGGCAGAGGGGAGGGACGGACGAACAAGATTACCTCTTGCTTTATATTCCCCCGTTTCATCAAGGCACAACGCAGTTAGCAATTAGCTTAATCACGCCGTATATTAACTCAGCGATTTTTATCGTTCCTGGACCCCGAGAAGGAAAAAGAAGGACGATGAGGAGAAGGGAAAAACCGAGCGAGAGAGTAGACAGCCCTCGATTCCATATGAGAAAAAGAAGAAAAGAAAAGGAGAGAAAAAAAGAGCCAGTAGACAGCTCAAGCATCCTTTATATAAAATAAAAAACAAGTGGAAAAAAGTAATCGGCTCCGCAATCTTACGCCATCATAACTTGCCTCTCTCCTGGAGAAGGGGGGGGGGGGGGGGGGGGGGGGGGGAGGGGCATCAAAGCTAAGCGCCTGTGACCGAGGCAACCAGAGTTCGGACAGCACGAGGAGCAGCTCGCTCGCTCTTGCCGATCGCTGCTTTTGCCATCAAACGGCCGTCATCAAACAAGCCCCATCAAAAGTGAAGAGTGCACACAGAGAGAGAGAGAGAGAGAGAGAGAGAGAGAGAGAGAGAGAGAGAGAGAGAGAGAGAGAGAGAGAGAGAGATGAGAGAGAGAGAGAGAGAGAGGAAAATAAAAGATAAAAGAATGAAACGACGGCAGTCATACTTTGGCCAGTAATCATCTCTGACGCTTCCAAAGGCTTCACAAACCGTTCTCTCAATCACTGTACCCCCCCCCCCCACCCCCCTTCCCTACCCGTCCTCCTCCCCCCCTCCCCACACCCCCATTCTCTCCTCTCGTCCTCACCCCCCCTTCTCACCCCTCTCTTTTGCTCTCTCTTGTTCAGTCTCTCTCTCTCTTGGGGCTTTACTTGTGCTGGCTTCAATCAAGGGCGGACACTATTCACGATCCATCAAAGTGACTGCCGCATGCACCGAGTATCATGCACCGTCGGTATCTAGTTTGGGGGTGGGGGGTGGGGGGTGCGGGGGAGGAGAGAAGAGGAGGAGGAGGAGGGAGGGGGCACACGAACACATGCCGGGGTCGGTTCATGCAGTGCGCCGACCTTCCAAGTTTTACCCCCCTTCTTTCTCTTGTCTGTTCTCGCACCATAAGAGGAACACCCCCCACCCCCCAACTATTCATGATAACTATCCCCCCCCCCCCCACCCCGTACACCCCTTTTGCCCTCAAAGCTTGCGTCACACCCACCCCCAATCTCTGGGCCTCCGTCCTCCAAAACGGCCAAGTGCAACCAAGTGCATCGTCGGTCGGCGCGGCGTCCTGCCTGTCTCTCTCTCTCTACTCGGTTGGCTGGTGGTGGTGGTGGTGGTAGTAGGCTAGCTAGCCTAGGGCTTGCTGGCAACAAAACGCGCTTTGGGTCAAGGTGACGTCACTGCACGGGCAGCCTGAACCAACGAGGGGGCCGTGCGGGTACGCGGGTATTGAACGCTTCTCGGGGCCTTCCGTTCGGGTCTTCCCCCCCTTCCCCTACCTCTCCGGCGTCTGGGGTAAGGCTAATCGGATGGAAAACAAACCCCACCAACCCCCAAAAGGCGAGAAAGTTATGGGGTCAAGATGGGAAGGAGGGAGGGAATACAGATAGCTGGGAATAGTATGACTCCCATTCCCTACCCTCTTCCAAAAATCTTCTACAGGCTGAACAAGTTCCTTACTTTGTGAATGTTACCTTCCACCAACTCCCTACCCCCATTTTTATATTTTTTATATCTCCCCCACACTTTTTGCGTCCACACTGTCCCCCCCCCCCCCCCCCCCCCCCAAACAGTCATAAACATAAACTCTGGGGGCTTTAGAAGGATCTCAGACAATCGTTAGCTAGGATTACAAAGACTCTTTGGTGTTCTCTCCACAAAAGCGCCTGTAGGCTTTTACGATTATGCCAGAGAGTGATTCTTTACTTCTAAACTCCTAATACTCGGGTTTTCAGAGACTCGTAATGCAATGTTACGCCCCCCCCCCCCCCCTCCCCTTTCCCCCTGTACGCTTTTCAGCAAACGACAGAGGACGATCCAATATTATGGTTGCTGGGAACTTCTAAGAGAAAGAACTTGGTGTGGTTTCTTACTTAGCTCTGTCTCTGTGTCTGTCTGTCTCTCTCATATCGGATTTATGTTTTCTCCCAAACACTGCTTTGACTGTTACGATAGTTAGTGTGACGTCAATACTATACTAACCTACTAGACATGAAGAAATCACGCATTCTCCTAACTACACAACTTCTCTGGGAACTACTTTTTATAGTTACGTAGACTTGTTTAAAAAAAGTTTTTTGGTAATATACCTTCTTTCTCTCTTTGAGTCTCTGAATGCGCACCTATCTCAATACATCATTCCTGTGTTTTCTGAATTTCTTTTTTTGGAATATTATCCCCACCCCACCCCCCAAAAACAGGTCTGTCTCAGACATCATTTCTGTTGTAGCCTCTATCTCTCTGACTTTGATAATCACTGGTATCGATTTTTACACGAATCTAGATAAAAAGCTACGAAATCACATAATTATTCTCACAAACTACGCCTCTGCGTTTAACAGCTTGTCGTAGTCACTCAGATTTTTTTTAAATACCCGTTTGCTCTTTTGTCACATTGTGCCTCTTTGAGTTATAAAACCTCTCTCAGAAATAATTTATGTTTTTCTGAAACCAGTTTTTGGGTATTAGCATCTGGGCTCCCTCTCCGTTTCTCTATCTTTCAGAAACCATTTTCGTTACAACCATGCTCTCTCTCTCTCTCTCTCTCTCTCTCTCTCTCTCTCTCTCTCTCTCTCTGTAAAATTCTCTCTCTCTCTTTCACACACACACCTCTACAATCACCGGCCCGCGTGACAACCTCTCTGCCTTCCTGCAGCAATACTATAATAGGCATAATTCCACAAAATCATCTGGTATGATGAATGAGCAAGAAACAAAACAAAACAAACAACAACAACAACAACAAAAAACTCCTCAACGAGAAATGGCAATACGGGGTGGGGCCGGGTAGAAAGCCACGCACGAAGGAAAAAGCGAAGGATAGGGGTGGGGGTGAGAGACGGGTGGGACACCCTGACAACAATTTTAACATTTCTACACAAATGGCACTCATATCGTCTGAGTCAATCCTTGTACGCCGGCTGGGCAGACGTGCTATGTCATCCACACATGTATACGTTACCAGATGTTTGCGTTCACACGTAACTGTGTGTGTGTGTGTGTGTGTGTGTGTGCGTATGTGTGAGTGTGCGCGCGCGCACATCAGTATGTGTGAATGAGTGTGCATGCGTGCCTCTGTGTGTGTGTATGTATGTGTGTACGTGCGCACACACTTGCAAGCACACACACACACACACACATATATATATATATATATATGTGTGGTGTGTGTGTGTGCTTGCAAGTGTGTGCGCACATATATATTATATATATATGTATAATATATATATATATATACACACACATGTGTGTGTGTGTGTGTGTGTGTGTGTGTGTGTGTGTGTGTGTGTGTGTGTGTGTGTGTGTGTGTGTGAGAATGAGAGAGAGAGAGAGAGAGAGAGAGAGAGTGAGAGAGAGAGAGAGAGAGGAGAGAGAGAGAGAGAGAGAGAGAGAGAGGAGAGAGAGAGAGAGAGTGTGTGTGTGTGTGCGTGTGCGCGCGCGCGCGCGTTCGTGTGTATATACACTCATGTCAAGAGAGATGCTAGATCGATGATGTATTATATAGAAACATGCCATAACGAGGAACAATTCCGACAGACTCTATCGATCTCAACCTCGGCAATGACGTGCCTATACTATATTTTCTTAGCACAGCTGGGCTCGTGTGCACGTAGGGAGGGAGGGAGGGAGAGAAAGAGAGAGAGAGAGGAGAGAGAGAGAGAGAGAGAGAGAGAGAGAGAGAGAGAGAGAGAGAGAGAGAGAGAGAGGAGGAGGAGAGAGAGAGAGAGAGAGAGAGAGAGAGAGAGAGAGAGAGAGAGAGAGGAGAGAGAGAGAGCGAGAGAGCGGGAGAGAGAGAGAGAGAGAGAGAGAGAGAGAGAGAGAGAGAGAGAGAGATTCATTTGTGCTTGTATGTACTCGGTCATGCAGGCGAAACATAATCATAGGTGAACGAACACACGAGTGTACACACGTGCACACACATGCATGCATGCGCGCACGCACGTACGCATGCATCGTCACACGCAAGCACTCAGGAATGACAGACGCACACGCATGCACACTTACACACACCCACACGTGTGGTAACACGAGTGGTAACACACACACACACAACCACACACACACAACCACCCACACACACACAACCACCCACACACGTGTGGTAATACACACACACACGCACACACACAACCACCCCCACACACACACATTCGTCTATTATCACTAAGAGTGAACAGACGTTAAATTGAAGACAACAACAACAACAACACACACACACACAACACAATCAACCAGCCCACACACACACACGTATGGTAATACACACACACACACCACACACACAACACAAACACAACACAACAAAACACAAACCAAAATCAGCCCCCAAAATCACATTGCATGTGGAAAGCCTGTAAAACTGAAGAGCGATCTAATCGCGTGTGTAGGGGCAAAGCACAGAAATGGCCTTTAAAGGCGCCTCAAATGATCGGGGTTTTGCCGACATTTTCAGAGACGCGCCTGTCAACTCCCTTCATATTTCTTTTTGACTTGCTCCAAACAGATTTTCTCCCGGCAACAATGATGTTTTCCAGGCCATGAGTGCACGGGTAGAAATGCTACATTTATTCTAGTGGAGATATAGGTCAAGTACAACTTGGCACGAACGTTAATTCAAACAAAGAGAGAGAAAAAAAGGAAAAAAATTAAATAAAATATAAAATACTACGTCATTCATTAAAAAAACCACACAACACACAAAAGCAAATTACAACTCCTAACCAAACCAAAAAAACAAACTAACAAAAAAACAACAACAGCAGCAACAACAACAAAAAGGATTAAAAATAAAACCCGGTTTCAATACTGCACAGCTTTAAAAAAAAAAAAAATTTTTTTTTTAAATCAAAATATATGTTCATGCAAGGATCTGCACCAGGCGTGCATACACGCACATGAGCTTATTATTCGAGAGTGCAAACAGAGAGCTGGCACAGAGAGAGAGAGAGAGAGAGAGAAGAGAGAGAGAGAGAGAGAGAGAGAGAGAAGAGAGAGAGAGAGAGAGAGAGAGAGAGAAGAGAGAACTCGGAACTTGTTAGGCTGAGAGAGAGAGAGAGGAGAGAGAGAGAGAGAGAGAGAGAGAGAGAGAGAGAGAGAGAAGAGAGAGAGAGAGAGAAAATACAAAGTTTTTCCATTTTGTTTTTTTGTGTTTTTTGTTGGGGGGGTTTTGACGAAAGGACAAGGTCATGATCTTAGTATAAACAAGAGACAGAAGTCTCACCGACTTTTAAATCAGTAAATGATAATTAAATCCGCTGTCTCTCCCTCACGTTTTTTTTGGGGGGGGGGGGGGGGGGGGGGGGGGGGGGGGGGGGGGGGGGCTTCAAGACATGAGATACACACCGACAGACAAGTCAAGTCAAGTCAAAAACACACTTTAATCATCTCATGAAGGGCAAATTAACAAAGACAGGGACAGAGATAGAGTACGAACACAACAGCAAAAACCAGACAGGCAAGAGAGAGAGTGAGAGAGAGAGGAGAGAGAGAGAGAGAGAGAGAGAGAGAGAGAGAGAGAGGGGAGAGAGAGAGAGAGAGAGAGAGAGAGAGCAGACAACTTTTTGCTTCGTTTATAATCTTTATTCAATTCTTACATGGTACACATTTCCGTGAAAATCAAAACAAAAGCAACTTCCATTCGTATTAAAATCTAGATTTTGGTCTTAGGAGGGAGGGGGGGGAGGGAGGGAGGGGAGGGAGAGAGAGAGGAGAGAGAGAGAGGAGAGAGAGAGATGAGAGAGAGAGAGAGAGAGAGAGAGGAGAGAGAGAGAGAGAGAGAGAGAGAGCGAGCCACAAACTAGTCACAGCACTTTTTCTCACGAAAGATCAAGGTCGCACAATCAAAGCATAAACAGTGTGAGAGTAAATATGACCGAATTCATACAGAAAAAATATGGCGCTAATAGTACACACACACACAAACGTGCAAAAGAGAGAGAGAGAGAGAGAGAGAGAGAAGAGAGAGAGAGAGAGAGAGAGGAGAGAGAGAGAAGAGGAGAGGAGAGAGAGAGAGAGAGAAATGAAATGAAATGAAATGTTTATTCATAAAGGCCATGGCCCCTTAGAAGGGGGAATACAAATAATACAAGCAAACAATATGATGTACGTGTGATGTTATGTTGCACAGATACTTTTTCTTTTAAATGCTTTATACATATATACTGCCAGTTGTTTTACAATACATTCATTCGTCGAAGCTAATAACAAAACCAACCTGAATAAACATGGATCTCTATAGTACTTTTGTGGTATGAATTGCTCTCGTATATCTCTTAACCCTGGACAGGAAAGCACAAAGTGGATTTCATCTTCTACTGAACATTTACAAATTGGGCATTGAAGATTTGTGGCAAGTGCATTTCTATAGCGATAATAATGTACATTGATATCCGAGATACCAAATCTAAATCGTGTCATTATACGCTTCAAATGTCTATCAATATGCATGGACATATAAGTTGGTACACAATTTACTTGACTAAACATTCTATAGTGGTAAAATCTATCACTATTTTACATGACTCTCACAATTTTGCCAGCAACAATCAATCAACCTTTCACGAAACTGTTGAATAAAACCACGCACATCTCCAACTCCTTGGTTTAACCACACGTACCCAAAACCCAATTCATATAATTTTATTCTTACATTTGAAGCCCAATTGATTTCGCCTCTAACATCTAAATCAAACAACATTTTATATGCTTTAAAGGGCAATCTTTCTGCATTCATCTGAGTTACTTTTATCCAATATTGTATGCATCTAACAATAGAAAGCAGTGACATGGGGTACCTTTGCTGTTTCCCTGTACACAAGATCATTTGGTGTCTTGAGTGACACTCCCAGAAACTTTTTCAACGCAAATAAATGGGTTTTCTCACAGTGTAGGGCCCAGAGGATACAGACCCCAGATCTCAGCTCCATACTGCAATACAGGTTGAATTTGGGCATCAAATAATTTAGAAACAGAGAAAAAGATTCGTTATTTTAAAAAAGTTAACTTCTTAATTTAAAGCATAACAATGCACTTTTTGCTCTACTTGCAAGGTCCTTTACACGCAAAAAAGTAAGCTTAAAAAGAGTAGAAAAATATATACCTAAATATTTGTATACATTCACCACAGAAATCACAGTTCCACCATACGTTCATCTTTCTCTCATTGCAAGATGCCCACCCTTTCTAAATACAATAATGTTAGTCTTTGTTAGGTTTACTTTCAACGTCAATGAAGCAGCAGCCCTATGTAAACTATTCAACTGATTCTGAAGACCAACTACAGTTTCTGACATTAACATTATATCATCAGCTAACAGCAATATGAAGATTTCAAGGACATTATTACTAAATGTTGCACCATGTTTTCCAGACTTTATGACTTCTTTTGTCAGCTCGTTCGTTAATGAACAAAGAAAATAAAAGGGGGGGAGAGAGAGAGAGAGAGAGAGAGAGAGAGAGAGAGAGAGAGGGGAGGGGAGAGAGAGAGGGGAGAGGGGGAAGGAGAGAGAGGGGGGGGGGGGAGAGGGAAAAAGACAGAAGACCAACAGAATATTCATGTAGAACTTTGCATTGGAATAATAACATTTAGCAAAAGAATGGCTAACACTCATTTTCTGAAAATTCAAATAAAAAAAATAACGTCTAAATTACACAGATAAATTCTGCATAATATCAATATCTTCTATCTGCATCTGGCAACACCTAGTTCGACAAGTTCTGGTGGTGAAAATCCCATGTACATACATGTATATGTAGTCTTACTACATTAACTGCAAAATCATGGGGTAGGGAGGTAGGGAGGTAGGGAGGAAGGGGGGAAAAGGGGGAAAGAGAGAGAGAGAGAGAGAGAGAGAGAAGAGAGAGAGAGAGGGGGGGGGGG
>CM054149.1:29519650-29549650 GCA_028751875.1 Rapana venosa | reverse complement strand
AAAATTTTAAAAAATTTTTTTTTTTTTAAAAAGGGGAAAAAGAAAAAAAAAATTTTTAAAAAAAAAAAAAAAAAAACCCCCCCCAAAAAAAAAAAAAAAACCCCCCCTTTTTTTTTTAAAAAATTTTTTTAAAAAAAAAAAAACCCCCCCAAAAAATTAAAAAAAAACCCCCAAAAAAAAAAAAAACAAAAACAAAAATTTTTTTTTTAAAAAAAGGGTTTGATTTTTTAAAAAAAAAAAATTAAATACCCCCTTTTTCCCCGGGGTTAAAACAAAAACCAAAAACAACCCCCCTTTTTCCCCCCAAAAAAAAAAAAAAAAAGGGGGTTTTTTTTAAAAAAACCCCCCCCCCTTAAAAAAAAGAAAACCCCAAACCCTTTTTTTTTTTTTTGGGGGGTTTTTTTTCCCCCCCCCCCCCAAAAAAAAAAAAAAAAAAAAAAAAAAATTTTTTTTTTTTTTTTTTTTTTTTTAAAAATTTTTTTTTTTTTTTTTTTTTTTTAAAAATCCCTTTAAAAAAAAACCCCTTAAGGGCCTTTTTTTTTTTTTTTTCTTTTTTTTTTTTTTTTTTTTAAAAAAAAAACCCAAAAAAAAAAAAAAAAAAAAAAAAAAAAAAAAAAAAAAAAAAAAAAAACCCCCCCCCCAAAAAAATTTTAAAACCCCAAAAAAGGGGAAAAAAACCCCCTTTAAAAACCCCCTCCCTAAAAAACCCCACCAAACCCCCCCCCCCCCCCCAAAAAAACCCAATTTTAAAAAAAAAAAAACCCCCCCCCAAACCTAAAACCCCCCCAAAAAAACCCCCCCCCAAAAAAATTTCCAAACCCCAAAAATTTTTTTAAACCAAAAAAAAAAAAAAAAAAAACCCCCCTTTTTTAAAAAAAAAAAAAACTTTAAAAAAAAAAAAAAAACCCCCCACCCCAAAAAAAACCAACCCCCCCCTTTCCCTCCCCCCCCCCCCAAAAAAAATTTTTTAAAAAAAAAAATAAAAAAAACCAAAAATTAAAAAAAAAACCCCCCCCCCCCCCCCCAAAAAAACCCCCCCCAACCCCCTTTTTCCCCAAAAAAAAAAATTTTTTTTCCCCCCCCCCCCCCCCCCTTTTAAAAAAAAAAACACCCCCCCTTTTCCCCTTTTTTTAAAAAATTTCCCCCCCTTTAAAAAAAAATTTTTTTTCCCCCCCCAAGGGGGCCCCCCCCCCAAACCCCAAAATTTAAAAAAAAAAAAAAAAAAAATTTTTTTTTTTTTTTTTGGGGAAAAAAACCCCCCGGGGAAAGGGGGGGGGAAAATTAAAAAAAACAACGTTTTAAAAATTTTTTTTCCCCCCCCCCTTTTTTTAAAAAAATTAAAAAAAACCTCGGGGGGTTTTTTTTTTTTTTTTTTAAATTTTTTTTTTAAAAAAACCCCCCCCCGGGGGGGTTTTTTTTTTTTTTTTTTTTTTTTTTAAAAAACCCCCCCCCCAAAAAATTTTTTTTTTAAACCGGGGGAAAAATTTTTTTAATTTGGGGGGAAAAAAAAGGGGAAAAAATTTTTTTTTTGGGGGGTTTTTTACCCAAAAAAAATAAAAAAAAAAGGTTTTTATGACACCACATAGTGTAAACCTAAAACACACACATCATCATAATCTAGATTACTTCCTTCCCTCTTCTCCCTTAACTCTTTGAGCAGTCGGTGGGGGAGAGCTGCACTGATTTTATTTTCTTTTTTTTAGGCCGTCTTTCTTGGGCAAGTTGAACCTGACAGAGCCCATCCCTGTCGAGGTAAAGAGCACATGATGAAACTGTACACCAAGAACCCCAATGCAGCTAACACACGGGAGGATAACCTTGCGCACACGTTAACATTTCTTTTGAAGAACTCGAATATATAATTATAATGTAATTGAGAAGGTCGATCAGCTATGGCCGTTGGGATGGCTGACAAACACATACCCAGCATGCCTCCTAGGTCTTGGTCAGAGAGATGGGCTCCATCCACAAAGGTTCAACTTGCCCACCCACACACTGCCTGAACAACTACTATTAGCCACAAGGCCGAGAAGCGATGCCTGCCTGAAAAACTCGGTGGAGGGCCTTGAAGAACAACTCTTCAAGGAGTCTTAGAGAGAGAAAGGGGGGGGGCCCGGGGGTCGGAGTTTGGGGGTTTAAAGGGGGGGGGGGGGGGGGGGGGGGGGGGGGGGGGGGGGGGGGGGGGGGGGGGGGGGGGGGGTGGGGGGGGGGGGGGGTGGGGGGGGGGGGGGGGGGGGGGGTGGGGGGGGGGGGGGGGGGGGGGGGGGGGGGGGGGGGACAAAAAAAAAAAGAACAAGAAGAGGAGGAAGAAGAAGAACAAAAAAAAACAAAAACCACCTATATGTGAGGTCTGACCCAAACAAGTGCATCACGAGGTTGGTTACTGGGAGTAAGTTTCTCCTAAAGTAAAGGGGTTCAAAAGTCCCCCTGCAACACCAAGAGACGACACTACTATGATAAATCTGACCTCATGGGGCCCTAACATTCCCCATATCGGCCAAACCCATAGTGAACCTATAGATAAAACAGTCATGGCGTACAATTCACTCGATGAAAACGAATCTCTGTGTGTGTTTATTTTTATTTATTTTTTTAATTTTATTCTTTTAAATCGCGGATAATGGAATAAGCACTTGTGTGCTTTTTTAC
The DNA here is from genome assembly GCA_028751875.1 of Rapana venosa. Taxonomy (NCBI): domain Eukaryota; kingdom Metazoa; phylum Mollusca; class Gastropoda; order Neogastropoda; family Muricidae; genus Rapana; species Rapana venosa. The sequence continues at coordinate 29,547,001 of CM054149.1, read as the reverse complement.
ATCCAGTCCCTGTGTTATACAGTTTTGACAATTCATCATATGTATTATGTATATGTATGTATGTATGTGTTTGTGTGTTGTGTGGTTTTGGTGTGTGTTTGTGTGTGTGTAAACTATTAGTACTCTTCAGCCTATATTTAATACTTAAATCTATTAAGTATTCTTTGGAAATAAAAGAAGGCGAAAAACAGGAGAAAAAGAAGACAAAAATGATGATAACTATGTCACTATCTCTCTTATGATGTAAAGAAAAGAAAGAGAAAAAAAAACCCACTCCACACACAAAATCCACAAACCAACCAATCAACCCCAAAACCAAACAAAACTCATGCACACCAGGACTTATTTGTTAAGACTGGCCTTGGAAATGATACCAAAAAAAGTCCACCTCTGTCTCCCTCTCACACACACACACCACAAACACACACACACACACTCACCAGGTTCGTTTGTTTCTTATTTTCTCACTCGTTTTACCGAAATCGACAAAAGGCGACTGAAAATCCACTCAGCACAACCATTATTAGCCAGACTGACGTCATAACAACCCAATTTCTGGACACCGCATTGCTTTCTTCGTGCGATCTGAAAATAACTACCTCCCGTGACGGGAGTGATGATGGTGATGATGATGGGTGGAAACAATGTCGGTCTCACGACCTGGGGAAAAGACTTAAGTAAACATGGCCTAACAGCCTAGTTTGTGTGTTTGAGTTTGTGGGTGGGATGTGTGTGTGTGAGTGAGATGTGTGAGAGAGGGAGAGTGAGAGGGAGAGGAGAGAAAGAGAGAGAGAGAGAGTGAGAGATGGAGGTGTGTAGTGTGTGTGTGTGTGGTGTGTGTGTGTGTGTGTTGTGTGTGTGTGAAAGTTAAACTTTAACTTCCAAGTAACACGTTTGCTTTTTTCTTCTTTAAATCGAGCCATCCATTTCAGAAAAAAAAACAAAACCCAGTGTGAGCGTGCAGGCATGTGTGTGTTTGTGTGTGCGCGTGCGTGTTGTACGCGCGCGCGGATGTGTGTGTGTGTGTGTGTTGTGCAAGGAGCGGAGGGGGGGGGGGAGAGAAACAAAGAGAGAGAGAGAGAGGATGAAGAGAGAGAGATTGAGAGGACGAGGGAGGGAGAGAGCGAGAGTGAGAGAGAGAGAGGGATGAATGAGGATGAGGAGTGAGATGGAGAGAGATGAGAGCGGATATGAGGAGAGAGAAGAGAGAGATATATTAATACAACTGACAAACGCATGACAGTATTCTGACAAATGCACGCGCTTCAACGTATGCTATCTCTCTCTCACACACACACACCACTAATACCCCCTCCCCCCAACGCACACACTACTAATACTAACAACACACACACACAAACACACACACAACACACATACACACACACACACACAAAAACTCGGACACCTCTCAGAAGAGCTGCGAACATGTGTCTATCAACACTGATGTGACAGCTTTGAACTTTCAAACATGCAGACGAGACGACCCGCAGCAGAATAAATATAGCAACGGCATCAACTTTATGAATCATAAACACCGTCTGCGGCCCTGTCACTCCACCCTAAGTCACACACACACACAACAACACACACCACACACACACACACACACACACACACACACACATGTATGGATGCACACAATGTCCGGGGACGCGTGCATGCAAGCAAACACACACACACTGTACGCATGCATGCATACCCGAGCGCTACTGCATGCAAGCTAGCAAGCGCGCACATACTGTATCTCGAAAGAGCTGCATGCAAAAATGTTTTGTTATCGACATTGCCATGACAAGTTCGGAACTTTTAAACATGCAGACGAGACAAGACGACTCAAAACAGAATAAAAATAGCAACATCAACTGTATGAATCATAAACACGTCTGCGGCCTGTCACTATACTACATCCCAAAAAGCGCACCCCAGTGAGCGAGCAACGCGCGCGCGCGCACACACACACAGATATTATATATATATATATATATATATCTATATATATATATATATATATATATTATATCGGGGGAAGAAAAACGACCCCCAAAAAATGGAAAAAGGGGGGGGGGGGGGGTAGGGGGGGTGGGGGGGTGTGCATGGGTAGTGTGTTAGAAAGGGAAAGAACAACTTTGTCACCATGAACTTTCCGGGTGTGAACATACCAACCATAGCTATTATAAAAAAAAAAAAAAAAAAAAAAAAAGGCAGACTCTGTGTGTTGTGTGTGTTGTGTGTGTGTGTGTGTGTGTGTGTTGTATGTGTGATGTTGTGAGTGAGTGAGTGAGTGTGAGAAAGTGTGTGTTGTGTGTGTGTGTGTGTGTGTGCGCGCGCGCGTGCGCGCGCGTTGTATGATTGCGTGCATACACTGTCTATGTGCGTGCGTGCGTGCGAGTGTGAGTGTTGTCGCAATGAAGTTAACCCATCAAAATAGACAACGCATTCGGCTACACTGTCTTTATTTGCGCGGACATCATTTTCGTCTCCTCCTCTTATCATGAAAACAAGGGGGAAAAAAGAAAGAAAAAGCATTAATCCCCCTAATCTCTCTCTCTCTCTCTCCCCTCAGACAGACGACAGACAGACAGACAGACAGACACACATACAAACACACTCAAAAAATCGGCCTAAGTAATTGAGACTGTTCTGGCACTGTCTACAGCACTGTCATGAATTCTTCATCATTATCTGTCTGCAGGTGTTTTTCGTTTGTTTTTTTTTTTTTTTTTATCTCCCCCCCCCCCCCCCCCCCCTCCCCCCCCCCCCCCCCCCCCCCCCCACCCCCCCACCGTCTTGGACTATGGCCATCTTTTGGCAGCGATGGTCATGAAGACCAAAAAAAAAAAAAAAAAGTTCCTGGTCAGTATATATATATATAGTACACTGACGTCTCGTCGCGTCTCCTTCCGTTCTGGCTTTTTCTCCCCTCCTGGCTCTTATACTATTTTTTTCTTTTCTTTTCCGTTTTGTTTTTCTCTATCCCTACAGTAGTAAATACGACTCAGTTTATATGGTGACATAAGATGAGCTATGTAGTCCTCCCCTCCCTCCCTCCCTCCTTCTGTATGTATGTATGTATGTATGTATGTATGTATGTATGCATGCATGCATGCATGTATGTGTGTATGTATGTATGTATGTGTGTATGTATGTATGTATGTATGTGTGTGTGTATGTATGTATGTATGTATGTATGTATGTATGTATGTATACGTGTATCGTGTGTGTGTGTGTGTGTGGTGTGTGGAGAGAGAGAGGAGAGAGAAAAGAGGAGAGAAGGTGAGAGAGAAGAGAGAGAGAGAGAGAGAGAGATGAGAGAGAGATGATTGAGAGAGAGAGAGAGAGATGGAGAGGAGAGGAGTGAGTGAGTGAGTGAGTGAGTGAGTGAGTGAGTGTGTGTGCGCGCGCGTGAGTGTGTGTACTTACCTATCTACGTGCACCCAGGCTGTCTTCATTCAATCTTTACTTTAACGTATTTTTATCAACAACAACAAAAAAAAAGGGGGGAAAAGACAAAACAGGCGGGAAAAAAAGAAGGAAAGTTCTGATGTGTAAGTGAGTGAGTGAGTGTATGTGTGTGCGCGTGCGTACACATGTGTGTAATCTGCGTGCGTGCGCACGAGTACGAATGTATGCGCGAGCGAATGTGAGGCCAGGAGCAAGCAAACAAGTAAGTAATAATAATAATAATAAAGGAACTTATACAGCGCTATATCTTGCAAAGACAAATCAAAGACTCACGCACGTGTGTATGTATGTGGGTGCTTTTGAATACATAATTATATGGGTGCAGAGTTAATTAAGACCCAAAAAAGTAGCACTAGTGTGTCCTCCTGCGGTTGAACGGACTCCAATGTACACAGCAATGTGAACTGTATAATGATCTATCCACACACACACAAAACCGACCCCCCCCCCCGTCTAACCACAAACTAACATTAAACTGATTAAATCTAAAAGAAAATTTCAATGTTCTTTGTTTTCCTATCAATGTTACAAATAAGTGGTCACAAATCACACAGACATGCAAGTAGGTACCCCCCCCCCCCCCCCCCCCCCCCCCCCCCCCCCCCCCCCCCCCCCCCCCCCCCCCCCCCCCCCCCCCCCCCCCCCCCCCCCCCCCCCCCCCACCCCCCCCCCACCAGGTGCCACACAAACCCACCCATATTAAACTTTGTTCAATGTCATGCTGCAATGTTTTAAAACAGTTAACGGAGCAAGTCGATCCTTCTACATCAGCACTAGGAGGTTGACAAGTCAAGAATAATTGAGCAAAGCGATTTAAGAGAGTCACCTTCCCCCTTCTATCTTGCACCCGCCCTCCCCCTTCCCTCTTCACCCCCCCCCCCCCTCTCTCTCTCTCTCTCTTCCTGTCCCTTCCACCTCAATGACTTGGCAAGAGCAGTGGCGGTGTATTGGGGGGGGGGGGGGGGGGGGGGGGGGGGGGAATAAACACACACTGCGACCTCTAGGGGGAAAAACAACAACCCATTCTAAATTTCAAACTGTCACAAAGTTGTGGGTTTGTTTTTAAAAAAAATTAATTTGAAGGTGACTTTAACACACACACACGCACAGAGAGAGAGAGAGAGGGGAGAGAGAGAGAGAGAGAGAGAGAGGAGAGAGAGAGAGAGAGAGAGAGAGAGAGAGAGAGAGAGAGAGTGAGTGAGAGGGGACAGAGAGAGAGAAAGAGAAAGGGGGGAGGGGGAGGGGTGTGTGAGTGCGCGTGTGTACGGGCATGTACGAGTGCATATATATATGTATATATCAGCAAATAAAAACGAATTTAACCTCCCTCTCTCTCCCTCTGAAGAGCTACGGATCAATTTTATCCAAACATTACTGAAAACACATGTCCGTGTGTACTTACACAGTACGTATGCACTTACGCAGATGCATCCCCCTCCATATATGTGAGTACACACACACACACACATATATAATATATATATATCTGTCTGCCTGTTTCTCTCTTTCCACAACACACACACACACACATATATATATATATATTAATATATATATGTGTGTGTGTGTGTGTGTGTGTGGAAAGAGAAAAACAGGCAGACAGACAATGAGAACACATACAGTACACTCATGCCATGAGGGTTTAAAAAAAACACAAACACAACACCCCCCTCCCCCCCCCTACACACCACCATCACTTACAACCAATACACACACACACACACACATATTAAGGGGAGGGGGGGGGAGGCTGCACTACGTGACAACGCGCTTTCCTCAAGAAGAGAACAGGTCCAAAACTCACGCGGCAAACTGCAGTGATGCTATATTGATATAATATGCTGAATACATACTGCGTCACATAGGGGACTTTCACAGCAATTTATTTGAAAAGTTCTCCTCCTCCCCCCCCCCCCCCCCCCCCCCCCCCCCCCCGGTTGCGTCAGCGTATACAGATGAGCAGGGAGGGAAGAGAGGAGGGAGCATGAATTTATAAAATAAAAAAAAAGACGATGACGAAGAAACAAAACAAACGGCATCACGTCACACATTCCAAGATCACCTCAAAGATATGCAGGCCCAAAGGAGGTGGGTGGGTGGGTAGGGGATGGGGGTGGGGGGTTGGGTTTTCGGGGGTGGGGGTGGGAGCGGTCATGAATAACGTAATGAGAACGGAAGAGGACTAGACGACTGCAGGTGTGTGTGTTGGTTGTGTGTGTGTGTGTGTGTGTGTGTGTGTGTGTGTGTGTGTGTGTGTGTGTGTAGTGTGTGTGTGTGTGTGTTGTGTGTTGTGTGTGTGTGTGTGTGTGTTGTGTGTGTGTGTGTGTGTGTGTGTGTGTGTGTGTGTGTGTGTGTGTGTGTTGTGTGTGTGTGTGTTGTGTGTGTGTGTGTGTGTTGTGTGTATGTGTGTTTAGTGTGTGTGCATGTGGAAATTTGTGTGTGTGTGTGTTTAAGAGGGTGTGTGTTTAGGGGTAGTGTGTGTGTGTTTAGATGGTGTGTGTGTGTGTGTGTGTGTTTTGGGGGGGGTGTTTAGGTGTAGGTGTGTGTGTGTGTGTGTGTGTGTGTGTGTAGATCTATACATTCATGTGTGCATCCCCGTGTTGATCATGCCAGTCTCAAGTCCGTGCTGTGAATTGGCAGTGTATGGGTAACGCATACATTTATTTGTCCTGAACGCCAAACGCGGCGCGCACGTTCCCCCCACGGCTGACGCAGGGTTTTTCTCTCCGCAAACACTACAACTACAACTGGTGGTCTAGGTGCTAATTTTTTTTCGGGTGAGGCGGCCGCGCAAATCAAGATCCTGTCTTTCTTTAACATCTCTTTTCCGCGAGTGAAAGAATCCACGGCAAGAAAGAGATCTAACCCTGGTTTAAAAAAGCACACACACACACACTCACACACACACACACACACACACACATGAAGCAAGAGCTTTAGAAAGAATGCAAACGCGCGAGATAGGCTGGGGAGGCGGAGGGGGGTATAGTTTGCGCTGCCCTTGTGGCAACAATCTTTTCTCAAGAAACAGCAGACTTGAATTTCACGCAGAGAAATCTGCTACGACTTTATGTGCACATAACACAACACTATGTAAAACTACAACACAACCAAACACTATTTTTGTAGTTAAACGCCGACATGAACAGTCTCGGACATTGCCACAGAACTAAACTTTCCATTCAAAATGCCTAATATTGGGAACAGAAAACATCTCTCTCTCTCTCTCCCCCCCTCTCTCTCGCACACACACACGTCTCTCAGCCTGGCTGGAAACTTTTGCGTTCTCTCTCTCTTCTCTCTCTCTCCTCTCTCTCTCTCTCTCTCTCTCTCTCTCTCTCTCTTTGTCTGTCATTGCTGTTTGTTGCTACCGTTAATACTGAAAATTGGCTATCATTTTCTACATTACGTTATTCAGCTCCTTCCGTGCAATGCAATAATGAAAAAGTTCTATAGAACTGGGCGACAGCTTTTTCTCGATATATAAATTTATATTATATCGCCTACCCAGACAATGTTATGTCCTACAATGCTGCTGCTCTTGTTCCTGCTTTTCAAGTATTGTCAATTTTATGGAACGCACGTCATGCAAAGTGTCTTAAACACATCTTTATTAGTTACCGAATTTTTTTTATATCTGTAACAATCACCTGGGTCTTAATGTCGTCGATTGATCATCTTCATTATCCTTATTATTATTATCATCATCATCATCATTATTGATCATCTTCATTATCCTCATTATTATCATCATTACAATCACTGTTAAAAGCATAACGCAGCAGCAGGCACCATTTTGGGCTTTGGTGGGGTTTCATTTCATATTTTGTTTGCACTGGGTTTGTTCTCCTGTTATCAGATAAAGTCTAGCCACAAACAGATCTATCAACAGATCAGTATACTAATAGTAATAACTAGAATAACAACGTTCATCACCACCACCACCACCACCGCCACCGCTACCACCATCTGCAATATCACAACAACGATCCAGAGATAACAAACCTCGTTAGTTTCGCCCAGTTTCTTTTCAACTAATAACCACACACCAAACAATGAAGAGACCCAACAATAACTTCCACATAATCTACAATAACCAGCAATAACACCTCCAGGAGAGAGCGGCGGGGAGCTGCCACTATAATCTACGTGGCTGGCGGTGACTCAACATAATATGTAGACAACTCAGACAGACAAAACACACACTCTCTCTCAGAGAGAGGAGAGGGAGAGAGAGAGAGAGAGAGAGAGAGGAGAGAGAGGAGAGAGAGAGAGGAAGAGAGAGAGGGAGGGAGAGAGGGAAAGAGAGAGAGAGAGAGGGAGAGAGGGAGGGAGAGAGATAGAGAGGGCGGGGGAGAGAGGGAAAAGGAGAGAGAGAGGGAGGGAGAGAGGGATAGAGATAGAGGGGGCGGGGAGAGAGAGAGAGAGAGAGAGAGAGAGAGAGAGGAGAGAGAGAGAGAGGAGAGGAGAGAGAGGAGAGAGAGAGGGGAGGGAGAGAAAAGAAAAAGAGAGGGGAGTAGAGAGGGAGAGAGGGGGAGAGAGGAGAGGAGAGAGAGAGAGAGGAGAGAGGAGAGAGAGAGAGAGAGAGAGAGAGAGAGAGAGAGGAAAGAGAGAGAGAGGAGAGAGAGGGAAAGAGAGAGAGAGGGAGAAAGGAGAGAGAGAGAGAGAGAGAGAGAGAGGAGAGAGAGGAGAGAGAGAGAGAAGGAGAGGGGGAGGAGAGAGAGAGAGAGAGGAGAGGAGAAAGAGAGAGAGAGAGAGAGAAGAGAGAGAGAGAGAGGAGGAGAGATGAGAGAGGAAGAGAGGGAGAGGGAGGGGGGGAGGAGAGAGAAGAGAGATAGAGAGGAGATGAGAGAGGGGAGAGAGAGAGAGAGAGAGAGAGCCACAGAGATTGTTACGACTTTACACAGCGTAGAGAGCTGAGATGACCAGAGACAGAAGACAGACGCAGACAAAGAAACAAATCACTAACCTCATTGTATTCAAGCGACTTATTTGTTACGATCATTACCACAGCGTAGGAAGCTCGGGACTCAGATGACAGACAGACAGACGTTCAGACAAAGAACAAGATACACAACGCCACGTGTCAGACACAGGCTAGGCAGCATTATTATGATAATATCATTCACCACAATACATGTATGTATGAAACCAGCGACTCCACAGACAAGCAGACTTGACACATAAACAAGACAGACCACAGGCAACACACAAGTGGCGTTCTTCTTGTCATTATCATCATTACCACCACCATCATTATTTTTCTCATCATTACCATAATTATAATCTTCATATTACTCTTTTTGCTATTATTGTCATCATTATCATGATCATTATTACCATTATCATTCACAACGATGTTCGAGGCTGGTGACTCTACACACAAGCAGACAGAGAGACCAGACAGTTACGCCATATGCCAGACACACGTAGCATTGTTATACTGTTATCAGACTCTGGCGGCATTATTATCGTTTCTTACCAAAATGCACGAAGCTGGTGACTTAAACCTAGACAAACAGACAGACAAACACACAGAAAGAAAGACAAACAGGCAAAAAAACTGGACACGCCACATGCCAAAGCTTAAGCAGCGTTGTTACTATTATCATGATTGTTTTATAAAACCATGAATATTTTCCATTTTAAACTAACATTTTTCAGTTTATTATGAATGTTATCATCAGTCATTTACCACACCGTAGGAAGCTAGCGACTCGACAGACAAGCAGACAGAGACATAAACAGAGACAGACAAGATCGAGACAGACACGGATTACACAACACACACCAGAGACACAGGCGGCATTATCATTACTTACCAAAATACATGAAGCTTGTGACTTGGCAGACTGACTGCCAGACGGACAACGGAGACAAACAAAATACAGACAAGACAGACAATACAGGTATTACAGACACTGGCGGGATGATGATGATGACTGCTATGAATATTATCACACATTGAGTGACGCTGGTGACTTCACTGACAGACTGAACATAGATAACACAGACAGACAAAACACAAATTATAAGATAGACAACACACAGCGCGCAAGACACAGCCAACATTCTTGTGATTTTCAATCAGCCGCAATGTGCGAAGTTGGGTGACTCAACAGGCAAGACAGATAACAAGAGACTGAGACAGATAACATACAGGCACAGACACAGACACACACAGCACATGTCAGACACAGACTGCACTATTAACTATTATCGTCATCATTCTTACTAGTATTATCATCATTCACCATAATGTACAGAACTGATGACTATATTGCAGACAGGCAGACAGATATAAGAGGACAGACATATAATGAAAGAGTGACAAAAATGTACTGAGTATACACCATACACGGCAGACACAGGCACCATTATCATCACCACCACCACCACCATCATCATCATCATTAACCGAAACTAGTGATTCAACAACAGACAAGCAGGCAGACAGACATAAACAGCTCTAGACAGACAACGCACACAGACCTATACGGCACGCGCCAGACACAGGCAGCATTATTATTATTATTTACCAGGGAGAGCAGAGTGACCTGACCTGACCCGCCAAACCAAACAAACGCGGCGGCGCCGTACAGCTCTTGTGCATAGAACGAGACCGAGACAAGAGTTATCAAGAGAGAGAGAGAGAGAGGAAGGGGGAAGGGGGGGGGGGGAGGGAGAGAAGAGAGGGAGAGAGAGGGGGGGGGGGGGGGGGGGAGAGCGAGAGAGAGAGAAGCAGGGAGGGGGAGGAGAGAGTGAGGGAGGGGAAGAGAGTGAGGGGAGAGGAAGGGGGGGAGAGAGAGAAGAGACAGAGAAGAGAGAGAGAGAGAGAGAGAGAGAGAGGAGAGAGAGTGAGGAGAGAGGAGGGAGGGGGAAGAGAGTGAGGGGAGAGGAAGGGCAGGGAGGGAGAGAGAAAGAGACAGAGAAAGAGGGGGAAGAAGGAGAGAGGGAGAGAGAAGAGGAGAAAAGGAGGAGATGAGAGGAGGAGGAGATGAGAGAGAGAGAAGAGAAAGAAAAGTCTTTATGTGAAAAGAGAGAGACAGACAGACATAAAGACACAGACAAGGAGAGAGACATCAGACAAAAGACAAGGCAGAGGGGAAACATTTGGACACACACAGCAGCAAACGCTGGGGCAAAAAAAAAAAAAAAGGATAAATATACGTTGTTGAAATAAATTGCCTTTTGGGGGAACTTTTTTTAAAAACACCCCATATACGGTCAACGTTTTTTTGACGATACACACAGGTGTAACAAACTAAAGCAATAAAGAAAAGATTAATAAACAGGGCAAAAATGTTAACATTTAAGACATTTCGTGATACATCTATTCGAAGACAGGGACCACAGAACGCCTATTCGGTAGGCGGGATAGCCTAGTGGTTAGAGCATATGGCCGGGGGTTCGAGGCACCAACAGCTCCACCATCATGAATACACGTATCAGCTTACTTTGTTTTATCACTAGCGGGAGAGATAGTTTGTAAGTTATCTGTGTGTGTGTGTGTGTGTGTGTGTGTGTGTGTGGTGTGGTGTTGTGTGTTGTGTTTTGTGTTTTCTTTTTTTTGTGTGTGTGTGTGTGTGTGTGTGTTTTGTGGGGGGTGTGTGGTGTGGTTGTGTGTGTGTGGTGTGTTTTTTTTGCTGTTGTTGCTTTGAATTTACGTCTGTTCACTCAAAGCGATACTAGATGATGGGAAGGGGAGGGAAGGGGGCCCTTAATATATTGATGGTTGTGTGCAGTTAAATGTGTGTCTATTGCTCAGTAACGTAGACATTTCACAGAAAAGGGCTAAACAATGATAACGCCAATTCATAAGAAAGAAATGACATATTTTATAACTCTAACAATGTCCCATAAGACTGTTTATTAAAGATTTTGTTATACGAAACGCCAAATTAAAATTTAATAGCTTATGTGTGCGTGCATGTGTTTTTTTGGCGTGCATGCGCGACACAGCGAGAGCGACAGAGAGAGAGACAGACAGACAACGACGAGGAAAGGGGGGGGGGGGGGGGGGGGGGGGGGGGGGAGGGGGGGAGGGGGGAGGAAGGAGGGGGGGAGGGAGAAGAAAGACGGAATGATGAAATACAGCTAGAGAGCGACAGAGAGGAGGGATGGAAAACAGGAGGGTTGAGGGGAGAGGGAAAGGGAGAGTGGAGGCAAAGATGCCGCTAGTGTGACACGAAAACCCCGTTATCGTTCTTCCTATGTAGACCGTCCCGCTCTTTCCCCCACTTTCCCTTATTGCCCCTGCCCCCCAGACGCCCCCCCCCCCCCCCCCCCCCCCCCCCGTTCCGGGGCCCCCCCCCCCACCCCCCCCCCCCCCCCCCCCCCCCCCCCCCTCTCTCTCTCCTCAGTTGGTATGTTGGTGCGACGTCTGTTAAATCGTAAGGACATCCTGAGGATGAAGACCTACTGTTTTTACCAATCGCAACTGCTCTCCTCTCTCTCTCTCTCCCCTTATTCTCTCCTTTACTCTTCTTCTCTCTCTTTTATGTCTTGTAGTGGCTTCCGAGCCATTTTACTTGTCTCTTTCGTGTTGGTGGGGTGGTCGTAAGTGTAAAATTATGAGTAGGGAGGGGAGGGAGGGGAGTTTATGAGAGAGGGAGAGGGTAGAGAGAGTAGAGTGACGAGAGAGGGAGTGGGAGGGGGAGGAGGGAGGAGAAGGATGGGAAGAGGAAGGAGGGAAGGAGAGAGGAGAGAGAGAGAGAGAGAGACTGGTGTACGCACACACAAATAACCAAACACACACGCCTACACACTCAAGCCCGCGCGCACGCACACACACGCACACAGAAAATATCTAGATCTATGCATTCCAGCACACTGATTACACACTGCACTGTGACGTAAAGCGTGTCATTGTAACCTTCCACTTTTTACCCCCCACCCCCACCCCAACGCCCGTCACAGACACACACGCTTTTTATGAATATTGATAAAAACCACCGCTACATTCAAAGAGTCGGAATAACCTTCGCACACTTTCAACCAAACAAACAAACAAAAAAAAAGCAAACAAAAAAAAAGTGATAAACTAAACACAAACGAGAGAGAGAGAGAAGAGAGAGAAAAGAGGAGGGAGAGAGAGAGAAAGAGAGAGAGAGAGAGAGAGAGAGAGAGAAGGAAAAGACATTAGACAAGGAAACATTGGATAGCAAAAGATACACAAAAATTTTAACTAAGCAGGTAAAAAGACAACCCCCCCCCAAAAAAAAAAATAAAATAAAATAAATAAATAAATAAAATAAACACACGCAATGCTCCTCGCCCCCCCCCCCCCCCCCCCCCAAAAAAAAAAAAAAAAACAAACAAAAAAACCCAAAACCCAACAACAACAACAAAAAACCCTAAACAAACAAAAAACAAAAAGGAAAAGAAAAGGAAGCACTGGATGGCAAAGGTACGCAAAAAATTAAACTAATCAGATGATAAGAAAGCAAGAAAAAATGCACTGCAATTTGAGAAGTAGCTGTAGATATTGATCTCTGGAAACGCAAGGGAATGTGGATCAATTTCCAAATAGGGTAAGGACAGTGAAAGGTGTACAATCGGACAGGAAAAGCAGAAAAGGATGGGAGCGGGGTGGGGGTTAGAGGAGACTGTGTATGTGTGTGTGTGTGTGTGTGTGTGTGTGTGTGTGTGTGTGTGTTGTGTGTGTTTGAGAGAGAAAGTGAGTGTGTGTGTGTGTGTGTGTGTCTGTGTGTGTGTGAGAAAAAGAGAGAGAGAGAGAGAGAGAGAGAGAGAGAGAGAGGAGAGAAAAGGAGAAGAGAGAGAGAGAGAGAGAGTGAGTGCACTGATAAGTGTTAGGAGTCTCTCCTTTCCCTCTCTCTGAATAAATAAATTAATAAATATAATGAATAAAAATTCATGCATCCATTTACACTGATGTTTCCTTTCACTTCAATCTGTTAAAAATGAATCAAGCATATTTAGATGCACAAATCTTATGTGCTAATGACTCTCTCTCTCTCTGGTCTGGTCTGGTCTGGTCTGGTGTGTGCGTGCGTGCATGTATGTGTGCGCGCATCTGTGTACCTATAATTATTACGTGTGCATGTATGTATACATGTGTACGTGCATGTGCATGCACACATGTGTACGGCTCTTCAAAACCCATTATATCAATGAATGTGATTTGCTGTGAACCAAATTCATGACAAGTACTTGATAAAACAAATGGGCCTTTGTATCAACACTTTTTAACGGACATATTTATCCAGATGCCTGTATTTGTTCAGTTTTAGGTTGAACTGGATGTGACGTGTTTTGTTTTTGACCGTGATTCAGCAAACACTGTTCTGATTGTCTATGCCCAACAATACCCTGTTTATTCCGGACACAATACGGTCAAAGATTATTGTTGCTCATGTCCTGTGGTCTTTTGATTTCTTCCCGTTTCAGTTTCTACAGTCAATATCATTGATGTTACTTATTCAGTTTCGAGAAACAATATTCACAATATTCACTAATTCAGTTTCTACAGTCAATATCATTGACGTTACTTATTCAGTTTCGAGAAACAATATTCACTAATTCAGTTTCTACAGTCAATATCATTCACAGTATTCAGTTTCTAGGGTATTCAGTTTCTAGAGTCAATATCATTGACGTTAATAATTCAGTTTCGAGAAACAATATTCACTAATTCAGTTTCTACAGTCAATATTATTCACAGTATTCAGTTTCTAGACTCAATATTATTTAGCGTGTTCAGTTTCTGAGTCAATATTATTCACATTGTTCAGTTTCTAGAGTCAATATTATTCACAGTGTTCAGTTTCTAGAGTCAATGTTATTATTTTAGCGTGTTCAGTTTCCAGAGTCAATGTTATTATTTTAGCGTGTTCAGTTTCCAGAGTCAAGGTTATTCACAGTGTTCAGTTTCTAGAGTCAAGGTTATTCACAGAGTTCAGTTTTCAGAGTCAATATTATTATTCAGTGTTCAGTTTTCAGAGTCAATATTATTCAGTGTTCAGTTTCTAGAGTCAATATTATTCAAAGCGTTCAGTTTCTAAGGTCAATATTATGCACAGCATTCAGTATCATCTTGCGCACACGTTAAATCTTGTTCCGCTTTTCGTAAGGGTAGGCCATTGTGTGCTGGTGGGAACAGATGACAGAATTTACAAAACCGCATACACACGGGGACTAGATGTAAAAAAAAATCACATAAGTGCTTATTCCATTATCCCTGATATAAGAGAATAAAATATAAAATAAAAATAATAAAAAGTATCTTGAGTCAATACTATTTGCAGTATTTAGTTTCTAGTGTCAATATCATTCACTGACAGAATTCATTTCCATGATTCACAGAATTGAGGAGTGGGATAGTCTCAGCGGTCAGAGCGCTATCTGACAGGCATGTGCTGGTTTAAAGCTACCAGTACCACCAAGATGCCTGAGGAGAATTTCCTCCCTCAAGTTAACATCAGTACCAACTTCACTCCCCCAAAAGTCCTCAAAATAAGTCAGGACAGGATGGCAAAATTTACAAAACTGCATGCATATGGGGACTGGATGTAAAAAAAGAAGAAGAAAAAAAGCACATAGAGTACTTATTCCATTATCCTTGAAATAAAAAGAATACATTATAAATAAAAATACATTATATATAAACTGAGGTCCTGTATATGAATCCACGCAGAACATCTCGTGCACAGGTTTCACACAACCCATTGCCCCTTTTGAAAGAGTAGGCCACTGCATGGATTGGTGGTCTAGAGGTAACACACCTATCTAGAAAGTGAAAAGTCCGGGTTGGAAGTGTGCGGTGGTTTGAATCCTGTTCGGACCCAAAACTTTTCCCCCATCCATTAGACCATGAGTGGTAGTCTGGGTGCTAGTCTTTTGGATGAGACGATAAACCGAGGTCCTGTGTGCTACAAAAAATTATTTAGCGCACGTAAAACTAAAAGAACCCACAGCAACAAGAGAGTTGTCCCTGGCAAAATTATGTACAAAAAAGCCACTCTGATAGGGAAACAAATACAGAACTTTGCAGACAGAAAAAGAAAGGGAAAAAAAAGGGGTGGCGCTGCTCTTGTGGCGACGTGCTCTCTCTGGGGACAGCAGCCTGATTTTCATGCAGAGAAATCTACCATGACTTAAAGTGGTATAAATAAAAAATAAATAAAAGAATAGATGACAAAATTTAAAAAACAAACGACAACATGCACACAGATGTCATGTTTAGACACCATCCCTGAAGTCAGAATGCAGCATTCCCTAACAACCAAAATTAAAATTATTGATTGAAAATGCCTTTTAGGGCTCTCAAGCTAAATATGGCAAAGACCCTGCGCACGCACACACACACAAAAGTGACAAAACATGAAAGCAGTTAGAAAATTTTTCTTTTTTGGGAAGCTGTCAGGGTCGCTAGGCAGCCATATAAGAACAAAAAAAAAACAAAACTGGGGCAACAAAACTTTTAAAAAAACAAAAAAAAAATTAAAAATTTAAACCACCCCAAAAAAAAAAACCCCCTTTTTTTTTCCAAAATTAAAAACAAAAAAAAAAAAAAAAAAAAAAAAAAAAAAAAAAAATAAAAAAATTTTAACAAAACACAAAACCAAAAACCCCCCCACTTTAAAAATCCCCCCCCCAAAAAACCCCCCCCCCCCCCCCCCAAAAACCCCCCCCCCCCCCCCCCCCCCCCCCCCCCCCCCCCCCCCCCCCCCCCCCCCCCCCCCAAAAAAAAAAACCAAAAAAAAACAACACAAAAAACAACAACAAAAAACCCCCCAAAAAAAAACCAAAAAAAACAAAAAAAACAAACAAAACAAAAAAAGCAAAACTTAAATAAAAATTTTTTTTTTTAAAATTTTTCCCCCTTTTATCCCAAAAGGGGGCAAAAAAAAAAAAAAACAATTAAAACCCCCCCCAAAAAAACAAAAAAAAAAAAAACCAAAACCTTTTTCCCCCCCCAATCCAAACCCCCCTTCCAATAAAAAAAACCCAAGGGAAAAGAAAATTCCAAAAACCCCCCCCCCCCCCAAAAAACCCCCCCCCCCCCCCAAAAAAAAAAAAAAAAAAACCCCCCCAAAAAAAAAAAAAAACCCAAAACAAACCAAAAACCCAAACAACAAACAAAAAAAAAAAAAAACCCCAAAAACCCCCCCCTTTAAAATTTTTTCCAACCTAAACTTAAAAAAACCCCCCCAAAAATTTCTTTTTCTTTCCAACTTCCCTCCCCCTTCCAAAACCCCCCCCCTTCCCCCCCAACCCCCACCCCCCCCCCCAAAAACCCCACCAACCCAAAACCCCCCCCTTCCCCCCCAACAAAATTTAAAAAATTAATTCCCAAAAACCCCCCCATAACACCCCCCCCTCAAAAAAAAAAAAAAAACCCCCCCCCCCCCAAAAAAAGGGGGGAAAAAAAAACCCAAAAAATAAAAAAAAAACCCCCCAAAAAAAAAAAAAACAAAAAAAAACCCCCCCCCAAAAAAAAAAAAGGGAAAAAAAACAAAATTTTTTTTAAAATTTTTTTAATTTTTTGGGGGCCCATGGGACCCAACTCTTCCACTTTTCCTTTAAAAAAAATAATAAAATTTTTAAAAAAAAAAATTTTTTTTTAAAATAAAATTTTAAAAGGGCCCCAATTTTGGTTTAAAAAAACTTTACAAGAAAATGCAAAAGGGGGGATTTTTTTGGGTAACAAGCCAAAAACCCAAAAAAAAAAAAACCCCCAAAACCCCCATGTTTTCCCCAAAAAAACCCAAAAAGAGAGAAAGAAAGAAAGAGAAAGGGGGGGGGGGGGGGGTTTTGGGTTTTTGGGGGGGGGTTTTTTTTTTTTTTGGGGGGGGGGGCAGGGTAAACGGTGCATTACTAATTTTTTTAAAAAAGATTGTTTTTAATTTCCCCAAAAAATTTTTAATAAATTTTTAAGGGAAACCAAGGGAAAGGGGAGAAAGGGTTTTAAAAAAAAAATCCCCAAAAACCCCCCAAAAAAATGCAAAACCACCAGGTTTGGCATGGTAAAGGGGAAAAAAGGGGTCCCCCCGTTTAAAACAAAGGAATTAAAGGAGAAAAACCCCTAAAAGAAAAGGGAAAAAAAAAAAAAAAAGAAAGAAAAAAGCCATAATAAGCCACATGAACAGTGCCAATTGATTAGATACACAAGGAAGGAAGGAAGGAGGGCAGGAAGAAGGAAAGAACGAAAAGATGCAATACCAAAGCCCACATGAACATTGCTAATAGGAATAAATAAGATTTGATTACAATATATCATAAATAAGAGGTCCCATGTAAAATTATTTTTAAAAACATGAAAAACCTACAAGTAACAGCAGAAGAGAATGAACAATAGCAAAATTCTGAAGAACACCACCCCTAACTGACAAAGAATCACCAGTTGAGTTTTTGTTGTCATTTTTGTTTGCTTTTTTAAAGAGGGAAGAAGGGGGGGGGGGGGGGGGGGGGGGGGGGGGGGGGGGGGGGCTCTGCACTGTGGCAATGCACTCTCTCAGGCAAGAGCAACTCCAATTTCATGCAGACATCTGCTGTCACTATATAAATCATTTAAATGCTTGTATAAAAGAAAAAATCTTAATAAAATAAAACAAAAATACAAGAAATAATGAAAATAAAACACCACCACAAATGATAATTTAAAAAAAAACACCCAGCCTAATAAGATTTTCAGGTTAATGATGTCAATACCGCAAACAGACATGGCTACCTACAGACACAGGCACAAGTATGTCCAGTCCACAGCTATTTCTGTGCATAAAAGAAATTAGGGAGAGGAGGGAGGGAGCAGAGGGATGCAGAGGGGAGGGGGGGGGGGGGTGGGAGGGAGAAAGGGTTTGGCCCAAAGGGGATGGAACCTTGATCTCATCTCCACAACTGCTGGGTAATATTTACTATGCCATAGGATGAGCATGACAAAACATCAGATGAAAGAACAGAAAGCAACTGCTGAAGCCCCCTCGGTCCATCTTTTCCCTTCCAATCTCCCCCCCCCCCCCCCCCCCCTCTCTCTCTTTCTGGTTGTCTGAGGAACCATAATAATTTGATTGAAGGATACAATAAAACATATGCCATCATAAATTTATTTTCGTTTCTTTCAAACTGTCAGTGTCACTTGGGGAAAATATTGCAACAGGGACATAAATCTACGTGTATACAATGAGGTGACAAGATAACACAAGTCAAGAGCCAAGTTCGTTTTCATATTTGCCCTTAGCTTTCTTCTGTTTGCTCAACATGTTGGTTTTTTTCAAAGACTCTTGTCACTATTAGTACTACGATGATCACTCATATTCATGTACATACTGATCCCCTGTAAAGTTATATCAATCACACTGCAACATCACATCAACAAGCATACAAACAAAAGTCATTTAAAGAAAAAAGGAACAGAAATCATTACATTAGACATCAAAGACTACATCATCTGCAACACCGCAAAAGGGGAAATTTTTTTGGGGATTAAAAGCAACATTTCACTATTGTGAAAATTAATAAAATAACACACTTGAAGCTTTAAAGTGCCTTTTATTTGTGAATTTTACAATTTCAATTGAATTTTTTTTAAATTACAATCAAACTCACATACCGCCTCCCCTCACCAAAAAAAAAAAACACACACAAAAAACCAAAAAAACCCCAAACAAACAAAAAAACCAAAACAAAACCAATGCCCACCAAAATGAAGCAAAAATAACAACCTGACCCATTTCTCTTTGAAAAAGAAAGCAAACACCAACCAAAAACAATAGACCACCAATAAAAACAACCCAACCACCAATCAACCAACAACAACAAAACCAACAAAAACAAAGCAAAAATTCCAAAAGGGCAAAACCCAACGAAAGAAACAGAACAAAAAAACTAAACCTGATAAATTTCTCTTTAAAACAACCCAACAAAACCAAAACAACAAATCCCATCCTCACCCCCCCCCCCCTCCCAAACATGCTTGACAATGACAGCTGAATAATTTTTTGCCTGAATTTGAAAGTTGGACGGCAATGCACACCATGAACTATCTTAAACTACTTGAATACATAAAGGTGTCAATACAATTTACAAGTAAATGTAATTATCCTTTCATCAGCAGTCCAAAATGAAGGGTTTCATTTGAAATCAAGAGATGAGACTAATGAGAATGCATCAGAACACAACCAGTGATATGTTACTGACATGAAAATTACCTCTGAGATTTGCTTGAAATCATAGCAAAGCAACTATACTGCCTTTCTTCCCCCCTATCCAACTTAAAGTTCTATAAAACATGCTTTAAAAATCCTGTTGCATGTTCATGGAAAACAAGAAAATCTTACCACATGCAGTATAATATATCATAAACATATTATATCAGAATAGCAATGTGAGTTAACTTTCTTTCTCCTCATGGCTTCACTTGTATCAACATAACTTTCCAATATGCTTAACTTAGTTAAAGCCCCACAGATCATCATAACCAAATGGGTAATCAGTATCACTTTTTCCTTAGAAAATGGTGGGCACTTTCTACAAATTTTGACTCCAGAATTAAAAACAGTTGTGCAATGATTCCTTTTCAATGCCTTTGCTAATAATCCAAGGCAGTCACCGTGCAGTGAAAGCAACCAGTCAAAACTGGACAAGAAAAGAACACCATAGCCTTCTGGCCTGAATGAGCATTACTCATTGCTCTCAGGTTTTGGGGAAAAAAGGAGAAGAAAAAAAGAAGCAAAAAACAACATTCATCATGTTGTGTGGAAGGAACATCAATTACACTTTACAGAACAAAATATTCCAATTCAAGGAATCTGCATCCGATTAAAGAAAAGAAAAAAAATTCCTGTCTAATCAATAATCGGAATTCCCTGAACATAAAGAAACTTAATTCTCAAAGAAATTAAAAAATGACATTTATCAAACTGGGTAGACCATAAATTACCATTTCAAACAAAATCTTCAAAATACAAAAAAAAAGAAAAAGAAACAAAAAACAAAAAAACCATGATTTCCCCCCCCCCCCCCCCCCCCCCCCCCCCCAAAATAAAAAACAACCCCAACAACAACAAAAAACAAACAAAAACCAAACAAACAAAAGCAAAACAACAACAAAACAAAACTGTAAACACCCTGGTGTGCAATGCCTTGAACATACACATTCAAGAAGCAGATCATCCCTTACGATTCAAATGCATAGTGTATCACAAATCCAGTCACAATGAAACTGAAAAAGAATCTAGACAACTCAGAGAAAGCAGGCTGCTGGTGGCAAAGAGTTGTGGTCCTCTGTACTGCATTCTACCTAGACCTACCGTCTAACAGAACACTGATGCCATCCAGTCCAGCCCAGCCCAGGCACCAGTCCCCCCCCCCCTCCTCCCCCATCTTTCCTCCAGGTGGCAGACAGGCCTATAAGGACCCGGCAGACCAGACAAGACCTCTAGTTGATCAATTAATATCTCAGACAACACTACCAATGGGGCCCCAGCTGTCTAGACAGTAGACATCTCTACAGCCCCTGCTGCATCATCAAGGTAAGCTGGAAAAATGAAAGAGCACTGGTGTTGCCCTCCATCTCCTCCTCCCTTTTAATTTTTTTTTTTCCCTTCTGCTATCTCAGTGAAGAAGAAGAAGAGTGGGTTGGTTGGCTAGCTTAGCAGCCTCACCTGTGGCTTTTTGAGACTACCCTTGTGTATCTTTCTTTCTCCTGGCTCTTCCTTACAGTACACCCCCTCTTTATACAGTCATGTTTGTGCTCCTGCCTTCCTCTTTACCTCCCGCCAACCCCTTTTACTCCCTTTGAACATATGTGGTGTGCATTGTTCTGTGGGCACTGTTCTGCAGTTTGTCTCCCTTGAAAATACTTATGCTATGTTGTTGTTTTTTAAAGAGATACAATCATACATGGAATGGATTGTTTATGTCTTGTACAATGTAGTGTAGTGTAGTGTAGTGTGGTGTGGTGTGGTGTGGTGTGGTGTGGTGTGGTGTGGTGTGGTGTGGTGTGGTGTAGTGGAGTGCAGTGCAGTGCAGTATAGTGCGGTGCAGTGGTGTGTCATGCAGTGTACATGTATATTCCAGTAACAGTAAATTTATCTCCATGAAAGTCAGGCTGCTCTCCCTGGAGACAGATTGTTGCCATTGTGCAGCAACCCCCACCCCCACCCCACACTCCCCTTCCACCCCCCCATTCTAGTCTGCATGAATGTTGTTCCCCTCTGAGAGTAGTTTGGCTTTTTCTGAAGGGTTTTATGCAAGACAACTCTCCTGTTGCCATGGAATCTTTTCAATACATGAAACAGCTGCAAAGGGAACTTTGTCTACTATCTCATCTCAAGTCATCTGAAAGACCAGCACCCTGACCACCACTTAAGGTTTAGACGATGGAGGAAAAGCTGGGTTTTGGACAAGATGGAACCCATATCTTGCTTTCTAGACAGACCTGTGCATTACTACTAGTACTAGACCACTGTTACCCTGTTGTGAGAGGTCTCCTTTCCTTTCCTCTTTACTACACTTTTGTCTTTCTTTTTTGCCGATGCTTTAATAAAAAAAAAAATTATGAATCTGATATTTTCTGTGTGTATTAATATGATAACGGAATTAAGATACAGAAGAGAAAGAGGAGAGAGAGAGAGAGAGAGGAGGAGAGAGAGAGAGAGAGAGAGAGAGAGAGAGAGAGAGAGAGAGATGGGGGGTGTACTACAATACAGTAGACTACAATACACCTGAGCGATAGTGATACATTGCATACATGATGCAATAGGCATGTGTGAATCTATAACTGACAAAAGTTGCACTCTATGGTCATTATTTTTGTTTAGCCCTGTGAAAAGTTGAAGACCACAAACTAAGCTTAACCACTTCCAGATAATTATCTTGCTTATGTCATACTTGGTGAAGACAGTTTTCCAGTAAATTCATAAACACACACACAATCTTACAAGTCAAAATATTTTCTCTCATATCCAGCGCATGTGTGTGTACATGTGTGTGTGTGTTTGCACGCCCACATTCAAACATGCATGCATGAGAGCATGTGTGTCTGTACTTTCACGACCACTAATCAATTTATTTTCTTCTAAAAGCAACACTACAGGCAGTTTTCTTAGGAGAATCCCACTTTTTTTTCAAGGACATTGATGCTGAATAGTGTGAATTTGCATTTTAATTACCCCCCTACAGACTTGAAAACATTTGAACTTTTTAAAAATTTTATTCTTTTTATTGTTGACTAATTTGAAACTCATAGGATTTTTTTTTTAGACTTAACAAACCTTTTCATTTTAAAATAAATTTTATTGTTGAAAAAGTTGAAACTATCTGAAACCATTTTGCTTAAAAAAAAAAAAAATGTATCGATCAATGTGTTTTATGGCAGTCGTACAATTCGCTTTCTAACTTTCTTGTCCAGAACTGTCTAAATGTCAAGGGTATAGTGACTCTGATACCCTTCTCTCTTCCCCAGTCCCCCACCCCCATAAAAAAAAAATCAAATATGAAATGAAACTAAACATTTTTTCACCATGTTCAAATGAGCAGCCAACTTTGTCAGGTTTGCAAGACTCTGCATGTATACAGTGTGTGTGTGCGCGCTCACGTGTGCATGTATGCATATGCCTATCTGTGACTTAACACAATCCTGACAATATTTTCAGGCTGTTTGTGTTACCAAAAACATCAAGATTGTTGCTGAAAACTTAGTATTCTACTGTATAGTTCTAAGCAGAGTAGCAACACAGCCACACTAACTAACCTACAGCTCACACTTTTAAGTCCCCGAGAATTAAACATAAATAACATGTATTACCAGTACAAGTGTGAGTTTCTGTTTCCCAAGGTAGTATCAGAAAACAATAATTCTAATATGACTGTGATTTCATGCCTGACACTTTTTCACTGTATGTACTGTAGTATATACTGTAGTTACTGAGTTAGGGTTATAAAGTTAATATTTATTCACAAATTACTCAGGGGTTGGGTTGTTGTTTTTTTCAGATCCAGTGAACCACCTATCCACCCTGATTCTACTCAATCACTGAAAACTAAAGTTCAAGACTTTATTTGATTGGGGAAAAAAATCACCCATTTCCAAAGCACTGGTGCAAGTCTTGAGTTATTTCATTTGTTCCATGAGATGAAGACAAATTATATAACATATAAATACTACTCACACCTTAATTTTGCAGAGCCACTTTTTCTGTTTTAAAGCAAAAAGAATAAAGCTATAAGATTATCCTAATCCTTTTTACCATGCTGTAAAAATAACACTCAAAAAGCAGGGGGGGGGGGGGAGATTTACACTGGCTCAGTGGGTGGCAAACTTGATCAAACTTAGACAAAAATGGATCTCCATGGAGTATAGATTTACTAATATAGTAATATGCTAAGACAGCAAGACGCATGCCGAGTTGTAAACATGATGCGACAATGTTGGGGAGAGCAGCCCGAATTTCACGCAGAGAAATCTCGTGCCTTAAAGTGGTATAAAATAAAATAAAAAACTGAGCGCTTTGATTTGTTGCTTTACAAGATTCAGCGCTATATAAATTCCATACATTATTATTATTATTATTATCATCGAACAAATCACAAGTTCTCATACTGAAGATTAGAACTATAGTAATTAAAACAAACTGCTTTTGTTGTTGTTCTTCTTCATCTAGAGAATGGGAGAAGCACACTCACACACACACACACATACTGACACAGTCATGAATACACATTCCAACTAGCCAAGACAAGACTACAACAGACTATCTTCTCCTCCAAACACAACACCATTTTTCTGGTTACACTAGTCACTATAATTAGGTATTTAAATAGTCCTGAATAAAAACAAACGCAAACTAAAAAACTAAAATCTTTTTAAAAAAACCTAAGTTCTAAGCAAGACAAATTTATAACTGACCAAAATCAGCCACACTGCCTGTGCTCCAATTTCACAGGTCAACACTTCATAAAAAGAAACCAGGCTGTCTACATAGCCATTGCTTTTAACCACTGTACTTTGGCCACAGTTAGGTCAACTCCAGCAAAATGTGCAATAAAAGCCTGCAATACAATCCCCCTCAATAAAAAAAGAAAGAAAAACCCACAGCCACACGTCTCACAAGACAAGTTTTCTTCTATAGCCAAACTTGAACTCAAACTGCAATGGACCCTGAAGTAAATGCCAGGTACTTAGGGGTGAAATTTTACCACTCTTCTCCAGCATTGTTTGTTGTCCCTGCAGGCTTGCCAGAGTGGTAATAGGATAAGGGCACCATCCTCTTTTATAACAGTCCAGGAATTGGGTTTATGCAGTAGGTAAATTCATGGTAGAACTCTTTCCAAAATGTTATGATAAAAAAAATACTCTGTAACAGACTTTTTTCCTGCTAGTAAACTGCACATGCACTCTGTGTGTGTGTGTGTGTGTGTGTGTGTGTGTGTGTGTGTGTGTGTGTGTGTGTGTGTGTGTGTAAGCCCCAAAAGTCATCCCTCTTTGCATGAATGATAGAAAAACAAGGAACACCGTCACTGGCCCTTACAGAACGCAAGAAAGTCAACTCTCCAAAACGTAGTACACAATAGGATCACAAAGCACTTCCATCCACTTGTATAACATGTACATGCACACACACACACATACACACTCTCTGAGACAAGAATCTGACAGGAAGAGCCCTCCCTCCCTCCCCCCCCCCCCCAAAAAAAAAAAAAAAAAACCACAAAAAAACCAGTACTCACCAGGCTGAGGGACAACGTTGCTGAAGTGGAAGAAGAGAGTAAATCCACTGTGGTGCCCCAGGGCCCACTCATACACAATGCGCACCGAGGAAGAGTACTGAAAGACAATAGGGGTATGTGTAACTGCCGCCGCCGCATGAGGCTGGCGGCAAATCCGGTGCAGCACCGTCCCCTCCCGCCCCTCTGTATCCACCGCCCGAATCTCCACCATGGGCAGGCAGGAGGGGCTCCCGACACCATAGTCCAGCACTTTCCTGAGCCCCTCCTCCGGCCACACAGTGGTCATTGGCGATACGGGGCGAGAGCCAGACAACGTCCTTGACCACGGCGTAGTAGTAGTGGTAGAGGTGGTGGCGCCGCCCTCTGGGGCGTGTTGGCTTGATCTGTCCACTGCGGGTGTGGAGGAAGGTAGTCCTTCAGACTGACGCCCATCCTTTCCCACATCCACCATAGAACGCCTGGTGGTCGGGGTAAAGAATCGCGATCTCTGTGACTGACCACCTGTTCTCTCATCGTCCTTCTCCTCTGACCAACCTGTCCTGTGTGTGTCACCACCACCACCCCCACCACCTCCTCCCCTCCCTCCCTCCCCCCTCCAGCCTTCTTTTTTCTCTTCCTCCGCCTCCTCCTCCTCCTCCTCTTGCTCCCCCGCCCCATCCAGTGTAGCAGCACCATGTTGAGAAGGGGGCGAGCTCAGTCCGAAGCCGGTCAGGCGGGTGAAGTTGAGCCGGAGCTGCTGGTGCTTGTTGACCAGCTGGATGAGGAACTGGCAGCGGGTGAAGCCTTGGTTCTGGAACTCCCAGGACCGTGCCTCAATGGGCTGCTGGCTGCTGTGGCGGTACGTGTAACTGCACTCAGCTGAAACACCGTAAATGACCAGGCCGTTAGGATGTCTTCTGAGTGATTATATGTTCAAGTTCTCTCTCAAATGGGAAATGTCCAAACTCAATCATATGCATGCAAGTATAAAACACACACATGAACACACACACATACACTTTCTCAACCACTCTCACTCAACTCAAACACACATATCAGTGGGTGAAAATATGATAAACATTTTTTTTTTAAACAAAAAATCCACCCTCTCTACACAGAGTCTGTGGCCACTATCACAACAAAGTGAGGTCCCTTGTGCAAACCTGCATGTACCTTGCACACACACACACACACACACACACACACACACACACACCAAACCTCCTTCCATCCATCTTTCAGAGGAGAGTAGGCCAACTATAGCCAGCAGTGGGGATGCTACAAGCACAAGAACATGACTGTGATCTTTAACCTGGAAAGGGATGGGTTCTGCCAGGTTTGATTTGCCCCAGAGCACTACATCACAAAAAAGGAGGCACCGTGGTCGAGTGGTTTAGGCGGTCAACTCGTGATCCAGAGGTCGCGGGTTCGATCCCCACTCGGCTTGGTGTTGTACCCTTGGGAAAGACACTTTACTCCTATTTTCCTCACTCCACCCAGGTGTACAAATGGGTACCAGCTCTGCTGGGGAAGTATCTGGCGACAGACTAGCGTCCTGTCACAGGGGTGGTGAAAAACCATCAGTTCGCTTAACGCTACAGAAACCGGGATAAGCTCCGGCTCTATGGGCCTTCTGGCTCGAAAGAAGAAGAACTACATCACAATGTCCCAATGTCTTCTTCAAAAGTTGCAGTAAGACATGAGAAAAGATGGGAGAAGTTATGTTACTTTGTATTGAAGTTGTTGGCAGTTAGTTGTTTGCTAATTTTGTGTTGTCTGCATGTAAAGAAAACGAAACCAACGTAAGGAAAAGCCTACTTCAGAGTTTTGGATACCTTGAAAGCGAGTAATCAGCATTACTATACATTCATGGTCTTTTTATGGCATGAACAACAAAGCGTAGCCTACTTGAAGTGTTCCAAACTTTTTTATATAATTTATTTATTTACTTGTTTATTGCTGTTGTTTCTGGTTTTAGCTGTTTGTTATTGATTCTGGTTTTGTTTTTTGTTGTTTGCTTGCTTTGTGTTTGTTTTTGTTTGTTTGTTGGGGTTGTTTTTGTTTGTTGGTTGTTGGGTTGTTGTTATTTTTTGGGGGGCTTTCAGGGGGGGGGGGGGGGGGGGGGTGTTGTCTTTTAATGGCTTCTTTGGTTTTTTGTTTGTTGTTATTGTTTGATTGGGGTTTTGTTTTTTGTTGTTGTTAGGTTTTTTTTTGGGG
>CM054149.1:29499650-29514650 GCA_028751875.1 Rapana venosa | reverse complement strand
AAACATCTGATCGGCCAATTTTTTAATATAACAGCCACTTATAACTGATAATCCTATTTTTGAATGGCCCATCTCCTTTACCCGTGATGAGGTCAGAGAGTCTAAACTCCACAAATGAACTTGGAAACAAAGACCAAATATCTCTCTCTCTCTCTCTCTCTCTCTCTCTCTTATATATATATATATATATATATATATATATGCTGTGTGATTCTGGTGTCTGATTCTCAGATGAGTGTAGAAATAAAGTATATTAATGTTTTAAAAAATCATCCGTCTTACACACACACACATAAATATGCATGTGTGATCATACATGAGCATGCACATGCATGCTCCATTGTGTGTGTGTTTCGGGTTCATGCTTATATGCGCAACCATCATCATTACTGCCAGTTTTAGGTAAAAGTGTACTGAAACAAATGTGCACACATGTAATTCAAAGTTAAAATTTTATTTTTTCAGATGGTACATGAATAAGCAGTGTAGTCGCTTTTTTTTCATCAAGCCATCTATCTCAAAAAAAAAAAAAAGAAGATTATATATATATATATATATATATATATATATATATATATATATATATATATATATATGTGTGTGTGTGTGTGTGTGTGTGTGTGTGTGTGTGTGTGCATACATAGAATAAAAAACCTAAACAACAAGCCATACAAATCAGACAAAAGAAAGAATAAATATTTTATGCACACATGCACTCTCGCTTGCGCACACACACATGAGTCACAAAACCTACGTCAACTGCACACTTTCACAGAGTACACTGTACACATACACAGCAATACACTCGCCTCCTGACTCAACTATATACAGACCTACTAAAGGTATTAAAAATTCATGCTTCTGTACACATAAATGCAAACACACCTCCACACACACAACTGCAAACACTTCTAAGTTCTATAAATTTTGAAAGCATACATACACCCACTTGCAAAACACCACGAGCACACCCACACAAAAGATGGCTAGAGCTCTACACATGCTGCATGGAAGAGAGGCAGTGTGTGTGTGTGAGAGAGAGAGAGAGAGAGAGAGAGAGAGAGAGAGAGAGAGAGAGAGACAGCAGACAGAGTGAGACACCAGCCAGCACAGACAGAGAGAGAAGAGAGAGAGAGAAGAGAGAGAGAGAGAGAGAGAGAGAGAGAGAGAGAGAGAGAAGAGAGAGAGAGAGAGAGAGAGACAGACGACAGACAGACAGACAGACAGAGGAAGATATAGCCTAACAGACCCAGGGCGAGAAACCAAAATCAATTGAAGAAGCCACTCCAATAGCCTACCCTTCTCCACCCCCACCCCCTTTACCCCCCTTCCTTTGCTCCAGCTCCAACCCCCCTCTCCCTTTTTCCCTCCCTTCAATGAAGCGGGCGGCGGTGACCTTTTCACCCCGAGTTGTCAACAGTGGTCAGTGAAGAGGAGACAACGAGGTCACACAATAATCCTAATCTGGAGGCCAGACAGACCCAGTGTCAGTCGCCTGACCTCCACAGCCCCACCGCGGCAGCCAGACAAAAAGAAAAACACGCCTATGGTCAACTCTGAGTGTCAAAAGACGCACGTTCGCGAAAAGGCGGAGGCAAGCGTAAAATTGTACTTGGTACGCCTCGTGAATGTGCGTTAACCGTAGTTACATCATTAAACTTGGATTGTTTGGGGGGGGGGGGGGGGGGGGGGGGGGGTCTGATTATGAAATAAGATAAGCAACAGCAACTAGATCTAAATCTCGGCAGTAAAACGGGTACTAACCGTAACTTCATCCTAAAACTACAACTTTCTTGTATACTGATGGAAGTATGGTTAGTAATAGCAATTAAATCCTAAATCCTATAGTCATGTACTCATCCTGACTACATCCTCAAATCATTGTTTTCTTGTGTGTCCATGAAATACTCAGAAATAGGTGAGAAATAGCAACTATATCTTAAATTTAAAACTTATCTAGTAAAATGCCTTAATAGCTCCAAAATGATCATGTCTTTTATTGCAATTTGTTTGTAAATACTGAAATTGAATTATAAATGCAGTTTCTGGGAAAAGTTGCAACAATACTATTGGATGACAACTTTCAAAGATCTGCTGCCTCATTTTAACAGTGAAATAAATTTTTACATATGGTAATGGTGTATGCGAAACAAAACAGTTTTTAAAATCAATTATTAATGTGTCACAAGACACAAGTAGATCTATATACTAGAATGCGGTGAGTTAACCATAAAAAAAACGCCATCATGTACAAAATTACCCATTTAAAGACTATCTTTTTAAAGTTTTATAAATAGAAACAGAGATGTCACTATACAGGCCACACTTAAAAAAATTATAAATGGGATCTCACTGTTCCAAGTCACATCATCATCAAAAGCACTTGGATCGACAGTTGAAGTCAATGGTAATTCTTATACATGGTGAAAATGTTTACACATTGAAAACTATTGTCTAAAAGAAAACAAAAGTGTATTGTTTTCATCCAAAACAACAGCACAGCTTGTACAAAACTGCAATTTCCCCATGAAGGTAACCATGTAAATCTGTACACAGTACCTCATACACAGATGAGAATAATATAAACTAAACAACTCACTATATGTTAACAACTAAATCTAAGGTCATGCATTATATGTTTGGTAGCTTGCAAAGTCCAAGCAATCTAAATCAAACACTGCTACTGAGCTAACAAATTGTGAGTCAAACCTTTCTGCTAAGTCTGCACACACATTTATATTATGGTAAAGGAGGGTAGTGTAAATGATAAGCTTTATTCTCTCAGAGCCAGAGCTCTGCTGTCAGCACGCTAATTGTGCACGCACAACAGTCCTGATAGAAACAACAAGCTTTTTAGACTCCAGTGGGCATTTCCAGGAGAACTGACAACAGGGATGAAGGGGGAGGGGGGGGGGGGGGGGGATTATACAGATTAAAGACCAAAATAAAACAAAACAAAGAGGATAACGAACTGGGAAAGCAAAGAAATGGCACGAAAACTAACCAGTAAAAGAAGAGAAAAACAAAACAAAGCAAAGCTGAGAGACACAGGAAAATAACGTCCTTTCCGGCGTCGAAGCAGAAGCTGTAATTTTGCGAACGCCCGGGCAGTTCTATTCGGGTTACTTCATGACGTCAGTCCGCGGTGTTAAGCCGATTTGCGTGGTAATTTTACCAAACCGCCATCCCTTTGAGGCTGCTATGTTTAGAAAGAGACGGCGACTAGTCAAAACACCCTTGGCATACAGTTTTATCAAACATCGCTGTCTGCTAAAAGTTGTCCATCATACACACAGCCAAATGACAGTTTTAAAATATAAAAAAAGAAAGGGTAAAAATTAAACATGCTTTAAAAAAAAAAATCATTAAAATGCTTCAGAAATGTAGATAACAAGGCATTGAGCCCTTTTGAGAATTCCACGCTCGGATCAGATAAGCAAAGAACCCACCCTCTTTTCAAGACGAAAACAAATTTTCAAAGACAACTCCAAGGCTATAATAAAACAAACTTTTCCCCAAGGCTATAAAAACAAACTTTCCGACAAAAATATAACTCCATACACAACACACACAAAAAACCTTGCCAGTCTAGTGTTCAGACAACCACGTCACAGACGGCGAGGCTGATGATTGACACGACGCCGGTGTCAGGTACTCGTGTGGGGTACTGCTCTTCATTCCTACCCGCCGGTATTAAATCCGATATTCCACGAATGCTCTTGTTTGCCAAGTCTTACACTCATTTGCATAACAATCTTGTAGAGTATGAGTGCACTGGGGTTTGAATTTCGGTTAATGCAAACAGTTCAGTAGCTTAACTTGATCTGTGAAAAAGACAGATAAAACAAAGGCGCCAGATTTAATTCTTTTCTCTAAAAAAATAATAAAAAACTGCACCAAAAAAAAAACACCCAGGAGAAAAGACCTACTTTTTTTTTGCATCAGTTTGTGTCCGTATATATATATATAATATATATATATATATATATATATATATAAACACAACTGAACTTCGCACATTTATAGGGAATCACTTTTTCTTCCCTTTGTTAAACTACAGGCAATAATTATATATTATTAACGAAATATTACATCAGTATGATTTGTTTTGTCCTGTGCCACTGTGTACTTTTTTAAAAAATCTGCAGTTATAATAAACCAATAACATCACTTTCATCCTCTCAATCTTTGCAGTACAGTTTTACTGCAATGCACAAACAGAAGACAAACAAGTTTATAAATCACCCACTACAGACACTGTAGCTCTGAAAACAGCAAAAGTGATCCCTTTCCTTGTAAAATAGTTTATAAAATAAAATCTTCTGTATTGCAGACTCCATCCACATGAGAAGATTATGGTCTCTCACAACGATATCAAAATAAAAAATGCACCCTGACTCGCAGCGAGCCAGGCAAAGGGATAAAACTCTTCCCAACAATAAGATTACAGGGCCTTGGTCAAAAGTGTCATAAATGTAAAGGTAAATGCCAAGCCTATCTCAAAATGTTTTGCTTTAACACAGAAGAAGTCATTACAGCTTTTACAAGATCCCCGAGTTTTCTTCTATTCCTATCCATTAAAAAAATAAATAAAAATAAAAATAAAAACTTGCGAGTAGGAGTAGGGTTGCCAACATGGTAAGGGTTTGTGGTTTGGGTTTTTTGTGTGGATTTTTTTTTTTTAATGGTGATGGCAGATTGGTTGGGTTTTTTTATGCAACACATCCAATATTACTGAGTGTGTATCTATCGCTTAGATCTTTAGGAATACTAGAAAGTGCACTGTCTAGATTAGTTCAAGGGCTAAACGTTTAAACAGAGGAAAGGTAAAGCATAAAGCAAGATAACAACAAACAAATACTCTTCTGGACAACAACAACACCTCCCCCCCCCCCCTTTTTTTTCTTCTTCTTTCTTTCTTCTCCCCCCCCCCCCCCCCCAAAAAAAAAAAAATCCTTTTCCAATCAACTTCTTTGACTATAGACTAGTCTCCTGTGAGGGTCAAGGACTGAAACTGACATCAGAAAACAGCAAGCACGCATCTGTTTTCTTTTCTGCTCCTATGCTCGCTCCACTTTGGGGTGGATATCTAGCGTTTTCCCAACCTCTTCCTAAAACACTAAGTACATAATTTATGTTTAGTCTTTACTTTTCTATCTCACACGTTTCGGGGATGCAGCTGAATGCACTGTTGCCTGAATCGTTTGCACCCTTCCCTATCTTTTATACTTACAGCTGAGACTCTGCAAATGATTAAACTCTTCGAGACACACACACGTTATAACTAAATCCGGGTTTCATTTCCACTCCAAAAATTACCCCCAAGGCAGGAAATGAATTGGGGGGGTTATGACTGATTACACAGCACCCCCTAGTATAGACAGCAGCGGTCAGACAGTGTCAGCAGAAAAGACCACACAACAGACCTCCCCCCCCCCCCCCCCCCCCCCCCCCCCCCCCCCCCCCCCCCCCCCCCCCCCCCCCCCACCTTTAAAAAAAACCCACACAACTTTTTCCCACCCCCTTCCCCCTTATTATTGTCAAGTCGTTTCTAAGACTGCAAAAAAACAGAATAATGTACGAACGAGTGCACCCTGGCTAATTCGTGCGCGCGCGCGTGTGTGTGTGTTTGGAGAGAGAGAGAGCCCCAATTATTTGCCCATGTGTGGTTGCTTACGCGCAAAAGTAAAAGACCCTGACATTACAACTTTAAACATTACATTTACAACTTGTAACTTTTCAAAGCGAGACCGCATTTTATAAAACAACAAAAACTACAAAACACTATGAAGAACATGGCTCCCTTGCATTCAAACAAAACGTTCAGAACTTCGTCAAGCGAGCCAGACAAATCCCTAGCGCTGTCCTCAATGCGAAACTTAGTTTACGCTATCACTCCTTTATGTCTTGATGGACTGACGCAAGTCTGGGTAAATGGGGACAACCTTAATCAACGTTCCCCTAACCTTTAAGACCCCACGTAGCTTTGAACGTTTGACCTCACCTAAGAGTCGTCTGCAGAAAGGTCGTAAAACACCTCACCTAGTTACGCAAAGCTGAACGGCTCTGTCGTAATGGACGATATACCGATTACATTACAGACTGCTGGTTATTATTCGGTCTCCCTCGTTATATCACTGCCATGCGCCGACAATATGTTGTCCCTATCAAAGAATTCACTCTCGCTCTATGTCTGTCCGTCTCGCCGTCGTCTGGGAATTTCTCTCGGTCGTCTGATCGGTCTCGCTTTTGTCATTGGCATTCCCTCCCCTTAGGCCTACTTTCAATGAATAAAAGAATTTGAAAACTGATAGACAAACAAATAAATGATAGAAAAAAAATCAAAATGAAATACTTTTTTTTTTTTAAACTGTTTAAAAAAAGAACAATGTCTAGCTTTGTGCTCTCCAATTTGACCTCCGGGTAACAATGTAGTACTCTGGCGTAGTAGAAAGGGGAGGGGGGGGGGGGGGGGGGGGGGTAATCCCAACTTTAATCTCTCTCTCTCACACACACACACACACACATTCAACCTTTTTCTTGAAAAAAGAAAAAGAAAATCAAACGTGGGTAAAGCTTAAAACAGAAAGCATAGTTCTAATTACAAACCTATTGATCTACAGGAGGTACCAGTGTGTGTGGTACAGGTAGAGTGAGGGTCTGAACATGTTCCAGAAACATTTTAGAAACACCTGCCTCTTTCAAACTTAACAAGAATAAAAATAACAACATTGTTATATATAATTATGCCACAGCATATCTTTATGGTTTAGTATTTTGTACAATTCCAGCTAGATCTATGTAATTGTAAAATGTTATCCCCCCCCCCCTCCCCACTAAGCAAAAGAAAATGGAAAACACAGAGGAAACCAACAAGAATGATAGTTTAACATTCCAATAAAAAATGAAATCTGATCATTAAACCTAAAACAATAAATACGGTTCTCATGGAATTCTTGTTCAAAATTATTGTGGATCTAATCTTTTCCCTTGTCTACATTGTGCTACAATGCACTTGTAAGCACAGGCCTGAATTAGATTCAATGTGAGAACATGAATTGTGATGGGCACTTGTAAGCACATGCCTGAATTAGATTCAATGTGAGAAAGTGAATTCTGATGCTTACAATTTGTGTGTGTGTGTGTGTGGGGTGGTGGGGGGGGGGGGGGGGGGGGGGGGGCATTCACACACATGTGGACAGGTGTAATAATGTAAAATGAATAATTAAATTACTGATCTATTTTATATATCTCTGCCTCTCTATCCATCTTAAACCATATTCAGACTTTATACATGCGTGTGTGTGTGTGTGTGTGAACGTGCCAGCGAGCGAGAGAGAGAATGTGTCAGTGTGTCTGCATGGTGTCTGCCTGCCTCCATATATGCATACAGCGCATGCATGCATGTGCAAAGGGTGATGAATAAAATCAAGCAGGGGTGGCAAGCTAAATCTATCAAGAAAAGCATTGTCTTCAGCATAAAACATTATCTCCATCATAAAATATGTAGCCTGAAGAAAAGATCCATTTATTATATATGCATTGTTTTCGTTAAAAATGTCTTCTAAGTCATGCCTAGCAGCCATCAACACATAAAAAGCCACAACACACAGATATAAATAAATAACTTCATATTATACAAGTTTGTCCTGAAGGTTAAAAGAAATCTATCATCACAAGTATTCATTACAATGAGCAAGCAGTCTTTATAACAAAAGATAACATGCAAATTAATGCAGATGATGGTAAAAACTTTGACTTAACATGGTGAAGCACATCAGCTAAAACAAACAAATGCCAACAACAATTAAAAAGGAAGGAATCCTTCATGTGTGTTTCACAGATATATAACACATCCATGTGCATGCACACACACACAACCACCACCACCACACACACACTAGCATAAGTTTGTTGGGTTGCTTTTTTTTACTCTCTCTCTCTCTCTCTCTTCTCTCTCTCTCTTCTCTCTCTCTCTCTCTCTCTCTCTCTCTCCAATCTTACTGGATGCCTGAGGTAAACATAATTCCAGAAATTTAACATGGTACCTTGATAACTCTTTCTCTACCTCCTCCTCCTCCCCCTCTCTCTCTTCTCCTCCCTCCTTCCCCCTCTCTCTCCCCCCCTATCCCTCCCCCCCTCTCTCTCTCTCTCCCCTCCCTCCATCACTGCCTGCTCTTATCCCCTACCCTCCATTGCCTGTCACAAACTGGAAGACCCCATTCCATCTCTGTCCCTTCTGACACAGCCTTAGGTAAAAAGCCTTGGGAGGAGAGTTATGCAAAACCGGGGATTACCATCACCAGTAGCTCCACACTGTCAGTGGCACCTGCCACTGCCGCCGCTTACAAAACATGGCAAGCCAACACGACACGACACGACACGATGACAACACTTGTGCCATAAAACATGATAAACGCAAAGCACTTGGTGAGGACAGACAAGGTTTTGGGGATAAGAGGGGGGAGGGGAGGGGGGGAAGTTATGTCCTGCAGCAAAAAAAAAAGAGAAGATAATCTCCTAAGATTCTTTAAGTATTATTATCTGTCAGCTCAGATCTAGGCCACAAACCATAAGTCAGTCAAAATGAAACCTTGAAAGCCTACAAAAGGAAAAGGGTTCAACTCAGTTTGGTTTTTTACCTTAAAAAATAAAATTAAAAAAAGACTGGTTTTGTTTGTTTGTAAGTTTTTTTTTAAATCCATTTTTAATTGGCTTAAAGACAGAGCCTCTGATGGCAAGAAAGCTGATCAATAAAAAATAAAAATAAAAATCCTTTCCACAAATAATACTATCAGTGACAATCTCTGTCCATCTTTTCAACCATCATTTCCTAGCCAAAAAACCAAGATTTTAACTTCAAGAACTACAGACAGTGCACTATTGGATTGCATTTCACTGTATGAGGGGGGTGATTTTCAAGGATTCCCTATGATAATACAGGTGGCAGTTTGCTCTCTTGACAAGAACAGCGTTGACAATCAACCAGAGGCTCTTGGACTTGGAGCCAATGAGTATGATGCCAAGCGCTCACACTTTAGAACCAGTCCAGAGGTGTGCTGTGCGTGGCACCAAAACGTTTTAAAGAATGACCAGTCCAGAGGCAGGCTACATATATTATATATATAGGCGATTAACTAACAAAAGTCTCAGATACACTTTAACTAACAGAAGTCTCAGATACACTTTAACTAACAGAAGTCTCAGATACACTCGGGTGCCCATAGCATCATGACACTACTCCAGGCCTCCTATACACTCATGACACTACTCCAGGCCTCCTATACACTCGGGTGCCCATAGCATCATGACACTACTCCAGGCCTCCTATACACTCGGGTGCCCATAGCATCATGACACTACTCCAGGCCTCCTATACACTTGGGTGCCCATAGCATCATGACACTACTCCAGGCCTCCTATACACTTGGGTGCCCATAGCATCATGACACTACTCCAGGCCTCCTATACACTTGGGTGCCCATAGCATCATGACACTACTCCAGGCCTCCTATACACTTGGGTGCCCATAGCATCATGACACTACTCCAGGCCTCCTATACACTTGGGTGCCCATAGCATCATGACACTACTCCAGGCCTCCTATACACTTGGGTGCCCATAGCATCATGGCACTACTCCAGGCCTCCTATACACTTGGGTGCCCATAGCATCACGACACTACTCCAGGCCTCCTACCTTGCAGCTGATCCCCAACTTCCATCTTCTAGCGACACTGTCCACTGAGAAGTGGCTGGGGAAACTAGTTACAGTACCAAGGGAAAAGGTTTAACTTTAAGTCTATGTTCAGTACACCGTGACTTTGAAGTTGCATCAAGATAAATTTTCCCAGCATTTCTAATAATAGAATCTGAAATGAATCGGCTTGATCAGCCTTCAAAGAAACAATCAGTCCAGCCGATTTGGTTTGTATTATGTATATGTGGCGAGTGTAATCTTGAGTAAGTGTGTGAGTGAGTGTAAGTGTGTGTGCGCATACATGCATGCGTGTGGGTACCTATGCATCATGAGTGTGTGCTCGTTTGTTTTTTGATTTACCGTCTTTTCACTTTAAGTGGTATTAGGCTACATGAGTGAGAGTGAGAGAGAGAGAGTGTGTGTGTGTGTGTGTGTGTGTGTGATTGTGTGTGTGTGTGTGTGTGGTGTTGGTTTGCGTGTGTGTTTTGTGTGTGTGTGTGCGCACACATCTGTGTGTGCACGCACACGTGTGTGGGCACGCACACACGTGTGTGGGTATACAAGATGCATGATGTCATTTTGAATCTTCAGGCAGGAAGGGAATGGGGAGGGGTGGAGGGGGGAGGGGGAGAGAAGAGAAACACACCACAGCTATAAAAGCATGAGGAAAACAGAACATGACTCTGGAAAAACCAAACAATTCATCACTGGCTGAAAGGGGTGCTAACTCTATAATCCAAATTGAGAAATATTCGGAAAGTCCAACTAAATGTGAAATTAATACAATCTGCCACATGCTTCCAATGAAGTTCATGATCTACAATATAAAAAGCTTACTACAAGATTAGAAAGCAAACAAAAAATAAAATAAAATAAAAATCACATGGCAACATTCCAATTTCAGCAGCAGTGGCAACAAATAATTTTTTTTTTAATTTAAAGAAAATGTTCTTGTTCGATATTTCATTATCTATGTGCTTACATGCACTGACCGATATGCTGCACATGTCGAGACAAATACACTTTAAATCTAGTATCATTGTCGGCGAAAGCACTTTAAAAAGAAATTAGATACAAATGTACTTTTGTAACTGATAAGTACAACAAACTGAGCAATAAAAGTGCACACAAGTGCAGTCGCTATTTCTGACATGTAATGATGTTATGTCTTATAGTATCGATATCATGTGTGCACAACACAAGACAGAAGTGAAGTTTACACAATGAACACATAACATGTGCATTACACTTACACCAACCGTTACAGCCGACACTAAAGCTCCTAGCCAACCTATTCTTGATCTGTGCATGCAAAGTGGAGAAGCATTCGAAAGGGTGTATCACAGTATACATGTATACAGTACAAGATTCATGACCAAAAAAATGTCATGTTACTGTTTTGATGCCATACTTGATGAAAAGACAACCCATCTTCTACCCTCTCAACCCTTCTAAAAAATATTGCTTCCCCCCCCCCTCCCCCCCCCCCACCCCCCCCCCCCCCCCCCCCCCCCCCCCCCCCCCCCCCCCCCCCCCCCCCACTCAACACATACATCCTTTTGAGGAATTTATGCCAAACTATCAAAATGTACTCCACCCCCACCCCCCT
The DNA here is from genome assembly GCA_028751875.1 of Rapana venosa. NCBI lineage: Eukaryota > Metazoa > Mollusca > Gastropoda > Neogastropoda > Muricidae > Rapana > Rapana venosa. The sequence goes on along the minus strand of CM054149.1, from coordinate 29,503,342 downwards.
CTTCCTTACAGTTGCTGCAAGATAATGTTTGTCTTTTGATGGAGAATTAAGACCTAGATTATACATAAATGCATGTATTTAAACTCTTGCCCTATCTGCCATTAACTGGCCTCCACAGCATTAAATCAATGGACATTTGTTTTTATATTCCATAAGACAGAACAAAAACTATGAATAATCAAAACAATGTTTTTTTCTACAGTGTTGTACACAAGCAATCACAGCAAATTTTGTTACTTCTGTACAAAATTCAGACTGCTTGTGCTTTTCGAGGAAGCCTACATAATCAGATTAGAGTAGCACAACCCACCCACTCCCACCAACTCCTTGATGTTTCCCCATAAGAGCGGTGTTTACTACAAAAATCTGTCACAGCAACTGTTTTGTTGCTGTGGATTAGATGTAACACGATGTGCAGAAGACCTTTGAGTGTCATCTAATCTGAAAGACTAGCACAATTGATAGCAGTAGCAACCACTTTTCACAGTCTACTCTAGTGGATGGGGAATTAAGTCTGGCTTCAGACGAGATCAAACCCATGACTTTTCACGTTCAAAATGGATCCATTACTATGAACTACTGATCCACAAGAACTCATCAATGAAACCATGACTGGTATCAGCAACTGTACTACAATGAATCAAAACTAATTATGAATCCAGAAAAAAGACTTCAGGATTTTCTCTCAATGTGTTGATCAATATGGCATATATTGCTCTGCTGGGACTCATAAAAATAATATCAAAATCCAACCATGTTGAACAATCATCATGAGCATATAAAAGATGCCTGTGTGATGGTTTTCATTGTAAATAAACAAACAAAACAGAATGTTACTTTACAATGTACTCATAGAGTTAACCACCCCAGAATACTGCAGTTCTTTTGGTTGAAACTCGATTACAGTTCTAACACCAACACTGTAACAGGTCAGCTATGGAAAAACAATCTTTAGACCAAAAACGTAAAACTGAAAACAAAAGAATGGGGAGAGGGGTGGAAAGATAGGAAAGAAGGCAAGAGCAAAGAAAGATGAGACTGAATGAATCGATTACAGTCACTGCAAATTCATATGATCCTGTGTAAAGAAATAGTGTACATACACATGCAGTGTGTGTATGTTGTGTTGTGTCTGTAAGTGTGTTGTTCAACTTATCGTTAATTAGCATTACATACTGTGCACATGCATGCATGTGTGTGTTGTTTGTGTGAGTGTGTGCAACGTGCTTGCATGTGGTGTGAGTAGAAAAGAGAGAGAGGAGAGAGAAGTAGAGAGAAGAAGAGAGAGAGAGAGAGAGAATCAAACTCAAAGACACACATGTATACACACATGTATGTATATACAGACAAGATACAAAATGAATGTATGTGTGTGTGTGTGTGTGTGTGTGTGGTGTGGTGTGGAGAGAGAGAGAGAGAGGGAGAGATTGAGAGAGAAGAGAGAGAGAGAGAGAGAGGGGGGGGGGGGGGGGAGAGTGAGCAAGAATTAAAGACACACATACATGTATATACAGACAAGATGCAGAATGAATATGTACACGTGTGTGTGTGTGTGTGTGTGTGTGTGTGATGTGTACAGGCTAACTTTGTGTGGTCACAAATGGACACAATGCACGCATACTCAGGCAGCTATCCTTTTTAATTCAAAGTCTTGAAAACAATCTTCACTTTACCAAGTCTATCCTTTCTAACTTGAAGTCTTGAAAACTATCTTCACTTTACCAAGTCTATCTAATGCTGATCAGGACTACTTTGCTGCCCAAACAAGCACACAAAACTATAAATATAACTGCACAAAAAGATATCAATCAATCACACCACAAACACAACCATGCATTCACACACACACATCAATTAATCAATCACACTACAAACAGAAAATATAAAGCATGTATTCACACACACCACAACAATTAATCAATCAAACTACAAACAGAAATATAAAGCACACACACACATAAATAAATCATGTATTCACACACACACACACACACACACAGTGCTTCATCATGGCTGTGTTTATTGTAACTCCACTTAACCACATCATCCTAAGCCCCATCTTTTTTAAAATCCCCCCCCCCCCCCCCTTTTCTTTTTTTTGGTGTTTTTAGTAGGATGATTCACCATCTTACCACCACTCTAGTCTAACTATGCCATTGCATCCATTTCTTTCTTATTTTTTTAAGATGCCTGAATTACAATGTTTCAAAAGTCTCCTATTTCTCCTCTTTGTTTAAAATACCTCTGCTTTCACATTGTTATGTAAGAGAAGTGTTGTGTATATGCAAATCTAACTGAATGATAAGTAAAATTCTGATGCTTCTGATAATATGAATGACCACCACTGCTGAATGACCAACTGAAACAGAGTGACCAGATTCTGAAAGCTTCAAGGACATTTTTTTTTCTAGCTATATGTTCAACATTCGTTCTGATGTTTATCTCATTTTAATACTGCTAGACACCAGTGTCTCTAGGAGGAAAGTCTGTGTGCACACATATGCACCGCGAATGGAGGGGCCTCAGTCTATTAATTATCATACGAGAGCACAGTCTGGACGGCCGACGTCTAGCCACCGGCCACGACTCCACGCTCGTCTGAATCAACAACCGGACCCGTTTGTCTGGCACCGGTGCCACTCAAAGACTGACCGAGCCATGTTACACCAACTTGGCAAGTGCTGCTACGAACCAACCCGACAATTTGTCTGAGCTGTTGTCCGTCGGCGACAGTCGGTGCACCGCCGAGATTACGTAAGCTGGAAGAGCCAAAGTTAGATGACACAGACGTCGTGAGGTCACCGGCAGCCGGTGATTTAACACTGTCAGCATGCCTGCCTGCTCGGTGGCTTCAGAGCACAACCGTCTGAACTGGTCAGTTCGTTTTATTGCCAAAGATAATCCATAAACTCGTCTGCCACCTCCCATTCGCAACAGCTGTACGTTAGGCCTAAACAATAATAATTATTAACACAAAAAAATTCCTTACAAGGCCACAGAAGTAAAGCAAAAGTTGAGTGCACTGGCAACTAGCAGACGAAACAAGTGTGATGGTTACATGGGGAAAACGTGGATTCTACTCACCGTTTGCGACCACTGTGTAATATAACAGCAATGCTGCAACAGAACAGACAGAAGTTAAAATCATGCCATTTTGCTTCTTATAAAATATACAGCCGGAAGTTTAGGGAAAATCTGAAAGTACCCCCTTCCCTCCACCTGTGCCTACCCCACCCTTTCGAAATTCCATGCTTCGCATAAATCATATAAAATCCGACAGCAATAAAGGATGACAGCATCGAACTTACCAAACAGGCCAAAACAAAATAGCATGTCGAGCTGCTGGGAAACACGCCCCACTGTTGGTGTTGATGCATACAGCCCTCACTCCCCGTGCACAGTACACAAATAAACTCCGTACTCAACACCTCACACCACTGTTCTCTCGGCCGCCATCACGTCAGTGTTCGGTGTAAAATGCGCACTGTACTGTCTGCGCAAGTCTCAGCCCAGCCAGGGCCTTGCCGTTCACATGCAGACTGTGTTGTCTGCTCGAGGCCCTGAGTAGGTTTCTATAGAACTATTTTTCTGGCATTCCTTAGTAAAGTTCTTCGCATAAGTATTTAATCATGTCAATATCACATGGAAAACAAAATTAATTTTACACCATAAAAACTTCTCTGCCTTATAAT
>CM054149.1:29489650-29494650 GCA_028751875.1 Rapana venosa | reverse complement strand
ATGTTCTGTGTGCGTTCGCACACGGGGCCTCGGTTTATAGTCTCATCCGAAGGACTTTTGTATTGCATTGTATTGTAGGCCTATTGTATGGTATTGCATTGTACTGTGTAGGCCTACCACAATATGGTCACGGTAGTTTTCACTGCAGTGAAAATGCCAACAGGAGCTGCTCTCCTTGGTGAGATAATGTGGCTGTACTTGTTAGCAGTGCCACTATTTTCCCTACCCGTCTGTACAATAATGTACAGAGTACATTTGTTTGTTTTCCTGTGAACGAAGAGAGAGAGAGAGAGAGAGAGAGAGAGAGAGAGAGAGAGAGAGAGAGAGAGAGAGAGAGAGAGAGAGAGGCAGACAGACAGACAAGAGACAGACAGACTTCACACAGGCAGACAGACAGACAAACAAACGTGTTTTTATTTGTGGGGGGTGTGTGTGAGAGAGGGAGGGGGGGGGGGGGGGGGAGGGAAAGAGAGAGAGAGAGACAGAGAGAGAGACAATGACAATGACAAATGATTTTATTGTTCAGACTTGGGAGTCCATAAACGAGGGGGAATAGGTAGATACAAACAACTGCAGCAATGCATGCAGTTCACAAAGTCATTTCAAATAACTAGTTCCTTACGGGGAAAAACGCCCCCCCCCCCCCCCCCCTCTCTCCAAAACCAAACAACAGACAGAGTGCGTGTGTGTGTGTGTGGTGTGTGTGTGTGTGTGTGTGTGTGTGTGTGTGTGTGTGTGTGTGTGTGTGTGTGTGTGATGTGTGCGTGCGTGTGTGTGTGTGTGTTTCATTTTACTTTTATTTCGAGGATAATGGAATAAGCACTGATGTTCTTTTTTTCATCCAGTCCCCGCGTGTATGCAGTTTTGTAAATTTTGTCGTGTGTGTATGTATGTGTGAGGGAGAGAGACAGGAGACAGAGAGAGAGAGGCAGAACACACCAACACGCACACACACACACAATATATATATATATATATATATATATATATATATATATATATATATATATATATATATATATATATATATATATATATATATAATATACCAACATATATATATGAAGAAGAGAGATCGGTTAATTTATTTGGTTTCTGCTCTCTGGAGTTCAGCAGGAGCAAAGGTAGGGGGAGGGGTGTGGGGTGGACGAGATTTGTTTCCTTTGGTTTCATTTTAATTTTTGTTTTCACATCAAACCTCTTTCCTTTTCCTTTTATCTCATATTATAGCCTCTCCGTCCGTCGAGATGGGACCGAATTCTTATCATCTCTACAACGTAACAGTTGGAAACCTAAATTATCTGAGAGTGTGTTTTGCCAGAACGATATCTAGGCCACGCTAGGGTGAGTAACCGTTCGGGACATCACGACATTGGCTGGCTCCGAGCGCAGATAGAAGCAGTACTAGCGGCAATTTGTCCGCATTCTGGGGTTGTCACAGAGCCAGACACAGCGGAAAAGATGACTACTTAGGCCTATACTATCTATACCTCTGCCTGCCTGCCTGTCTGCCTGCCTGCCTGCCTGACTGCCTGCCTGCCTGACTGCCTGGCCCGTCTCCGAAGTCCTTTTTTTTCTCTTCGTCAGTGCAGTTTAGTTGTGTCTTTGTCTTAGTTTCGCTAGATCCGTCTTTCTCGGAATGTGTGTGTGTGTGTGTGTGTGTGTGTGTGTGTGTGTGTGTGTGCGTGCGTGTGTGCGTGTGTGTGTGTGTGTGTGTGTGTGTGTGTGTGTGTGTGTGTGTGTGTTTAAACATCTGTGGAATGTGTGTGTTTTTAAATATCTGTGTATCTATCTATCTATCTATCTATCTATCTATCTATCTATCTATCTATCTATCTAACTATCTATCTATCTGTCTGTCTGTCTGTCTGTCTGTCTGTCTGTCTGTCAATTTATCACTAAGACTCTGTGTGTGTGTGTGTGTGTGTGTGTGTGTGTGTGTATACACGTGTACGAGTACATGTACATGCACGTGCGCCCGAAGCAGTAATATTTTAGAAAGGGATATTCAGCTTTAGTCCGTCTTAGACCACAATAATTATTCGTAAAATGTTCATATAAATATTGTTTGAGATGCTCAAGATCTCAACAAAATTTCTTTATTATTACACACACACACACACACACACACACACACACACACACACACACACACACACACACACACACACACACACACACACACACACACATACATCAGTCTGTCTTGTTTATCGGTGCACTGTGTATGTATTGGCGGATCTGTGCGCTGTCTGCTGTTCTTTGTCTGTGATTTTGTTTGTCTGTAGATTGTATAGCTTTCATCTTTGGTGATTGTAGATTGTACAACTTTTATCTTTGGTGATTGTCTGTAGATTCTACAACTTTTATCTTTGGTGATTGTCTGTAGATTCTACAGCTTTTATCTTTGGTGATTGTCTGTAGATTGTACAGCTTTTATCTTTGGTGATTGTCTGTAGATTGTACAGCTTTTATCTTTGGTGATTGTATTTAGATTGTATAGCTTTTATCTTTGGTGATTGTTAGTCTGTAGATTGTATAACTTTATCTTTGGTGATTGTCTGTTGACTGTACAGCTTTTATCTTTGGTGATTGTAGATTGTATAACTTTTATCTTTGGTGATTGATAGTCTGTAGATTCTACAACTTTTATCTTTGGTGATTGTCTGTAGATTGTACAGCTTGTATCTTTGGTGATTGTCTGTGGATTGTACAGTTTTTATCTTTGGTGATTGTCTGTAGATTGTATAGCTTTTATCTTTGGTGATTGTCTATAGATTGTACAGCTTTTATCTTTGGTGGTTGTCTGTAGATTGTATAACTTTTATCTTTGGTGATTGTTGATTGTACAGCTTTTATCTTTGGTGATTGTAGATTGTACAGCTTTTATCTTTGGTGATTGTTTGTATGTAGATTGTATAGCTTTTATCTTTGGTGATTGTTAGTCTGTACAACTATTATCTTTGGTGATTGTCTGTCTGTAGATAGTATAGCTAAAAATTATCTTTGGTGATTGTTTGTCTGTAGATTGTACAACTTTTATCTTTTGTGATTGTTTGTCTGTAGATTGTATGGCTTAAATGATCTTTTGTGATTGTTTGTCTGTAGATTGTATAGCTTACAATTTTCTTTGGTGATTGCCTGTAGATTGTACAGCTTTCATCTTTGGTGATTCTCTGTAGATTGTATAACTTTTATCTTTGGTGATTCTTTGTTGATTGTATAGCTTTTATCTTTGGTGATTGATTGTAGATTGTACAGCTTTTATTTTTGGTGATTGATTGTAGATTATACAGCTTTTATCTTTGGTGATTGATTCTCTGTACAGCTTTTATCTTTGGTGATTGTTAGTCTGTAGATTGTACAGCTTTTATCTTTGGTAATTGTCTGTGTGTAGATTTTATAGCTTATATCTTTGGTGATTGTCTGTGTGTAGATTGTATAGCTTATATCTTTGGTGATTATTAGTCTATAGATTGTATAGTTTTTATCTTTGGTGATTGTCTGTGTGTAGATTGTATAGCTTTTATCTTTGGTGATTGTTAGTCTGTAGATTGTATAGCTTATATCTTTGGTGATTATTAGTCCATATATTGTACAGTTTTATCTTTGGTGATTGTCTGTGTGTAGATTGTACAGCTTTTATCTTTGGTGATTGTTAGTGTGTAGATTGTATAGCTTTTATCTTTTGTGTTTGTTTGCAGATTGTATAGCTTTTATCTTTGGTAATTGTCAGTATCTGGATGTTATAGCCTTTATCTTTTCTAAACGTAAATGTCACCTATTCTATTCCCATGTTCACTCTTTCTCTGTTTGATGATATTCAGCTTGTTAGGTAACAGTAAGCCTATTATGTTTTGGTGATTACTTTTTTTTTTTTTTTATATAAAAGAGAGAATAAAACGTCTGAAGTGGACCTTTTTCTAAAAACAGACCTCCGTAAAACTGTATAAAAGCCCTACATATGTTAGAGAGCAATGTGTGTTAGAAAGCAATGCGCTTTGATTTGTTGCTTTACAAGATTCAGCGCTATATAAATTCCTTACATTATTATTACATACATATAATATTACACTTATTTGCTTATTTATAAATGTAGCAAAAAACGCATGCACCTTGCTGATGTGTTTAGGCATCATCCTATAAAGTCGGAATGCGGCTACCTTAATGGTGGGCAAAAAAACTCAACAACGATGGCATAATTTTTTTTCAAAAATCGCACCATTGGTGAACCTCAGAGTCTCTGGCTGAGAAGCAGAAAAAAACAACACAACACAACATCTTTAATCGCAGCACCACCACAGTAGTGACACTTCGACAGCATTTAGCTCTTACCACTTAAACCCTAAGCAATTCGTTCTGTCTACCTGTCACTCTTGCTGTCACAGTAAATGCATTGGTTACATGTGTGATCTTCCATCTTAATTCCACACACACACGCACACACACACACACACACACGCGCGCGCGCGCGCGCGCGCGCACACACGCACGCACACACACACTCACGCACACACACACACACACACATGCACACACAGAGCTGAATCTTTTCGCTTGAGTTTTCCTGTGTGGTTAAGAATGCTTCAGCATACACATACATGCCATGAATGATAGTGGACACTTTTATTTCCGTCACACACGTTTACATAATTATGTGAATGAACCTCCATGTTGTAGAGGCTTTCTCTCTCTCTCTCTCTCTCTCTCTCTCTCTCTCTCTCTCTCTCTCTCTCTCGAGATATTTCTACCCCCTGCTCGCCATGGTCTTTGTTTTTTTTCAATCCCATATTCCTCTCCACATTTCTACTCACTTTAGGTTTAAAATCGTTTGTCATTGTCATCTCTCTCTCTCTCTCTTCTCTCTCTTCTCTCTCTCTCTCTCTCTCTCTCTCTCTCTCTCTCTCTCTGCGAGTCTATCGAGGCCCCATGTGCGAACGCACGCAGAACGTCTTGCGCACACGTTAAATTCTGTTCCGCTTTTTCGTAAGAGTAGAGGC
>CM054149.1:29469650-29484650 GCA_028751875.1 Rapana venosa | reverse complement strand
TAAATAATCAGTATAACACATGTTTGTCTTTTCTGCAGTATTGCTGGTCAGTCTCTCTCTCTCTGACTCTGTCTCTGTCTGTCTGTCTGTCTGTCTGTCTCTTTAAGATCACATACAAGGTTTGTACCCAGCTAGACAATGAGATGCAAGAGGTTATGTCCTGTCTGAAGCCTGACCTTTGCCCCATCCACTAAAATGGTAGTCTGGGTGCTAGTCTTTTAATTGGATCCACGAATTACAGTCCAGAAAATGTTTCAGACCAAAAGCATAAAGATCTTGATATTGCAGCAAAGACCAAATAAATCATGTTATTTCAATGTTTTCATCATCATTGCAACATCACGCAATTTTGAAAACAATAATTGGAACAAGGCTTAAAGATGGATTGAAATACACGTTTTGATTCTTTAAGCATTGCAGTGTGGTTTATTTGAATTTCAGAGACAGCAAGCCTTGGAAGTAAAACTCTTGTGTTTTCTTTGGTCATGGTCAATTTGATGAGTAGGAACTAAGATAGCTATTGACTATTCTCTGCTACTAAATCTAGAGCAGTTGACACCATTCACATGTCACTTGTCATTGGATTCGCATTTTTGATCTTCCGCTTTATATAGGAAATAAAGTGAACACTGATAACTTTTGCCATCAAAGTTTTTTCGCTATTTGATAATCAGAGCACGACAATCTGCCACGAATAATGATTTACAATTACATCTCTACCACGCAAACTTGAATATGTAAATGAGCTTAAGGTAATGTGTTGGACCTTCTCCCTTATTCCCAACACCTCCACATTCTTTTGACTTACATACCCCTCCCAACGGGAGGGGATGCTCAGTGGTCAGAGCACTAGCTTTCACCAAGTTACGGTTAAGCAGCATTGAGCGTGGTTACCAAGTGGATGGGTGACCCTTTGAACGTTTTGGCTTCAATACACAGCCCTCCATTCCACCCAGCTGTAATTGGGTACCTGCCCTCTTTAGGGTCAGGGAAGGTACAGCAGCGAAAGAGAGGAGATGGGCGCCGCCCTCAATATGCTGGCCCTTGGAGAAGCTGAGGTCTCTGACGTCTCGCTCCCCAACGACCACATAGGTTATAGGAACAAGTTTACCTTTACCTTTTACACCTGTCTATCATTGTGTGTAGCCTAGCCTAACCTCCCTGCCCCCACCCCTCCCCCCCCCCCCCCCCCCCCCGCCCGGCACACAACTGCCTACAAGGATCAAACTTAAGTCCCCCCTTGAAACATGTGTGAACCTGTCCTGATTGAACCTGACGTCTCTTTCACGTACGTAAGTTCGTGACCTCCCTTTACCTCATAGATGATGCAAGCTTTGTGGGAGACTCATAAACCAACCCAGGAAAGTGGAAGGAAAGAGAAGATAAAAGTGGGGCGTGGGGGGGGGGGGGGGGGGGGGGGAGGCAGGGGTGAAGAAGGAGAAAGAGAACTTTGGGAATAAAGGAAGAGGCAAATAAACCACAAAAAACCTCAAAACAAAACAAACACAAGAAAAAACAGGACAAGGGGTGATCCAGAGGGCAGGAGTGTTGGGTAGGTAGGTTACAAGGAATCTATAAATCGTGGCTGCCCTGGTGCATTTATCCATTACTGCTAGTTGCTGTTTCACCGGCCCTTTGTGGTTCTCTTTTGTGCTTTCTCTGTCTGTCTGTCTGTCTCTCTATGTCTCTGTCTCTCTCCCTCCCCACCCACCCCCGCCTCTCTTTCTCTCTCAGCAAGTTGGGTGCTTTGCATTGTGTAAGGTTAGTGAGTTGTCAGTTCGTAGCTATAAAAGTCCTGGCTAGCAGACAGTACATCCAGTCTTCTCTGTCTGTCTGTCTCTCTCTTCTTTCTCTCTCTCTCTGTCTACACTTTCACACGATGTCAAACCTTCATTAAAGTTTGACATGGACATACATTTGAAAAGAATTATGTCTAAGTTTAGACTTGGTGTATCAGACATAAATGTTCATAAATTTAGAAATATAGAACTTGATGTTGACCTGAGGTTGCTATGCCCATTATGTAATCAAACAGTGGAAGATGAAGTCCATTTTGTGCTGTGCTGTCCAGTATAGAAGATGTTAGACAGAATTACATTCCGGTAAAATATAGTAGACAGCCTAATTTATTTAGATTCTGTTTACTCATGGCATCTAGTCACTCTGAAATTGTGCGCAGCCTTGCTTTTTATATTTGTGTAAAGCCTTTAGAATAAGAGATATCTTGGTTTCTTTAGTCATATTTTTTGGTAACTGATTTTTTTTATATTATGGAGGTTGTGGTTATACAATAACATTTTGGAGGGTTTTTGTGTGTGTGTGCTTCCTTTTTTTCCTCACTAAAATGCTAAGCAGTTCGGCAACCCCCCTTCATGTATGGGCCAATGGCCTTTTTGTGAATAAGTCTTTCGAGTTCGAGTTCTCTCTCTCTCTCTCTCTTGTCTGTGTTTGCTCGCTTTTTCACTCCTTTTTGTTTGTTTTTTTCTTCTTGGGAATACACCACAAAGTGACTGAGAGTGCAGCTGTAATCTGTCTGTCTCTGACTCTGTCTCTCCCACACACACACATACGCGCGCGTGTGCACGCGCACACACATACACACACGCAAGCACGCATGCACGCACATCCACACACACACTCTCTCTCATATCTATATGTATATCTATCTGTCTATCTATCCATCCATCTGTTTATCTTCTATCTATCTCTATCTATCTATTATCTATACTATCTATCTATCTATCTATCTACTATCTACTATAATCTATCCTCTCCTATCAAAGAACACATCTATCTATCTATACTTATCCTACACACCCACACACACACAACACACACACACACACACACACACACACACACACAACACACACCTCTCTCTACCTGAAATCAGACGAAAACAGGTGTGTCTCTTTATTTAATACACAGTACCTTGTGCACCTGCTTTGACGACCCAAGACCAAGCGCTCCCTTTCCCACACGAGTCCTTGCACTTCCCTCACCTGCTAATGACGCAAGGATCACTGCAGCTACCGTCAGTGAGGAAAGATACAGCAGGAAGATGGAGATGCGGCACAAAACAGGCCGCACACCGGTACTAATTTGGGGGTCACGTAGTATCTTGTATAGAGTGCGAGTGGGAAACAAATGTTGGTGATTTTCACAGATTTTTTTTAAGCTTGAAAAAATGGACTGTGCGCTTGTTTTTTTTGGGATTTGAGGACATAGAGCAATACCAGGTCGTCACGAGAAAGTTGGAAATAACCATCAAATGAGGTTTGCCTGTATTCCTACAGCGTTGACCCCGTGCATGCATATTGCGGTAAGGAAGCTAGCAGACGACAAAGGACTGAGGGGGTACAGTGTTTGCTGAAAAATAAAAAAAATTCAAACCTACCAAATTTGTTCAAAATCACATGAGTTTTGAGTCAGAGGCTAGTCTTTCACAAAAAGTGGTTTTTATTTATTTCTGTGGATGCCTTAGTACGTGCGGTATGAATATAAGAGTCACATAGAAAAACAGAGGGAAAAAGAGTGATTTTTTAATACCGGTGTGTAGCCAGAGTGCAAGGATGGCGGTGGTGGTGTGGGTATGTGTGTGGGTGTGGGGGAGGGGGAGGAGGGAGGTGGTGGGGGAGGAGGGGGGAGAGGTGGTGAGGACCCCCACCCCCTCCACGAAAAGAAAGACTGAAGAGAAAATGAGAGCAAGATCAGGAGGAATGGGAGCAAGAGGAGGGAGGGGGGGGTATAGCACGTGGTCTCCTCTGCTACTACAGGTAACCACGTAAAGCCAGTACTACCTGTGTCATGTAGGTAGATGGAGCTCGTCAGTCTGGGAAGGCAGTTCATCTAGGAGAAGGAAAACTCTTGATATCAAACCTCCGCTGCCTTGCAGCTGACCATACCTACTCACAGGAAAGGCTTCGGGAGTCAACCCTGAGGAAACAATCCGGAGTCCCCCAAGGCAGTCCGAGGCTGTATACAGCAACGTTCTGGCAACTCCTGCGACCGCACTGGAACCATGCGTATTGGATATTGCCTTTCCAATGACTCATTCCAGCGATGTGGAGAGGGGGAGGGGTCTACTGCAAGGGTAACAGCTTGCCCTCCATACTTACCTACTCAGGCCTTGCGCTCTGGAGAGGTCATTCCCACCTAGAGCACAATTCCATAGTCTTCTGAGACTTGACGGCTGCCTATCAATCAATGATTCATTTTCTTGATGAAAACAAGGTGGTGGTACCATTTAGTTCTTGTTACTGAAAAGGTTTTTGTTACTTTCAGTGATGTGGAGAGACTGGTGTGGAGGGCATGGTTAGAGGTAAAAGAGAAAATGAATATGGCAGAGGCATGAGGAGAATGTACTACTATAGTTGCGTTTTTTGCTTGTATTGTTTGTTTCTCACAGGAAAGTAATCTAAAAATGTAGTAGGTGAGAGATGAAAAATATATTCTTCATGACAATTATCAGACAACTTGTTGTTGTTTTCTTTTTCTTCTGCTCAGCGCTGGCTGGTCTGTTCAAAAGTCCTTATGTGTCCAGTTCTAGAGCCTGTACCCATTCATTCATTCATTCATTCATTCATTCGTTTTTCTAAGAGCTCCGAAGTTCACCAATGGTGAGATTTTATGTATGTCACCTCCCCCCCCCCCCTCCCTTTCCCTCTCCCCGCCATCATTGAAGTAGCAGCATTCTGAATTAGGTGATATTCTTTGTTGGAATAGGCATATTCATGTTCTAATTCCTGACATTGATTGTAAATAGATCCCTCCTTCCCTCCCTCCAGTCATTTCCGTTACATTTACATTTATGATATAATGATAATGATAAAATTTCAAATAATTAAAAACAAAAATTTAAATCCTTTCCGTTCACAGTGGTTAGTGGTAGCAAAGTCATTACGAAAACAACTCTGGGTTCGAACCCTCCCCTCCCACCCCCCCCCCCCCCCCCCCACACACACACAAGGACCAGGTTTGTCATACCTATTATATACTAGATCAGTAATTGTCTGGGAGACAGTCTTTTAGCATCTTAGCACCTATGCATTGTCCATCCGCTCAAGGGATGTAGCCCTAGACAGCAGTCCTCCCTCCCTCCATGATTGTGTTCCTGTCTTGTGCCTCTCTGTGCCATGTCACTCCCATGACTGTCTTTCTTGATGTCACCAAGCCATCCGGTTGCCCGTCTGCTATGGGTTCTTGTAGCCGTATTTTATCTGCAATTGAGAAGCTTTTACTTAAGGAAACGTTAAACTTAAATCTCCTGCAGGAATTTCACCCCCCTTTCACCCTCTTCCCCCAAAGTCCCTGTGCACTAAAGAGCACTTCACGAGGTTTCTCCATTCACTGTGACGGAGTCCCGAAGGCTGGTTCTCTGTAACTGTTGTGCCTGCCTATTTGTTCTGCAGCGTTGTCCGTTCATGTTTGCTTTCTGTTGTTGTTTGGTTTCTGTGTTTTTTCGTTTAGACCTCTCTCTTTCACACACTCTCTCTCTCTCTCTCTCTCTCTCTCTCTCTCTCTCTCTCTCTCTCTCTCTCTCTCTCTCTCTCTCTCTCTTCTCTCTCTCTTCTCCTTCTCTCACTCTCTCTCTCTCTCTACCTGTCTCTGTCTGTCTGTGCATGTATTTCTCTCCGTATGTCTGTCTCTCTGTCTCTATATCTCTGTCTCTGTTTCTGTCTCTATCTCTGCCTCTGTCTCTCTCTGTGTTTCTGTCTCTGTCTATGTCTGTCTGTCTATCTCTGTCTGTGTCTGTTTTTTGTTTGTCTGTTTTTGTCTGTTTCTCTATCCCTATTTCTGTCTCTGTCTCTCTCCGAGTGTTTCTGTCTCTAACTCTGTTTGTGTCTCTGTCTGTCTGTCTGTCTCTCCCTCCCTCCCTCCCTCCCTCTCTCTCTCTCTCTCTCTCTCTCTCTCTCTCTCTCTCTCTCTCTCTCTCTCTCTCTCTGCCTCCTTCGCCTGTCAGTTCTCAGCAGACGTGTTTCAACCAGGCCTCTGGATCTTGTTACATGACTGCACCAGTATTTTTTTTCCTGGTGTGCGCGCGTGTGTGTGTGTTAAACTGACGTCAGAAGATGTCCAGAAAGGAGAGCTGTACTTGTAGGAAAGTATATGTTGTGTCTGCCTCAAATTCCTACGATTAAAAAAAAGAAAAGAAAAGGAAAATAGGTGAAGGGAACCCTTTTCTGTGAGGGATCAAATTTCGTGACAGTTGTGTTACTTTTGAGGGTCTATAATTCTTCTCTCTCTCTCTCTCTCTCTCTCTCTCTCTCTCTCTCTCTCTCTCTCTCTCTCTCTCTCTCTCTCTCTCTCTCTCTCCTTCTCTCTCTCTCACACATACATTTGTGCACTTGCACACTCACATGCGCGCGCACGTGTGCGCGCAAGAGCACACACACACACACAGACACACACGACACACAGACACACAAAAACCACACACACACACACACACACACACACACTGACTGAAGTAAAAGCCAGAATTAAAAACGCCATCGAGCCATATGAACAGCTCCTGACTTCAGTGAAAAAAACCGCAAACTAAAGTGGTACGGGCACGTCACACGAACATCTGGACTGGCCAAGACTGTCCTACAGGGAACAAACAGTACAAGGAGGGAGACGAAGAAGAGGCAGACAGAGAAAACGATGGGAAGACAACATCAGAGAGTGGACTGACTGGGCATTGATTGGTGGTGGAACGACATACTACGAAAAGCTGAGAACCGCAAGAAGTGAAGGAAGATGATTACAGAATGTTCAGTGGGGCCCTTACGGTCTTACTAGACTACAGGATGGGTGACAGTGAAGGTGAAGGTAGGGTGTTTTACGTGCAGCTGCGCTCAGGATGTTGGTTTATAGCCGTGTCCAAAGGTGCCCTAGGGTAGTGGAGCAGTAGCGATCTGAACCTCAGGGAAACGGTCCCCCCTGGAACAAACACACCAGCTGGGACTCGGCCCCGTGCTTTCATTTTATTTGTTTATTTATTTATTTATTTATTCTTTTATATCGAGGAATACGGAATAAGCACTCATGTGCTTTTTTTTTTACATCCAGTCCCCGTGTGTATGCGGTTTTGTAAATTCTGTCATCTGTTCCCACCGGCACACAATGGCCCTACTCTTACGAAAAGCGGAACAGGATTTAACGTGTGCGCAAGATGTTCTGCGTGCGTTCGCACACGGGGCCTCGGTTTATAGTCTCATCCGAAGACATCTTGCGCACACGTGCGGGTAGGAACAGATGACAGAACTTACAAAACAGCATACACACGGGGACTAGATGTAAAAAAACACATGAGTGCTTATTCCATTATTCTCGATATAAAAGAATAGAAGATGACGATGTTCTGCACATGGGGCCTCCGAGGCTCAATCCCACCCATCAGATCATAAGCGCAACGCTCTAACCACTAGGCTATGCTGCCCCCTACAAGTTTCATTAATCAGTACAGCATCTTGTCATTTAAACTGTCGCTACAGTACATTCGATACGGACAAAAGATGTATCTCCCCGTGAATACGTTAAATGAATTAGTGCTGTGCTGTCATCCTTGTAATTTATACTGTCACTCTATATAAGCACGTTAGGTACGGATGTGTTTTTGTATGTTTTGTCTGTCATCAATGATTAGCACATGCCCACTTAACGCGTATTTAAAAGATGGTGAAACATGTCTCCTGTTCAAAGTATCCATTCTCAACATTTTCTAGGCATGAGTTGGTTAGACAGATTTGCCTCTGTGAATAATCTTTGGGGGTGTTCATGTCAGTTTTCTCCCCATGTCACTCACTTTTACCACCACCCCCACCCCCCTACCTCTCAGCCTACATGTATTTTATCTCATGAATGCACATGTGCGAACAAGCACCTGCACTTGTATAGATTGTATTAGCAGAAAAGTGGATAGTTATGCATGCACCTAGCCACTCTCATCCTCTTTCTACATATACTCGCACATGTGCGCGTGTGTGTGCACGCAGGAGCGCCTGCGCGCGCGCACTCACTCACACACACACATACACACACACACACGCCCGCGCGCGCGCGTGCGCGCGCATGGAGAAAGACAAAAATGCATGTCTCTTAAGAAACGCACGTGCACCTGCTTTGGCTTAAACCATACATCTCTTTCACAGGAGTCTGTGAACTCTCACACAACCTCTTGATGACGCAAGCATTGCAGCAGACACACAAACATGCCATGGAAAAAACGAAGTATGGAGGTGGAGTGGGGGGGGGGGGGGGGGCGGGGGGGGGGGGGGGGGGGGGACTTCTGGAAAAAATATATGGAAAGGGGTTGAGTGAGGGAGGGTGTGTGGGAGGGTGAGGGTGGAGTATGTGCATAGCAAGGTGAGCAGGGTGGAGTTGGGGGAGATAGGTATCTTGACGGCGACACTGACGTGCATTCAGCGTGTTGTTGAAGGGCTGCTTTATGCTGGCTGTGCCGCTCTGGTGCTCACTGGTATTTACAAACACTGGAACCGTTGATCAGTATCTGTGTTGAACTACTCGTCCCAGCAGACAGAATGTCAGCTTGCTCCTCTTCACTATTATTTACAGCTCTGTGTTCTTTTTTCCCCCACCCCTCGTACATACTGGCAAAGCATCGTCATCTAAAAGCAAAGAAACATAGCTAGAGGTATGAAATGCTCTGTACAAACACGTGTTTTGGGGCAGAAGGAGAGAAACAGGGAGACAGATGCAATATGGCGAAACAAGATTTTCTTGTTTTATATTTTCAAAACCTGTCAAAGTTGCATAATTGTTGTCCCAGCATCTTTTCAGCACGCACACATACACACACACACACACACACACACACACCACACACACACACACACACACACCACACCACACCACACCACCACCACACCACACCAACACCACACACACCCACCACACCACACCACACCACACCACACCACACCCACACACACACACACCCCACAAACACACATACACACTAATACTATCTATATCTATATATCTATATCTATTCTATCTATCTATCTATCTATCTATCTATCTATCTATCTATCTATCTATCTATCTATCTATCTATCTATCTATCTATCTCTATCTCTCTCTCTCTCTCTCTCTCTCTCTCTCTCATTCTATATATATATATATATATATATATATACATACACGCAGATAGATAGATAGATATGAATGATTACGAGGAAGGCAGAGATAGATGACATGGTCATCAATATAGGAGGCAGAAACATCACTGACCCCAGGTACGCTGATGATACACTAGCACTCACGGCCAATAATATCACAAGCATGAGAAGAATTCCCTGAAGAGTTGACGCAGAGGGCAACACTGCTGGCCTAAAGAGCTAAATGCCAAAAGCCCAATAGTGATGCGCATTAATCGTACAGTTACCCATCAGAATATCAAAACCAAAGACACAGATGTGGAATACGTTCAAAATTTTAAATGTTTAGGTTCTGTAAAGGAGAATAATGGCTCCTGTCTACCAGACGTCAAAGCTAGAATCGGTATGGCCAAGCAAAAGATGATTCGGTTAAACAACATTCGGAAAGACAGAAGCATACCTAAATATCTCAAAATTAGAAATGTCAAAACACTCATCTGGCCAGTAGTGCTGTATGGGTCAGAAGCGTGGACACTATGAAACTTGGAAAGAGACAAAAGAAATGCAGCCGAAATGTTCTTCTTCAGGTCACTTCTTAGAGACATATGAACAAGTGAAATCATTTTGATGAACTCTCAGTGCAAAGACAAATGTTGGCTGAAATTGATAAGCACAGATTGAGATACGTTGGCCATGCAAACAAACAGAAACATACAGACAAACCTGATGTCGACAGTTCTCCAAGGTAAGGTTGAGGACAGATGGGAAAGAGACAGACCACCAACATCCTACATGGCCAACATCACTGAGATCAGTGGTCTGGGAGGAGGGCTACAGGGAGATCGTAGAACTTAGCACAGAGAGCGAGAGAGAGAGCGAGAGAGAGAGAGAGAGAGAGAGAGAGAGAGAGAAGAGAGAGAGAGAGAGAGAGAGGAGAGAGAGAGAGAGAGAGACGAGCGAGCGAGAGAGAGAGTGAGAGAGAGAGAGAGCCCCAGTGGCATTGCTTGGAGCTCCTATTGAGGATAGCGGCGATGGAGACAGTTGAGTTCAGATGAGTTGGTATTTGTAACCCTCCCTCACCCCTTTAGCAAAATGGAATGTTTCATATAATGGTACATTCCACCAGACAAGGAATCACTTGGCAGTTGCTTTACTAGCTGCGCAACCTAAAACACTGGTAAAATCTTGGGTGCATGGACAAGGTATCTTCATTTTCTGCATAAAATCATGACAAAGTATGGAAGAACAAATGCAAAAGATGGAATAGATGAAAAGGGAGTGGGTTTTGTTTTTGATGTGTGCACAAGCTATATGTCTGATATACATAGGACATTAAATTTTGATCTATTAAGAGCCACAGCCATACATCTTTGTGTAAGAGCCACAGCCATACATCTTTGTGTAAGAGCCACAGCCATACATCTTTATGTAAGAGCCACAGCCATACATCTTGTTGTAAGAGCCACAGCCATACATCTTTATGTAAGAGCCACAGCCATACATCTTGTTGTAAGAGCCACAGCCATACATCTTTATGTAAGATCCACAGCCATACATCTTTGTGTAAGAGCCACAGCCATACATCTTTATGTAAGAGCCACAGCCATACATCTTTACGTAAGAGCCACAGCCATACATCTGTAGGTAAGAGCCACAGCCATACATCTTGTTGTAAGAGCCACAGCCATACATCTGTAGGTAAGAGCCACAGCCATACATCTGTAGGTAAGAGCCACAGCCATACATCTTTATGTAAGAGCCACAGCCATACATCTGTAGGTAAGAGCCACAGCCATACATCTTTATGTATGGAAATGTACGGTTGTGGATCTTAATAGACGAATTGTCTTATCTGAAAGTCTTGGGGACTGGAATCAAAATGACATTACCTGCAGGAGAAAACAAAATCCATTTTTACTGGATGGCTTAGCACCTTTAGATTGCAAAGCCAGTACACAGCCACTGGGCCCTTTCTGTTCCCCTGGTGCCAAAGGGATGAAGACAGAAGGGGTGGATATCTGAAGGTGCCAGCTTGTAGGGGTGGATTAATTCATTCTTTGGTGGAGTGCTCTTTTATTTCGGGTGTGCTGATGTCTGTTTGGTTGGTGCCCATTGCGTCATAGAGGACCTGAGAGGTAGCTAGCAGCAGCCCCTATACTAGCATCGTTTGTCGTGGAAGATCGTGTGTCACACTGTTATCTTCTGTCACGGTTTCTTTCTGTCTTTCTTTTTGGATTTTGTGTTTGTGTTGTGTGTGTGTGTGTGTGTGGTGTTGGGGGGGGGGGGGGTGGGAGTTTTTCCTTTTTTTTTTCCAGATCTTTTCTGGGGGGTGGGATAGCCTAGTGGTTAGAGTGTTGTGCTCGTGATCTGACGGCCCAGGATCGAGTCAGCATGGATACGACCGTTTTAATGAATTTTACCCTGGAGTTCACATCACTACTGACTCCATTCCCACCCAAAAGCCCTTGAAATGAGACCACAAACCGAGGCCCCATGTGTGAATACATGCAGAACATCTTGTGTATACGTTAAAAAACCTGTTCTGCTTTTCAGAAGAGTGGGCCATCTCGTGCTGGTAGGAACGGATGACAATTTAAAAAAAAAAAATGCATGCACACAGGTGTCTTGTTTACACACCATCTCCGAAGTGGGAATGTGGCTACCTTAAAGTTGGGTAAAAGCAGTCGCATACGCAAAATATCACCATTGGTAAGCCTCTGGGCTAGGAAGGAAAATTTTTTGTCTTCCATTCAGACTTTGACAGCCCCCAACAGAATCTAAAAAAAAAAAAATTCATAAAAACATTTTTGTAAAACATTTTGTCTAGATAAAGCCTTTCGTCAACATAATATTTTACCTAAAGCTGGAGAAGAAAAACAACAAAATCTAAACTCACGTCAAATCTGCTACATCATAGTTACCATTCCGAGACCCATTCATACAACTTTACCTTCTGACGATGCGTCACTGTGCCTTTGAATTCTTTAGTCTGTCATTTCCAAGCAGGTGTTCGCTGTCTTGTCTCTGACTGACGAAAAAAAAAAAAAGCGCAGAATCTTTCCCACGGGATGGATGGATGGGATGGAGGGATGGATTCATTCGGGCTGGGGGTAAACAGAAGCGGGAAGATAACAGGACGGTGGCCTGTTAGTGTTGTGTCTGTCCGAACGCCGCAGAACAGATGGTGCGATGGATGGGAACCGTTACTCGAAAAAGTCAGAGTCTGATTTTGACATGTTGCTTATGCTTTTGGAAAGGAGACAAGGCAAAATTCTTGTTGGCGGGTGGGAGGAGGGGGTGGGGGTGGGGGTGGGGGGGGGTGGTGGTGGGGTAATTTGGAATGTGCTGCATGCTTACAGGAAGCGTGTAGTGTCAGATGCACGCGCACGCGCTCGCACGCACGCACGCACACACGCATGGACGGAAGGACGGACGGACGGACGGACGCACGCACACATACACACACACGCACACTCGCACGCACGCACACACACTTACACACACACACGCACACTCGCACGCACGCACGCACACAGACAGAGCAAACTGAAAATTGTATTTCTGTTGAGAGAGAGAGAGAGAGAGAGAGAGAGAGAGAGAGAGAGAGAGAGAGGAGAGAGAGAGAGAGAGAGAGAGAGAGGAGGAGAGCGAGAGAGAGGAGAGAGAGGAGAGAGAGAGAGAGAGAGAGAGAGAGAGAGAGAGAGAGAGAGAGAGAGAGAGACAGACAGACAGACAGACAGACAGCAGACAGACAGACAGACAGCGATAGAGAGAAAAAGAGAAATTAGGCATTGCTTGAATTAAATCTAGCCATGGCTTTTATCATGAGACTGAACGATGATAATAAACAACAGTGGCAGCAGACACAACAGCAACATCAGCAATATCAGCAGCAGCAGCACCACCACCACCACCACCCGCCGCCGCCGCCGCCGCCGCCGCCGCCACCACCACCACCACCACCACCACCACCACCACTACCACCGCCGCCGCACCACCACCACCACCACCACCACCACCACCACCACCACCACCACCACCACCACCACCACCACCACCAATGACAACAGCTGTACAAGAAAAGCAAGCAGCAACAGCAGCAACAGCAGCAGCAGCAGCAACAGCAACAGCAGCAGCAGCAACAGCAACAGCAGCAGCAGCAGCCTCTTTATAATACTGATATACTTGTATTAGCTCTTAGAAATCTTTTACGATAGTTGCTGATAGTCATAACGTCAACAAAGATTGTGATGATATGACTTCCGGTCTGTTTATCTATCTGCCAATTTATTTTATGGGAAAGATCATCAGCGTTCTGTTGAAATGCAAACAGTTTGGCTCATTACTACATTTTGCAAGCTGTTCAGGCCTTTATTGGAAGGAAAAAAATCACATGTGAAAAACCTTCAGTCAGCACAACGCATAAAGTTTTCATTTCATTTTCATACAACTTAAGTCAAGGCAGATTTCTCTACGTGAAATTCGGGCAACTTTCCCGGGGAAAGCGCGTCGCCACAAGAGCAGCGCCACCCATTATTTTTTTTTTCCTGTCTGCAACTGTAACTCTTACCCTACGAGAGTGGCTTTTTACTACAGAATTTTGCCAGGGACAACTCTCTTGATGCTGTGGGTTCTTTTACGAGCGCTAAATCATTTTATGTAATACACGGGACTTCAGTTTATCGTCTTTTCCAAAAGACTAACTCCCAGACCACCACTCATGGTCTAATGGATGGGGAAAAGTTTTTGGCCCAAATGGGGCTCAAACCACTGCACATTTCCGACCCAAGACTTTTTGCTTTTTAGGCAGGCGTGTTACCTCTAGATCACCGATCCATTGGTGACTTATCATCTAAAATCTTAACAATGTAATTCGACATCTAGAAATTTATCATCTGACCGTACATCTACAAAAATTCATTTCTACTCAAACATCTCAACATTCTTCTTCTCTCGTTTGCTTTTACACTGTCAGATGTGGTTGGGAAAAAATAATGGCATGTCCTTTTCCAGCTCCTCTCGTGGGCCGTACAGCTTGGTTTGCAGGGTTATCTCCGTCAGCCACACACTCTTCCTCTGGTCGCTGTGTAGCATATCTGAACATAAACAGGACTACAATCAGGATCAGCATATGTAAGTCTACAATCCAACTTAAAATATTTGCAAGTCTGTGTAATCTAATTCAATTTCTACCATTCCATGGCTTTCTTTTTTTCTTTTATTCTTTTATTTCGAGGATAATGGAATAAGCACTCATGTGGTTTTTAAAATCCAGTCCCCGTGTGTATGCAGTTTTGTAAATTTTTTTCATCCATTCCCACTGGCATACAACGGCCTACTCTTATGAAAAGCGGAACAGGGTTTAACGTGCGCGCAAGATGTTCTGCGTGTGTTCGCACATGGATCCTCGGTTTATAGTCTCATGTGAAGGACTTTTGGGGAGAATGGAGTCTGCACTGATGTTAAATCCAGGGGGAAATATCCCCTTGAGTGGGATTCGAACCGGGGTCAGCACATCAGGAGCGCAATGTGCAAGGCTCTAACCAACCAGGCTATCCCGTCCCCCTTAACTTCGCTTACCTTCTATCTATCCACTTAGACCACCACATTATTCCCTCCTCAGTTCTCAGTACTCATCAGTCATCCCTTCTCTACCCCCCTCCCTTCCACCAGCTCACCACAACCCCTCCTCACCCCTTGTACCTCCACCTCACCCCCCTACTCTCCCCCTCCCCCCACCCTGCTCTGTACCATTAACGGACCATTCTTCCCTTTGTGTGGACAAACCTTGTCAGTAACAGATCCCTGGAGAGCAGTGATGGAAGCCTGGTGTGGACTGATCACGTTGACACCCAAACATCCAGCCACAAGGTTATCGATTTTTGTATCGATA
>CM054149.1:29462150-29464650 GCA_028751875.1 Rapana venosa | reverse complement strand
AATGTTTGTTCGTACTGGTCTGACATAATGCAATGTAAAGAGGAACCCCAGTCAGAATACACAAGCTTGGCAGTTGTGCAATATGAGAGCATGTTCTGGATTTTGTTGTTAGAAATATTGTCCCATTAGCAAACACATAATATTATCCTCACCTCACCTCACCTATCCCGGAGTCCCTTGGACCGTGGGGGGCACCAATGAAGAATCTGCAACCAGCTTCCTCCACTCCCCGCGGTCCTCTGCTTTCCGTAGCGAATCGTCTTACTCAAGGCCAGTCAGTCCACTCTCTGATGTTGTCTTCCCATTGTTTTCTCTGTCTGCCTCTCTTCGTCTCCCTCCTTGTACTGTCCCCTGTAGGACAGTCTTGGCCAGTCCAGATGTTCGTGTGACGTGCCCGACATATTATACATTCAGACAAAAGAATCCCGCTAAAACATGAATAATAAAAACAACAGTTTGTGGATTGCAGCAGTGATGAGCTCTACACAACAATAACAGCCTGAATTTTGTGATGATCAACGGTAATATAATGGACAATAATGGTGATGTACGAAGCGCATTGATGTTGAATAAAGAGTGAAATATAAATGACATGAATGAATACCTTGGCATATCATACGCGAATCAACGTTACTTTTGTTCAAAGACTTGTGTTTATAAAGATATTATTGTAGAAGTGAAATGATGCAGTGTAGTAGAGACATTTCTTACATCAGCTATTTAATTAACCATGGATTAATGGGTGGGTACTTAGGGAGAGAGCGAGAGAGAGAGAGAGAGAGAGAGAGGAGAGAGAGAGAGAGAGAGAGAGAGAGAGAAGGAGAGAGAGAGAGAGAGAAGAGAGAGAGAGAGAGAGAGAGAGACAGAGACAGAGAGAGACAGAGACAGAGTGAGACAGAGACAGAGAGAGACAGAGACAGAGAGGCAGAAAGAGAGAGAGAGAGAGAGAGAGAGAGAGGAGAGAGAGAGAGAGAGAGAGAGAAGAGAGAGAGAGAGAGAGAGAGAGAGAGAGAGGGACGGACAGACACACAGACAGACACACAGACAGAAAGACAAACAGGCAGAAAGACAGGCAGACAGGCAGACACACAGACAGACACACAGACAGACACACAGACAGAGACAGACAGACACACAGACAGAGACAAACAGGCAGAAAGACAGGCAGACACACAGACAGACACACAGACAGAGAAGACAGACAGACAGAAGATGTGTACGAAAGTCGAGCCTGCCCAAACCTGCCTGCCTCAGGTGCTGTGTGTTTGCTGAAGACACCTGCCTCCAGTCTGGAGAGAAGCCCACAGTCCTCTCCGAAAAAGCAGAGGAGGGAGGGGGTGGTGGAGAAGGAGGGAGGGAGGGATGGAAGGAGGGAGGGAGGGAGGGAGTGCTGCACAGCCAATAAACTCTTCAGCACCTTGGAGATGGATGATACAGGATAAGGGTTTTTACACGACACCAACGTCTGCTTTGAACACCCATGACAATTATTTCCCCTGTTCCTCGGCTAGGTCTTCGAAGTTCATCAATGGTGAGATTTTTTACTTATTTATTATTTATTTATTTATTCTTTTATATCGATGATAATAGAATAAGCACTCATGTGCTTTTTTACATCCAGTCCCCGTGTGTAGCGGTTTTGTAAATTTTGTCATCTGTTCCCACCGGCACACAATGGCCTATTCTTTCGAAAAGCGGAGCAGGATTTAACGTGTGCGCAAGATGTTCTGCATGCATTCGCACACGGGGCCTCGGTTTATAGTCTCATCCGAACCATTTAGGTAGCCGCATTCTGACTTCAGGGATCGTGTCTAAATACCACATCTCTGTGCATGCGGTTTTTAAAATATTTTTTAAAATATTCTGTCATCTGGTCCTCAGGAAATATTCTAATCTGATGAAGCTCGACAGTGTAGTTCCAAATCTTTTCCCACTGAGCCTGCAACACACTCACTTTAACAAGTAGTAGTAAGATGTTGTCTCTTTTCAGTTTTCTTAGCGGTTGAGAAATCCACTGTCGGCTTGCTAGGCCAGTCACAGCTTCACCAGAGCCCCGTTAGCCAGATTGACCTGTTTCCGTTTCCCACGACGTGGACGAGGGGTTGGACTTTGGGAAGCAGAACACCTACTGAGCAATGCCCAGTTTGGCTTTCGGAAAGGAAGAGGGTGCACATATGCCATTTTCGCACTCCGACAGCTGTGTGAAAGAGCCATCGAATACAACCAAGACCTGCATACAGTATTCGTTGATCAAGAAAAAGCTTTCGACCGAGTCAACAGAGACAAGCTTTGGAAGATCCTGGAGCAGTACGATGTGAAGGGGCAGTTGCTTGATAACATCAGAGCAATCTATGCCAACAGTATGAGTGCAGTCCGAACAGCCAGTGGAACATCCGACTGGTTCCCGGTTACATCAGGGGTCAGGCAAGGCTGCCTACTCTCCCCCCTTCTCTTCGTGATCTACATGGACCAGATTACAAAGGAAGCCAACCCAGATCTT
>CM054149.1:29454650-29457150 GCA_028751875.1 Rapana venosa | reverse complement strand
GAGAGAGAGGGAGAGGAGAGAGAAGGAGAGAGAGAGAGGACAGAGAGAGATAGAGAGAGAAAGAGATAGAAAGAGAAAGACAGAGAGAGAGGGAGAGGAGAGAGAGAGAGAGAGAGACAGAGAGAGAGAGAGGGAGAGAGAGAGACAGAGAGAGAGAGAAGGGAGAGGAAGAGAGAAGAGAGAGGGAGAGAGAGAGAGACAGAGAGAGATAGAGAGAGAAAGAGAGAGAAAGAGAGAGACAGAGAGAGGGAGAGAGAAGAGAGACAGAGAGAGAGAGAGGGAGAGAGAGAGAGAGAGACAGAGAGAGATAGAGAGAGAAAGAGAGAGAAAGAGAGAGACAGAAAAGGAGAGAAAGAAAAAAAGAAGGACAGAGAGAGACAGAGGGAAAGAGGGGGAAGAGACAGAGAGAGAGAGGAGAGAGAGAGAAAGGAAGAGGGGAGACAGACAACAGACAGAGAGAGAGAGAGAGAGAGAGGGGAAAAAGAGAGAGAGAGGGAGGAGAGAGAAAGAGAGAGAGAAAAAGAGACAGAGAAAGAAGAAAGAGAAAGAGAGGAGGAGAGAAGAGAGGGAGAGAAAAGAGAGAGAGAGAGAGGGGGAAGGAGAGAGAGAGAGACAGACAGACAGACAACAGAGACAGGGGAACAGACAGAGAGCAGAGAGAATAGAGACAAAAACAGAGAACAGAAAAGACAGAGACAGAAACAAAACAGAGCGAGAGAGAAGAGAGAAATAGAAAGCAGAGACAGAGACAAAAACAGAGATAACGAGAGAAACAGAGAAGACAAGACAGAGATAGAGCGGAGAGAGAGAGAGAGAAGAAAGAAAAGGGAAGACAGAGATAAGAAGACAGAGACAGAGACAGAACAGAGCGAGAAGAGAGACAAGCGAGAGAGAGAGGAGAGAGAGAGAGAGAGAGGAGAGAGAAGAGAAGAGAAAGAGAGAGAAAGGAAACTGAAAGTGAAAGAATTTTATTCCCTTAAAAATACGCTTTTTTAAAAACTGAAAAGTTTAAAGTACTTGGCTTGGGCCCAATACATCAAAAGGGGATGGTGGAGGGGGGGGGCAGGGGGGGAGGGGGAGGGGGGAGGGAGGGGGAGGGGGGGTCGAGAAGAGGGTGGTTTTTGGGAAAAAATTTATTTAATCAACATTTAAATTGCATCACGTTGTATGTATACTTATCTTTCCCCTGTCACGCCCTAGGGTTCTTACTTGGCATCTCTGTTCATTTTTTGAGAGAGAGAGAAGGGGGGAAGAGAGAGAAGGGGAGAAAGGGGAGGAGGGAGGGGGAAATAGAGAGAGAATGAGAGGGAAAGAGAGAAGGAAAAGGAGAGAGGGGGGAGGGAGAGAGAGAGGGGGGGAGAGAGGGGGAGGGAAAAAGGGGAGGGAGGGAGGGAGGAGGGGGGAGAGAGAGAGAGGGGGAGAGAGAGGAGGGAGAGAGAGAAGGAAGAGAGAGGGAGGGAGGGAGGAGGGGAGGGAGGAGGGTGAAGGGGAAAGAGAAGGAAGGAAAGAGAGAGAGGGGGAGAGAGGGAGGGGGAAAAGGGGGGAAAGGGGGGAAGAGGGAAGAAAGGGGGGGAGGGAGAGAGAGAGGGGGGAGAAAGAGGGATGGAGAGAGGAGGGGGGGAGGGAAGAGGGGGAGGGAGAGAGAGAGAGGGAGGGAGAGAGAGGAGAGAGGGGGGGAGAGAAAGAGGGAGAGAGGGGAGGAAGGGGGGGAGAAGGGGAGGGGTGAGATAGGGAGGGAGAGGAAGTGTGAGGGGGGGAAGGGGAGGGAAAAGAGAAGGGGGAGAGAGAGAGGGAGAGAGAGGGAGGAGGGAGGGGGGAGATAGAGAGAGGGGGGGAAAAGAGGGGAGGAAGGAAAAGAGAGAGAGGGGGGGAGAGAGGGGGAGGGAGGGGGGGAGAGATGGAAAAGGGGGGAAGGGGGGAGAGAGAGAGAGAGGGAGGGGGGGGGGGAGAGGGGGGGAGGGGAGACAGAGAGAGAGAGAGAGAGAGAGGAAGAGAAAGAGAGAAGAGAGAAAAAGAGAAAAGAGAGGAGGGAGAGAGAGAAAAAGAGAGAGAGGAAAGAGAAAGATAGAAAAGAGGAAAGAGAGTTGATGAGAGAGCAGAGAGAGAAGACAGAGAGGAGAGATAGAGAGGGGGGTGGGGTGGGGGTGGGGGGGGGGGGGGGGGGGGGGTAGTACTGGGGAAGGCGGGTGAAGTGAAGCAATGATGTAATTTGAGGTTTTACTTTCCTTGTAGCCGACAGATATGGTCAGTCGCGCCGCCCCCCCCCCCCCCCCCCCCCCCCCCCTTTTTTAATATTTAATTTTCGATGTGTGTAATATAAATACATAAATATAATATATTTGTGTGTGTGTGTGTGTGTGTGTGTGTGAGTGTCTGTGTGTGTAAGAACTCAGCTTATGTAGTGATATGGTAGTGTGTGTGTGTGTGTGTGGGTGTGGGTGTTAGCGTGTATGTGTGTGTGTATGTGTGTGTGTGTGTGTGTGTGTGTGTGGGTGTGGGT
>CM054149.1:29447150-29452150 GCA_028751875.1 Rapana venosa | reverse complement strand
TAGTAGTAGTGTCAGTACGTTGTTAGTATGTTGTGTTAGTAGTAGTAGTGATAGTGTAGTATAGTAGTAGTAGTAGTGTAGTAGTAGAAGTTTGCGTGTGTTCACACACGGGTCCTTGGTATAAAGACTCAATCCAGAGGACTGTTTAGGGGGTGAAGTCTTATGACGCTTGCTCACAGAGAGGCATCTCTGAACAGGCTACTCGGTGGGCTTGAAATCAGGCTGAAACCGGGAGATAAACGTAGTGATACTTTAAAAAATTAGCTATCCTACATCCCCCCCCCCCCCCCCCCCCCCCCCACCACAACAAACACACATCAAACACAACCACACTACACACACACTCAATCACACACACACACTCACACATCACCACGTCTTCTTCACACACGACAGTACACTATTGATTTTTAAAAATCTTCAACTAGGCCTGAAATTTAAAACGTTAACAAACTTCTGTCATTTTCCTTTATAATGCAGCTTGTGCTGTGCAACAATAGCGTCCCACATATGATACAATGATAAGTCATAAATCAGGGACATTGTATTTCACAACACTCACTTGCCTCGCTTTCCCATGCATGAGTACGCAACAAGATATTAGCCTCATACCACAAGCCTTTTGTCCACTACTTCAAGGGCTTAGAAAGTTCTTTGTGCCTCCACTCGAATTTACTGTTTCCTTTCTTACTGGGACCAACACCCCAAACAAACAAAAAACCAAAAACCCACAAACAAACCAAGCCAAACAAAACAAAACCAAAACCGGTGTCCTCCATCGCTTTCGCGTTTCGATATTTTGGATTCCTTTCCCCTTCGCTACAGTCCCACATTCACCAACTGTAAGAACTTTTTGTGTGTCAGAAGGAAACCGATAGGATGTCCCACTATGTCTGAGGCTAGCCTGCTCCTCCCGCACTTGGAGGACCCTACCAGGCAAAAAGCCGGGAACACCCATGTATCACTGTAGAGGTTTTTTTATTCAATATCTAATTTTCGTCGCTACTGGCACAACGCTACTCTTGCACAGGCAGAACGGGTTTTGGGTGGTGGGTGATGGTAGTGTTTAAAGCATGATTAACATGTAGCGACTGCACTGCCTCATCCTCTCGTCTGTCTGTGCTCACACATGTGTGAGTGTGCATGAAGGTGTAAGTAGTAGAGTATATGTTGTGTTAGTAGAGTAACTAAGTATGTTGTGTTAGTATAGTAGTAGTATAGTAGTAGTAGTAGTTATAGTAGTAGTAGTAGTAGTAGAAGTTCTGCGTGTGTTTACACACTCGGGCCTTGGTTTAAAGACTCAATCCAGAGGACTTTTAGGGGGGGTGAAGTCGGTACTGACGCTTGCTCCAGAGGCGGCATCTCCTTGAACAGGCGTCTCGGTGGTGGCTTGAAATCAGGCTGAAAACCGGGCGAGAAATCGTGATGTAATACTTTTAACGAATTAGGCTATCCTCTCCCCCCCCCCCCCCCCCCCCCCCCCCCCCCCCCCCCCCCCCACATCCCCATTAGAAAAAAACTGTTTTGTTTTGTTTGTTTAATTCTAGAGGGAAAAACAGTTTCTGAAATACTGCAATATACTTTTTATGTGATATAAACTGCCAGGTTCATGCACTCCAGTCTGTTGTTCACAGTTACGCTGCATCATGTTATATCACTGTTATATGACTGTGTTTAAAAAAAAGAAGTGAGAACTATGAGGCCAGAGAAATTTGAGAACTGTTTTTAATCTGAAAGCTTCGTGGTCATTTTCAGGTTGTTGTATGAACATGACAGCAGTTGTGGGTGAATGATGCAACCTTAACTAAGGTTACCCACATATATGGTAATATAGAATTAAAAAAAATTAATTGGTGTAATTTGTCAGTGCTGTTACCAGTCTGATAAATTTTCACAAACATTTTTTTCCTCCACTCTTTTCCTCCACTACTATTTCTGCATTAAAAAAAAAATTTTTTTGTTGGTGGAAATTGGTTTAATTCTTGTTTATGACAGTCCAAGATATTCGTTCCCTCTCATACCAACGCAAAGTAGCGTTTTAATTTAACCTACCTATAAAACGAAAGGGAAAAAAGAGAGCTTAAAGAAAAAGTTTCTTTATGATGAACCAAATCCCCGAACTGCAGAAGAAGTTAACAAAATGTGTTCAAACTATTTTTAACAGCTGTAGAAAAAGAAACCAACCAACGCACCCCCCAAAAAAACCCCAACAAAAAACACAAACAAAAACAACAAACAACAACAAACAAAAGAAACAACAACCAAACACCCCGGAATAGCTCAGTGGTCAGAGCACTCGCTTTCCGCAAGCTAAGGTTAAGCAGCATCGAGCATGGTTACCAAGTGGATAAGTGACCGTTTGTGCGCCTTGGCTTCAGTACAGACCCTCCAGTTCACCCAGCTGTAAATGGATAACCTTGCCCTCTTTAGGGTCAGGGAAGGTAAAGCAGCGAGGGAGAGGAGATGGGCGCCGCCCTCAACATGCTGGCCCCTGGAAAAGCTGAGGTCTCTGATGCCTCGCTCGCCTACGACCACATAGGTTATGTATGGGACACCTTTACCTTTTAGGAAAAAACCGCTTTCGGGGGGAAAAAACACCCCAGTAGTAGTTGCAGTCTGTAGAGTCTTTTTCTGAATATCAGACTTTGTGCTGGTACGTAACACGACTGACATATAACACCACTGGCATGTGGTAACACGACTGACATATAAGGTAACACCACTGACATGTGGTAACACCACTGACGTATAGAAAAAAACAACAACCCCACTAGGACGTACTTGTAACATGACATGAGCATATGAATCAAGGTGTCGGTTTTACCAGTGAACGGGTGCAAGTCTTTTGATCTGAGGAAATGATGTATTCCTCTTCTGAAAGTGTTTTGATGTAAAGATATGAGTGATGTGTGTAGGTGTGTGTGTGTGTAGATATGTGTGTGAGTGTGTGTGGTGTGTGTGTATATGTGTGTGTGTATGTATGTGTGTGTAGGTGTGTGTGTGTGGGTGGTGTGTGTATAGGTGCGTGTGTGTGTGTGTAGGTTTGTGTGTGCATGTGTGTAGGTGTGTGTGTGTGTGTGGGTGTGTATAGGTGAGGGTGTGGGTGGGTGGAGGGCTGTGGGTGTGGGTATGGTGAAGTTCATGACTTGGGAAAGGCGTGTATGTACGTATGTGTGTATGTGTGTATGTCCGTCTGTCTGTACGTATGTATGTATGTATGTATGTTTGTATGTGTGTATGTCTGTATGTCTGTCTCTCTGTATGTATGTATGTATGTATGTATGTATGTATATATGTATGTACGTATGTATGTCTGCATGTCTGTATGTCTGTATGTATGTCTGTATGTCTGTCTCTCTGTATGTATGTATGTATGTATGTATATATGTATGTATGTATGTATGTATGTATGTATGTATGTATGTAAAAGTTTGTGGGTAGATGGATGCATAGTTGGTAGTGGTGATGGTGATGATGATGATGGTGGTGGTGGTGGAGTTTGTAGTGGTGGTGGTGGTAGCGGTAGTGGTGGTGGTGGTGGTGATGGTGGTAGTGGTGTGTGTGTTGTATGTGTGTAGAGTAGTAGTAGTAGTAGTAGTAGCAGCAGCACAACAGCAGCACAGCCAGCAGCAGCAGCAGCAGCAGCGCAGCGCAGCAGCAGCAGCAGCAGAGCAGCAGCAGCAGCAGCAGCAGTAGTAGTAGTAGTAGTAGTAGTAGTAGTAATAGTAGTAGTAGTAGTATTAGAAGTAATAGTAGTAGTAGTAGTAGTAGTAGTAGTAGTAGTAGTAGTAGTAGTAGTAGTAGTAGTAATTCAGTGTGCCCAAGTAAGACCAGAATCCTAGTGTAAGGGAAACATTTTATTTGTCAGTTATTTGTGTTTTCCTTTTTGTACATATGTAGTGTATATATACACAACCGATCTTCGCACCTACTTTGCATAGGAAAAATACCCTTTTTTTTCTCCCCCATACTCTTGTGTACTCATTCACACTGATGTTGCTGATGGGAGAAAGATGGATGGGAGAAGAAACCCCCCCCCCCCCCCCCCCCCCCCCCACCCCAAAACAGATTCAGGAGTGTTTGCCAACTTGAGGTGATTGTTGACACCCCAAGTCTGCATCCTTTGGGGAGGCTGGCCCAGCATAGTGGGTAGTATCGATACAGATCGATACCCTGTGACTTTGAAGTTTTGGGTGTCAATGCAATCGTTCCATACAAGGGTTTCCATCGTTGCTCAACCAGGATGTGTTACCACAAAGGTTTTGTCAGCATGAGCTGTTCACGAAGAACTAACTCTCCATTGATGGCCATGTATAAAAGGTAAAGGTAAAGGTGTCCCATAACCTGTAAGGTCGTAGGGAAGCGAGGCATCAGAGACCTCACTTCTCAAGGGGGCCTGCATATCGAGGTCGGCGCCCATCTCCTCTCCCTCGCTGTTTTACTTTCCCTGATGACCTTAAAGAGGCAGGTACCCATTTACACAGCTGGGTGAACTGGGGGACTGTACTGAAGCCAAAGCGCGCAAACGGTCACCCATCCACTTGGTAACCACGATCAATGCTGCTTAACTTTAGCTGGGGAAAGCGAGTGCTCTGACCACTGAGCTATCCCGTCCTCCGTTACTTTTATGGTCATGTGTAGAGTGTGAAAAGGGAAAGTGGGAGATAAAGGTATAAAAGGTGCCTGGGGTGGGGTTGTAGTGGGGGTGGGGGTGGGGGTGGGGTGGCAAGGGGGTGTGGGTAAAAGAGAGAGGGTAAGGGATGAGGAAGAGCACTGAGGAAGGGAGGGAGGGTAGGTAGTGATGATAGAGGGTATTTCTCTGAAGTGAAGGAACTCGTCGGTTTGCAAATGTTGTGTCAGGTAGTCGAATTGTGAAAGCTGAGTCTGATTGTTCTTCGTCTTCTTAGAGTTTTTATTTTTAGCATGGCTTTTAAAAAAAAATCATAATGTAGGTAGACAGACCTAGATGCGGAAAGACAAGCGAAAATGACAAAAATGTT
>CM054149.1:29434650-29439650 GCA_028751875.1 Rapana venosa | reverse complement strand
ACTACACTTACACACACACACACACACACACACACACACACACACCACACACACAACACACACACACACACACACACCACACATACACACACACTACACAAAGCCGATACTAACGAGATGGGATGGCCGTCTAGACAGTGTAAAACTGACAAGGAGGAAACACTGTCGTCATCAGCTTCGGTAACTTAAAAAAAAAAAAATCCCTCTGGGGAATTAATTGGGGTAGGGTGGGGTAGGGGTAGGGTTGGGGTTGGGTGTTGAGTGGAGCAGTAAGGTGACCTGGGTTGATGGTTGGTATCTAAAGATGGATTATTAAGTGTATGTAGCAGACTGATGTTGTCGGTGTGTGTGTGTGTGTGTGCGCGCGTGCGTGCGTGCAGGCGTGCACTTGTATGCAGTTTCCAGCGCGTGTGTGTATTTATTTTATTAATTCATTAAAAAAAAATCCTTTATTTCGAGGATAATAGAATAAATACTTATGTGCCTTTTTTAACATCCAGTCCCCGTGTGCATGCAGTTTTGTAAATTTTGCCATCAGTGCCCACTGGCACACAATGGCCTTCTCTTACGAAAAGCGGAACAGGATTTAACCAGTGCGCAAGCTGTTCTGCGTGCGTTCGCACACGGAACCTCGGTTTATAGTCTCATCTGAAGGACTTTTGGGGAGAATGGAGTCTGCACTGATGTTAACTCCAGAGGAAAATATCCCCCTTGAATGGGAATCGAACCCGGGTCATGAGATTGCGAGCGCAATGTTCTAACCACTAGGCTAGGCTAGCTAGACAGTGTGTGTGTGTGTGTGTGTGCGTGTGAGCGCGTGCGTGCGCACACACATCTCATACCTATACAGATATCCCTCTACCCAGGATCATCTGGTGTGTACTTTATTTTAACTACAACATTATCCATTGTTCACTTGGTGACCACCTTGGTCCAGAGACTGATGATGGTGATGATCATACATCTCATGTTCACCAACAAATTTGTATTATTTCACTTATGCAAACAGTATCTGTGCTCAGGTCTTTGAACAAAAGCATTACTGATTTCAACCATATAATGAAAACTCATTCCTGTGGATGGTGGTCTAAAGGTAACGCACCTATCTAGAAAGCGAAAGTCTGGTTCGGAAGTGTGCGGTGGTTTGATCCCTGTTAGGGTCCAAAACTTTCCCCCCCCCCCCCATCCATTAGACCATGAGTGGTGGTCTGGGTGCCAGTCTTTCGGATGATACGATAAACCGAGGTCCCGTGTGTTACACATAATTATTTAGCACACGTAAAAGGAACCCACGGCAACAAGAGAGTTGTTCCTTAGATAACTCAGTAGAAGAAAAGCCATTCTGATAAGGAAACAAATACAGTTGAAGACAGCATAAGGGAAAACAATTGGGTGGCGCTGCTCTTGTGGCGACACGCTCTATCCAGGGAGAGCAGCCCAAAATTCACACAGAGAAATCTGCCGTGACTTAAAGTGGTATAAAGTTTTAAAAAACAGTTCGGATTTCATACTTTGTAGGCTTATCAGCATGAACATGTCTTGTACTTTATATTGTGATACCATTGTATTCTCCGCAGATTTGCCATCAAGGTATTATTTGTGCTGGTCTGATTGTATTGAGCCCAGAATGTTTGTACTCCACCATTTAAGAAAAAAAAGTGTTTTTGAAGTATATGTTTGTTTTAATGAGGAAATTAATAGTAGTGGGGGGAAAACCAAATGCTGGTAACCACTTATATTTGTTTGTTTACAAGAGCTCATTTTCTGTAAAAAACAACAACAACCCAACAACAATCCAAAACAGAATGACAAGAATAATATAATATAATAAAAATGTAAAAAGAAAAAAAAAGCCAGTTCATACTCTCATATTGCACAATTTTGCCTGCTGAGCTTGTGCACGCTTGACTGTTGTTCATCTTTTTTTTTATATATTTTTACATTGCATCATGTTGCACCGGTTCGTACAAACATTGCGCATTAACGACGTGATTCAGCACATTTCCCTGGCGTGTGAACGGGTGCAATGTTCTTTCAACCTTCCTCTGAACGTAGTTTGATGTATAGATATGTAGGGAGTGGATGCATTGGGTGGGTGGGTGGGGGGTGGGTGGAAATGGAGAGAGGGGGTGGGTGTGTGCAATGTGGCTAGACGATGGGTGGGTGAGTGTGTGTGCTTTCATGCATACTGTTTTTGGGGTGGTGGTGGTGGTGGTGATGGTGGTGGTGTGTGTAGAGGTGGGGTTGGGGTGGGGTGAAGGGGAGTGTGTGTGTGTGTGTGTGTGTGTGTGTGTGTGTGTGTGTGTGTGTGTGAGTGATATACACGAATATCCCCCTGAGGCAGGTTTTATGTACGAAAATAGTCTTTGATATCATCTATGTTCTTTTCATATACATACATATATCTACATGAATTTTCCCATCCACTTTGCAAAGGAAAATAATCCTTTCCCCCCTGTGCTTGTTTACGTCCTCTCTCCAATGTTACTATTGGAGAAAAGCTATAGAAAAGAGGTCTGAGAGGGTTTGCCGACATACTGAGTGTTTATGGACACGTGTGTGTTCATTCAGTACAGATATTGGAGGTATCGATACAGAGATGGATAACCTTGTGGCTGGATGTTTGGGTGTCAACGTGATCAGTCCACACCAGGCTTCCATCACTGCTCTCCAGGGATCTGTAACTGCCAAGGTTTGTTCACACAAGGGGAGGAATGGTCCGTTAATGGTACAGAGCAGGGTGGGGGAGGGGGAGAGGGGGGTAAGGTGGAGGTATAAGGGGTGGGGAGGGGTTGTGGTGGGAGGTTGCAGGAGAGAGAGGAAGAGAAGGAAGATTTATGAGGCCTGAGAACGAAGGAGGGAGGGAGGTATGATGTTGATTTTTACTGTGGAATGGCAGGAAGAGAATTAAGTAATATTGTGGTTTTGCAAATGTTGGTGGGCTAGTAGATGTTGAATTAGACTGTGTATTTGTTGATGTTAAGTTCATCATCATTAACCATTACACCCAGTGGTGTGTAGGGCAGCAACAAAGCGCTTCCACTCCTGCCTATCCTGGGCCAACCTAGTCACTGATCCCCAAGAGTGCTGCATGGCCTTCACCTCACTTTCTACAGTTCTCCTCCACGTTGTTTTTGGTCTTCCTTTCTTTCTCCTTCCTTCTGGGGTCCAGTACAATGCTGTTCTTGTTAGCCTCTGTTAATTGTTTTGAGACTTTTCCAGGAGGTCTTTTCTGCTGACAAAAGCAAAGCACCTTGGCAAAAGTTTGAAGATGAGCAAAAAAACCCCACAACAAAAAACCCAACGCACTTTTAACAGAATACTGATTATTTCATGCATAGTAAAGACAGACAGAGAGTTAAACAGACAGACATCATCATGATCAAACCCCAATTCTCATCGTCACTGTCATCAACATTGTGATGAGATTATTAATATTTTCTTTTTATAGCCCCTATCCTACAAAAGGACTGAGCAGGTCTTCATTGACCCTTATGGCTGGTCATGGCGTTGATAGGAGGACGGACAGACAGTACAGTACGGTTGGTTTTAAAGTCTGTTGATTTTTCCCCAGTCCTTGGCTAGAGCTTGGATTTTCACCAATGGTGAAAAGGTGCATGCACGCACGCACGCACGCACACACACACACGCACACACACACACACTCAGAGAAAATGAGAAGTAAAATGCAACATGCTTTAGTGTACATCAATTTTAGCCAAAGAGAGGATTACAACTGATGTTTGCTTGTTTTGTTGTTGTGTCAAATAAGTCTATTTGACTTAAATGGCAATAAAATATTCTGAATCTGAATCTGAATCTGAATCTGAATCTGAATCTGAATCACACACACACACACACACACACACACACACACACACACACACACACACACACACACACACACACACACACACACACACACACACACACACACACACACACACACACACACACACATGAATGCGTGTATGTGTGTGTTTGCGTTTTATATACGTGTTCACATGTGAGCATTTGCATGATTATAGCTCCTGCGAGTGGACACATAAATCTGACAAGTAAATACTGCTTTTAAGCAATACATGCCAAACATACACCCATAGCTACATCTCTCTCTCTCCAACGGGGAAAAAAGCAATGTCTCAAATCAAGACTCCCGATTCCTCATCTTGGAGTTTTGTTCCCATCCATCCACCATCTGTACTCTAGCACTCACACAGACACAACACCAACACAGTCATGTTGTCTTCCCGTTTCTTTTTACGGCACTCGGAATGAATTCCACGTGAAAGGTTCTGTGCTTTTCGTTCGTAGGAGACACCTCACATCTCCTAGCAATAACAGACGAGAAATGAAAGCATCTGTTTGCCAGTAATGCATCGTCAGAAGATACTATGCTTGGCTGTGTTGATACCAAATGGCAGGTTTCTGGGAGCATTTACAGGAAAGTCCAGTTACAAAGTCATCCACATGAATGGTAAAATTACGATTTTAAGATTTGTTCAGATTTGGTTCCGTTGGTCGAAGTCCACCAACAGGGTTCGATTCCCGTTCAGGGGGATATTTTCCCTTGAAGTTAACATCAGTGCAGACTCCACTCTCCCCAAAAGTCCTTCGGATGAGACTATAAACCGAGGCCCCGTGTGCGAACGCACTCAGAACATCTTGCGCACACGTTAAATCTTGTTTCGCTTTTCGTAAGAGTAGGCCATTGTGTGCCGGTGGGAACAGATGACAGAATTTACAAAACCGCATACACACGGGGACTGGATGTTAAAAAGCACATAAGCGCTTATTCCATTATCCTCGATATAAAAGAATAACATAAAATAAAAACAAAAAAACCAAAAAATGGTGCAGTGAGATATTGCATAAAGTGTTGAATTGTAATTGTACGAGCCCTGTAAACTCTTGTTTGGATTTTGCCAATGCTTGATGAACTAAGGATGAGCTTTGATTTTTTTAATTAATTTGTTTATTTTACTATTATCTTCAAGGTC
>CM054149.1:29427150-29429650 GCA_028751875.1 Rapana venosa | reverse complement strand
AGAGAGAGAGAGAGAGAGAGAGAGAGAGAGAGAGAGAGAGAGAGAGAGACAGACAGACAGGCAGACAGAGGCAGAGAGAGAGGCATAGACAGACAAATATAGAAAGACTGCAGAGACGAAATGAAGAGAGAGAGAGAGAGAGAGAGAGAGAGAGAGAGAGAGAGAGAGAGAGAGAGAGAGAGAGAGAGAGGCAGAGAGAGAGAGAAAGAGAGAGAGAGAAGAGAGAGAGAGAGAGAGAGAGAGAGAGACAATGACAATGACAAATTCTTTTATTTCGAGGATAGTGAATAAGCACACATGTGCTTTTTTACATCCAGTCCACGCCCGTTAGGGAATACATCTTAATAATAATAACCCAATACTTATACAGTCTCGCAATAAAAACAAGGGGAAATAACCCTTTTCAAAACAGCTCCCCCCCAACAACCCTCCCCCCCCCCCCCCAAAGCAAGCAATTAAAAGAAAATCCTAAGAATACCCCACCCCTACCCCCACCCCCCAAAAAACCCTAACCAAAACAAACAAACAAACAAAAAGAGAAGGAAAAACCAAACCAACAAAAGATGATAAAAAAGAGAAAAACAGACAAACAACAACAACAAGAACAAGAGCAACAACAAGCCAAGAAAAATAACACAACCAAACTTAATAAGTCATAAAGATAAACATCTACACATTGTCAAATGGTACACATACTTGTTACACATAATTATAAGATATTGAAATAGGGCACTCATTAAAACTTAAGTACAGAGGCAAGTCCAATAAAGTATTGAAAATATAAAATATGAATCCTTCATCAGGATATACTATGACTATAAGCAGGACGATAAAAGGTGAGAGAGAGAGAGAGACAGAGACAGAGAGTGTGTGTGTGTGTATTTCAGAGATAATATCCAATATATAAATCCCAAAACAGTATGCGATCCCATCAACACTCATTTTAGATTATACTCGTTTCAAATTATATGTCATGATAATGAAATAAATTTAATACCCATACATCCACACAATAAAAACAAGAAACAAACCAAGAAGAAATTAAAAACTATACAGTCGTTTAGGGAGAGAATATGGGTGGGTGAGTGAGTGAGTATGTGTGTGTGTGTGTGTGTGTTTGAGCGCGCGCGCGCGCGCGCGTGTGTGTGTGTGTGTGTGTGTGTTTGAGTGTGTGTGTGTGGGGGTGGGGGGGGGGGGTGGGGGGGGGTGTTTCAGGGATAATACTAAATATGTAATACTCACATAGCACACGATCAGAGAGAGAGAGAGAGAGAGAGAGAGAGAGAGAGAGAGAGAGAGAGAGAGAGAGAGAGAGAGAGAGAGAGAGAGAGAGAGAGAGGAGAGAGAGAGAGAGAGAGAGAGAGAGAGAGAGAGAGTGACAATGACAATGACAATGACAAATTCTTTTATTTCGAGGATAATGAATAAGCACTCATGTGCTTTTTTACATCCAGTCCCCGCCCGTAGGGATACATCTTAATAATAACCCAACACTTATACAGTCTCACAGTAGAAACATGGGGAAATAACCCAGAGAGAGAGAGAGAGAGAGAGAGAGAGAGAGAGAGAGAGAAGAGAGAAGAACAGACAAGACAGACAGACAGACAGAGACAGACAGACAGACAAAGGCAGAGAGAGGCATAGACGGACAAATATAGAAAGACAGCAGAGACGAAATGAAGAGAGAGAGAGAGAGAGAGAGAGAGAGAGAGAGGGGGGGGGAAGACACAGACAGACAGACAGACAGACAGACAGAGGCAGAGAGGCATAGACAGACAAATATAGAAAGACAGCAGAGACGAAATGAAGAGAGAGAGGAGCGAGAGAGAGAGAGAGAGAGAGAGAGAGAGAGAGAGAGAGATAGAGAGAGAGATAGATAGAGAGAGAGAGAGAGAGAAGAGAGACAGACAGACAGACAGACAGACAGACAGAAAGAGGTATAGACAGGCAAAGATAGAAATACAGCAGAGACAAAATGAAGAAAAGAGAGAGAGAGAGAGAGAGAGAGAGAGAGAGAGAGAGAGAGAGAGAGAGGAGAGAGAGAGAGAGAGAGACAGACAGACAGGAGAGACAGAGAGAGACAGAGAGAAGCATAGACAGACAGAGATTAAAAGACAGTAGAAACAAAATGAAGAGAGAGAGAGGAGAGAGAGAGGGAGAGAGAGAGGAGAGAGAGAGAGAGAGAGAGCAGGCAGCCAGACAACAGACAGACAGACAGAAATAGAGAGAGGGAGGGAGAGAGAGCTCTGAATTCTGAACTTGAAATGTTATGATGCACATCAGTCTTTGGCCACAATAATTTTCAGGTACAAGAGTTGAAAGAGACCCCCCCCCCCCACCCCCAACCCAAAAAAACAACAAACAAATCCACCAACAACAAAATACAAACCCAACCAACCCAACCCCCAAAAACACAACAACTCACCACAACTAAAAATAACTTTACAAACAAAAAACGCCCACAGTACATTCAAAACACAACTTTGTTAGACTTGACAAC
>CM054149.1:29384650-29422150 GCA_028751875.1 Rapana venosa | reverse complement strand
TTGCCGATGACATTGACCTCATGGGCGGAAGTAACACAGAGCTGCAAGATCTTACGACCAGACTTGAGAACAGAGCTGGAGCATATGGGATGGAGGTGAGCTCGTAGAAAAGTAAAGTACTTGTGAACAGCACGAGCAATGCCACCGCTAAAATTTACATGAACGGCCAACAACTGGAGGAGGTAGACGCTTTTAAATACCTCGGCGCTACACTCACAAAGGACGGGCGATCGACGACAGAAATCAAAGTCAGAATAGCCATGGCAACATCTTCCATGACAAAACTCACCACCATATGGAAAAGTAAAGAGATCAGTTTCCCAATCAAACTAAAGCTCTACAAAGCCCTAATTCAGTCGATCCTGCTGTACGGAAGTGAAACCTGGACATTGACTGCTGAAACAGCAAAGCGAATCCAGTCATTCGAAACAAAATGCCATAGAAAACTACTGGGCATATCCTGGAGAGAACGAAAGACCAACGAATTTGTCAAGAGTCAAATAACACGGCTGGCAGGTCCACAGGAACCCCTTCTCACCATCGTCAAGAAGAAAAAGCTGACATGGTTCGGCCACGTCACCCGCCACAACACTCTGCCCAAAACAGTACTGCAGGGAACACTCGAAGGTGGCAGAAGGAGGGGAAGACAGAACAAGTCATGGATGGACAACATCAGAGAATGGACCAGGATGAATGACTCGGCACTACTGCGCAGAGCTGAGGACCGAGATGGATGGAGGAGGCTTACCACGGCATCGTCTTTCATGTCTCCCCCACGACCGCCAAGGTCACGGGTCTGATGATGATGATGATGATATCTTGCAGAAAACAAAATCAAAGCGCTGTATCTGTCTGTCATGGCTGTCTGTCTGTCTGCCCCCCCCCCCCCCTCTCTCTCTCTCTCTCTCAATCAAGGTATCAAAGGAAAATTTTTCTGTTCCCTATGTGCAATGTATAGTAGTTTGATATCACGTGTTAGATCAAATAATGAATATTCAGATTTTTTTGACTGCCCTCTAGGGGTTCGTCAAGGGTGTGTCTTGAGTCCTACCTTGTTCGGAATATTTATCAATCAACTAACAAATCATATGTCTGAGAAGGGAAGACATGGTATACAACTGTTACCAGGTGTTGAAGAGCTGTTTATTTTGCTCTTTGCAGATGATGTTGTTTTGTTATCTTCGACTTCTATAGGTCTGCAGAATCAGTTGAATATACTCCAAACCTGTTGTGTAGATATGAAATTAAAAATCAATAAAGATAAAACCAAAGTGATGGTCTTTAGAAAAGGAGGGATCTTGGGTAGGGGAGAGGAATGGTTTTTAGGTAATCAAAAATTAGAAGTCGTAAATAAATATTGTTATTTGGGGTATGTTTTCTCAACAAAGCTTAGTCCTAGGCTGGGTACTGAACATTTGAGTGTAAAAGGGAAAAAAGCACTAATAAGTCTAATTCGAGCTTTTCAAAAAACCATGGATATATCTTACCAGGTTTATTTCAAAGTCTTTGATATAAAAATTAAACCAATATTACTATATGCATCTGAAGTTTGGCGTTTAAATCGTTTAGAATCTTTAGAAAAAAATACATCTGATGGCTTGTAAGCGTTTTCTGGGAGTTCCTGTGAAAACGCCCAACAAAATGGGGAAGTAGCAAGATACCCTTTACATGTAAATTCTTGTATTTGTGCAATAAGATATTGGTTAAAACTACTGCAGATGAGCCATCACAGGTTGCCTCGACAGGCTTATGAAATGCAATTAACTCTAGATCAAAATGGTAAGAAATGTTGGGTAACAGGTATAAGGGAACTGTTGTGTAGTTCAGGGTTCAATATTGTTTGGCTACAACAGGATGTTGGTAATATTCAGGGATTCTTTAGAGTTTTCAAGGAAAGATTAATTGATATGTTTATTCAGGAGTGGTCTGGTGTCATGAGAGAGAGTAATAGATATGAAACATATAGATCTTTTAAGACTATTTTTGAAAAAGAACTGTATCTTGATAACATCGAAATTTATTGTTTCAGAGTTGCGCTGTCACAGGCCAGACTGAATGTTCTTCCCTTGAATAATAATCTTAATAGATACAGCAACAACTACCAAGATAAAAACTGTTTTATGTGCAGAAATGTTATTGAAGATGAGTACCATCTTATATACATTTGTTCATTATATGCAGATTTCCGAACAATTTACCTGAAAGATTTTTATTCACGTGCGCT
The DNA here is from genome assembly GCA_028751875.1 of Rapana venosa. NCBI lineage: Eukaryota > Metazoa > Mollusca > Gastropoda > Neogastropoda > Muricidae > Rapana > Rapana venosa. The sequence continues at coordinate 29,419,926 of CM054149.1, read as the reverse complement.
ATTCCTTTTCTTCTTCAGGCACATAGTAAACATCGTGCAATGCAGCTAGCAAAGTTTTTGTTCCATGCGGTTCAAAGAAGAAAGATAATGGCAGAACTTATTTAATCTTAGTATTAGATATCAATGCTTTCAGTGTAAAGGCAGATTTGTGTCTAATGTGTATTTTTGCTTTACTTTGAAATTTTGTACAAATTTGTTGTATACACGCACATACACTCCCCATCTCCCTCTGCATTTGAATTGTGGCCCAAGGCTGATGTTCAATAAAAACAGTTTCATTTCATTTCATCTCTCTCTCTCTCTCTCTCTCTCTCTCTCTCTCTCTCTCTCTCTCTCTCTCTCTCTCTCTCTCTCTCTCTCTCTCTCTCTCTCCCCCCCCCCCCCCTTTGGATGAGACAATAAGCCGAGGTCCCGTGTGCGAACACAGCAAAACATCTTGCGCACACGTTAAAACCCGTTCCGCTTTTCAGAAGAGTAGGCCATTGTGTGCCGGTGGGAACGGATGACAAAATGTACAAAACTGCATACACACGGGGACTGGATGAAAAAAAAGCACATGAGTGTTTATTCCATTATCCTCGAAATAAGAGAATAAAAGAAAAAAATATATCTCTCTCAACCTTCTCCGTCTTTTCATCTTTGTCTCAGTGCCTCTCTGCCTGTGTCTACTATGTCTCTCTTTGACTCCCCCACCCCCTGCCCCTATGCGGGCTCAAGTCAAGTCAAGTCAAGATCACTTTAATCATCCCACGAAGGGCAATTACAATACAATACAATACAACACAATACAATACAATACAATACAATACAATACAAGCCTAACACATTAAAATGCTATTGCCATTGTCTGTTTGTCTGTCTGCCCGCGTATTTGTCTGTCAGTCTGTCTGTCTGTCTGTCTGTGTGTCTGTGTCTGTGTGGCTGTGTCTGTGCTTGTCTGTCTGCCTGTCTGTCTGTCTGTCTCTCTATTTCCATGTTAAACCCCCCACTCCACCCCCACCCCAGCCGCCCCCCACCCCTCACCCGCCCCCAAATCCTAAGTCGTAACATAGTTTTGTGTTCTACGAATGAACAGGAGGGAGGTAGGACATATTCAGATACTTCTGCTGTACACTGGCACTCACTCTCTCTCTCTCTCAGAGAAAAATGGAGATGTTTACACGGTTTTCTGCCTGCATGTCATCTATCTAATGGAAAGAAGCAACCTGATACTGCTTATCTCCCCGAGAAAGCCAGAAATGCTTCAGCATTACTGTCAGTCAACCTGCCTTACCTGCTCTCCTCGCTTCTAATTTCAGCTTTTTATTTTATTTTGGGGGTTATTTATTTTTTCTTCGGCATTTCTTCTTCCTTGCTTGTTAGTTTTAAGCAGAAGGTATAAAAATGTCAGCGAAATCAAAGAAACATTTACGAGCACGCGCATGCACTTGCACGCACATGCGTGCACACACACACACACACACACATACACACGGGGACGGGATAGCCTGGTGGTTAGAGTGATGCGCATTGTACTCGTGATCTGCTGACTCAGGTTCGAATCTCGTTCAAGAGGACTTTTCCTCTGGAGTTAATATCAGTGCCCACTCCATTCCTTCTAAAAGTCCTTCGGATAAGACTATAAACCGAGATCCCATGTGCGAATGCACGCACGCAGAACATCTTGCTTACAAGTTAAATTGTGTTCCCGTGGGAATGAATGACAAAATTGACCCAACTGCACACACACGGGGACTGAATGTAAAAAAAGCACATGTGTGCTTATTCCATTATCCTCGAAATAAAAGAATAAAGAAAGAAAATAAAGAATGAACACATGCATGCACACACTTTCGTAGACACACGCACACATCTGCACGTACACACGCGCCCACTAACATGCACATACGCACACATCTTCGGATGAGACTGTAAACCGAGGCCCCGTGTGCGAACGCATGCAGAACATCTTGCGCACACGTTAAATCCTGTTCCGATTTTCGAAAGTGTAGGCCATTGTGTGCCGGTAGGAACAGATGACCAAATTTACAAAACCGCATACACACGGGGAATGGATGTAAAAAAGCACATGAGTGCTTATTCCATTATCCTCGATATAAAAGAATAAATAAATAAATAAAATAAATAAATGCAGATGCTCACGCACAGGCACACACACACTCTCACACACACACACACACACACACTCACACACACAGACACACACACACACACACACACACACACACACCCACACCACACACACACACACACACACACACACCACACACACACACACACACACACACACACACACACACACACACACACACACACACACACACACACACACACACACACACTGACTACCCCCACCCCCCCACCCCTCAACTATTTCACCACAAACAACTGCCTGCATCATAAATATACACACGTGTTCTTGAGGGAGGCTGAAGATCTCATCATCATCATCAGGGATGGAAAACTGACACCCTGCAACTCTCAGCTTTGCTTATCACAAGACAAGAAGGAAGGGCGGTGATATCTGCGCCATACAGGTCATACCCAGCACAGATAACTATCAGCTGTCATGTTATCTCTCTGTGTGCCCTGAGAATCACACAACACGACACAGCACAGCGCAGTGCAATGGCCAGTCGGGATGACATGTGTAGATGCTTGGAGGGGAAACATTCTTACCAGCTCCCCTCTCTCTCGATGTAAAAAAAAAGCACTTGGGTGCTTATTCATTATCCTCGAAATAAAAGAATTTGTTATTGTCAATTGTCATAGTCATTCTCTCTCTCTCTCTCTCTCTCTCTCTCTCTCTCTCTCTCTCTCTCCTCTCTCTCTCTCTCTCTCTCTCTTCTCTCTCTCTCTCTCTCTCTCTCTCTCTCTCTCTCTCTCTTTTCTCTCTCTCTCTGGGGGACGGGATAGCCTAGTGGTTAGAACATTGCGCTCGCTATCTGACGACCCGGGTTCGATTCCCATGCAAGGGGATATTTTCCCCTGGAATTAACATCAGTGCAGACTCTACTCTCCCCAAAAGTCCTTCGGATGAGACTATAAACCGAGTCCCCGTGTGCGAACGCACGAAGAACAACTTGCGCACACGTTAAATCCTGTTCCGCTTTTCGTAAGAGTAGGCCATTGTGTGCCGGTGGGAACCGATGACAGAATGTACAAAACCGCATACACACGGGGACTAGATGTAAAAACACACTTAAGTGCTTATTCCATTATCCTCGATATAAAAGAAGGAAATAAAAAAAAAAGAAATAAACTCTGTCTCCTGTTTGTACCTCACTGAAGACTGGGGCAGTTGACTGAAACTATACTGCAGTCTATTAATTCAGAGCAAGTCAGTTCCTCTCCTTTTCTCTCCCTCCCCTCCCTCCCTTGTCCCTCTCTCTCTCTGTGTCTCCAGACCATAGAGAGTTATGCTCACAATATTCATGTTGTCCGTACCACTGGACATGGTACAATGACTGTGTGCAGGATGTTTTGCACGTCTTCACCCACAGAACCTTACCACACAGTCTTCTCTGAAAGATTACGCGTGCATTGGGTATACATGCATTAATGTTGAGTTCTCAACTCCCACAAACAGACAGCTCAATGGTACCTGGTACCCATGATCTCGGGTTTCTTTAATGACCACTCCTATGCTTTAATCACTAAAGCATTCCCCCCTTGATTTTGGAAAAAAAAACCCCAACAACCCCAACTTCAATGTCATCTTGACAATCTGCTTGCTTCAACGTAGTGAAGAGAAATTATCTGCACGAAGACTTGAGTATGGACGTGATTATGACTGGATTTTTGTTGTTGTTCCTTGGCTAGAGCTCTGAGGTCCACCAATGGTGAGATTTCACGTCTGTGGCTGTTCTTATCCACTATTAAGGTAGCCGCATTCTGACAACGGGAATTTGGACTGGATGAAATAGGCTAGAGATACACAAAAACCATACTCTCAAGCATGGTTTGTTCTGAATTTGTTTGCAGAAAATGAAATCCTGTTCGCACAGAAGAAAGGAATGTGCGTGAGTGGATGGAAAATCGACGTAGCTGTGGACACTGTTTCTAGAAACTAGGAGTCAGATGATAGGTAGACAGCGAAGAAGTCAGGTCGAGGTCATTATCGTCATTATTGCTTGTAGTCATTTCAAGGAATTTACCAGTAAACAGTATGTAAATCGAGTCAAAAACACCATCTTCTCCATGAGGACATGAATGTTATTGATTCAGTCTGGTTCTTAACTACGTCAAACTGCAAAACAACACAACCAAGGACAAACAAAACTGTACTGGATTTAAAGGATTCCTTAAGGCGAATGCTATTATTTGGCTGTGTTAAGGACATCAGTCATTCTGGCTGTATTTAGCATCCTTATGTTACAAAAAGTGAAGAAAAACCAAAACCTATATACTGTTGGTAACCCGAAATAGATAAGACAATCTGTGTAGACAAATACATTAGCAGGACAGACATCTGGTGCCCATCCCCATGATTGTTATCTCCCCTCCCTGACAGTGAAACCAAAACAGCACAGATAACACGTCATTAGTTGTAAAGGCGGAAAGGAAATGACTGCAGTCAAGGTTTGCTTGAAAAAAAAAAAGGAAAGGTGAATGGACGGGAAGATAATTATTTTAAGAAAAAATGTATACAGGAAAGAAACTACAGGAAAAACATTATTTTAAGAAAAATGTACACAGGAAAGAAACTACAGGAGGCAAAAAATTATTTCAAGAAAAATGTATACAGGAAGAATACAGAGACAAAAAATTTCAAGAAAAATGTATACAGGAAAGAAACTACCAGAACCCCCCCCCCCCCCCCCCCCCCTCCCTCAAGCAAAGCAGGAACAAGAAGGGATAGTATGGGGATTTTCGAGCTCAGAATTTGCAGAAGGTTATGAAGCCAGTCATTCCGAAAGAATCTCCAGATACTCGTTCAGGTGAGAATCATAGTGGAAGTGAATGAATGAAGCAGTTATTTGATTCATAGCTAAAGGGCGCTTGGAAGAAAAGACAAGAACAAAAGCACACCAAGAAGCATACTTTCTCCCCTCCCTCTTATGCGTGCGCAAGCATGTGCACACGTTTGCATGCCCACACACACACACACACACACAACACACACACAACACACACACACACACACACACACACACACACACACACACACACACACACACACACACACACACACACACACACACACACACACACGGGGGTTGGATGTGAAAAGGTACATAAGTGCTTATTCCATTATCCTCGATATAAAAGAATTTAAAAAAAACAAACAAACCACACACTGTCTAAAAAAAATCCCAGCTATTTCACCACGAACTGCCTGCATCACAAATATACACATGGGTTCTTGAGGGAGGCTAAAGATCTCATCATCATCATCAGGGATGGAAAACTGACACCTGCCACTCTCAGCTTTGCTTATCACAAGACAAGAAGGAAGGGCGGTGATATCTGCGCCATACAGGTCATACCCAGCACAGATAACTATCAGCTGTCATGTTATCTCTCTGTGTGCCCTGAGAATCACACGACACAGCGCAGCACAGCGCAGGCAATGGCCAGTCGGGATGACATATGAAGATGTTTTAAAGGGAAAAAAAGCTTACAATGTTATCATTCTCTCTCTGTGCATTTCCGTTTTTCTTTCTTTCTTTTACCTATTAAGAATTTGTCCATTTGCACGCCTTGGCTTCAGTACAGTCCCCCAACTGCAAATGAGTACCTGCTTCTTTAAGGCCAGGGAAGATAAAGCAGCGAGGGAGAGAGAAGATGGATACCACCCTCAATATGCTTGCCCCTTGAGAAGTTGAGGTCTCTGATGCCTCACTCCCCTGCGACCACATAGACACCTTTTCCTTTTACCTATTCTGAATTTGCTGGCACACTGCATTGAAAAGGGGATATTTTCCCCTGGAGTTAACATCAGTGCAGACTCCACTCTCCCCAAAAGTTCTTCGGATGAGACTATAAACCGAGGCCCCGTGTGCGAACGCACGCAGAACATCTTGCGCACACGTTAAATCCTGTTCCGCTTTTCGTAAGAGTAGGCCATTGTGTGCCGGTGGAAACAGATGACAGAATGTACAAAACTGCATACACACGGGGCTGGATGTAAAAAAGCACACGAGTGCTTATTCCAGTATCCTCGATATAAAAGAATAAAAAAAACTTAAAAAAAAAACTTCCAGGGGGAGGAGGATAGCCTAGTGGGTAGATCGTTGTGCTCAGCTCACAACTTGACAACCTGGGATCAAGCCCTGGTTTCAGCCACAAAGCTGTTCAAGGGGATTTCCCCACCTGGAGTTAACCTCACTACTGACTTCACTTCCCCAAAAGTTATTCGGCTCAGACAAGGTCCTGTGTGTGTGAACACATGCAAAACATCTTGCCTATATGTTTAAACCAGCCTCTGTCTTTGAAAAGAGCAGGTTATTTGTGTCTGTGGGAATAGAAGACAAAATTTAAAAAAAAGTCCGTATACACACTTGCGTTGTGTCTAGACATAATCTCCGAAGCTGGAATGTGGATATGTTAATGATGGTCAAAAACGGTCGTGAACGCAAAAAAACCTAAAAATATCACCATTGGTGAACATTGGAGCTGTAGCCGAGGACCCCCCTTCCCCCCCCCCCCCCCAAAAAAAAAAAAGAAAGAAAGAAAAACAACAAGAAACCCACTTCCACACAATATAACAGTATGCGTTGGGAAAGCGAATCCTGGCAGAGTCCATCTGTCTGAAGGATGCTGAATGTATGCCGAGAAAAATAATAATAATATTAAATGGAATTTATATAGCGCTATATCTTGCAAAAACAAATCAAAGCCCTTGCATTCATCCTACTCTAAGGCATGCAACAAGTTACAATTAACAGTTTTTACAAACTCAAATGTATACAGACACTCGCACAGAGGTTGTACTTTGGCAGGGTGGCTGGGGTTTCGGCTGTTGAGGGTAAGAACAGAAATGAAATGAAATAAGAGGGGAAAGCCTTAGATTTGAAATAAATTTGTTTTGAGGCTGGATTTAAAAGTGTCATAAGGAGGCTTTTGGAGAAGGGAGAGAGGGAGGTCATTCCAGATCGATGGACCAGAAATAGAGAAAGAGCGACGGCCGACATGGATTGGTTGACTCTAGGTATTCGTAAGCACAAGGTATCTGCTGTAGAGCGGAGGGATCGAGAAGGAGTGTACAGGTGAAGACATTCACTGAGGTAGGAAGGTGCTGTTTTGTGGAGACATTTGTAACAGAGGGTACTGATCTTATAGTTTATTCTATGTGACACAGGCAGCCAGTGGAGATATCGCAAGAGAGGAGTAATGTGCTAAGATTTTTTCTTTTTGAGGACTAGTCGAGCGGCAGAGTTTTGTATACGTTGAAGGGCGTCGATAGATGAAGCTGGCAGACCAGCCAGAAGAGAATTGCAATTGTCCAGACGTGAGAGAATGAGAGACGTGATTAGTTTGGATGTTGCATCAGTGGACAGGTACTTTGAACTGCTTGTGTGATCCATACCACAGACTATACAATCATGTACACAAAGGGCCTTGTTTTATAGTCGTCTTCTTCTTCGTCGAACGCTCAGACAGCAACTACATTTGTCTGTCACATAAGCGAAAGTGGGTTGCGCTGCCGTTAAACACCTGACAAAGCAGGCCCAGCTTATAAGACTTCGGCGTGGGAGAGAATGATATTAACTTATCCAAATGACTTAATAATGCTGAAGTTGAAAGCAGGGTTAAAGCTAGAGAGGAAAAAAAGATGACCAGAAACAGATATTTTAGCAATGGCATAGATTGTGCCATCTTCAGACATTTTTGCATCACAAGTCCAACTCTCTGTAACCATTGACCTATTCTTCACACCAACATTAAGAAAAAAATGGTCCTGATGATAATATGCTCTCTTGGACATCATGAATAGAAGTTATCCAACCTGCTTCCATGAAGACAGTGTATGTGTCTGTGCGTGCGTGCGTATGTGTGTGTGCGCGTGCGTGTATGTGTGTGCTTGCTTGCTTTCTCAGGAGCATGAAGAAAGTTTAGATGCAATAAAAAGTCTACTCACAAGGTTAATTCATCATGAATTCCTTTGTCAAAAAAGTGTGGGTATTTGCAGAAACGAAGGAAAACCTTCAGTCCACGAAAAGAGGATGCAGAGTTGTGTGGGTTGAGCGAGGCAGGCAAAGCAACGGCTCTCTGTTGTCAGTGGGGAAAGAGTCATCATCAGTTAGATGGCAGGTGGGTACTCCATACTCAACCACAACCACACACAACTTTGTCTGCATGGAAACATTTCTTTAAGACCTTGGTGACCATCCTCTACACTTTAAAGATCGGAAGAATATTTCGTCCTTTTGGGGGGCTAAAAAATCTCCAGATATTTAAAAGAAATGCAGCAGTAGTTACTGTCTGAGAGTTCAACGAAGAAGAAGATAAAGTTGACAGCGGTTATCCATTATTTTTTCATTCCCCCCAAAAGCACCTCCCCCCTCTCTCCCCCAGCCCCCCACCCCTCTTAGCACATGCTTCATCAACTGCATAAACCTCTAGCACTAACACAGCCAGCCTCGCCTGTATGCTATGTACACATGTTCATGTCCTGATCCGGTTTTGAAATGTTGCTGATGGGCTGGTAAGTGATGCTGCACACACGCCAAAGCTAGGGAGTGAAAACAGAACACATGGGGCTTGGAAAACCTCGCATCTTCAGAGCGGGGCCAGTTAGTTAGTTATAAAGCAAGAGCACTTCCTAAGGCTTCCCCTTAGTTTAGAACGTACATAAAAGGACGTGGCTCTGCTGTGTGTTTCGGAAGAAAACTAATGGGGAAATTAATGATGGCAGAGATTAGACTAAAGTGCTGGGGGACACACACACGCGCGCACGCACGCACGCACACACACACACACACACGCACATACATGCACACACACACACGCGCGCGCACACACACACACACACACACAAAGACAACGCTAACGAGATGTGATGGCTGTCTAGACAGTGTAAAACTGGTGATGAGGGAACAGCCCTGTCATCAGCTTAGGAAATACCCCCCTCCCTCGTCCACACCACCTCCTAAGACAAAAGTGACGTGGGTTGAGTATGGACAGAAGCAACAGGCCTAGGAAAGCTGGTGTATTAATAATGAAGGGTAAAGGGTACCCTGTAAATGGATGTATACATTTTTCCCAAAAAGTTGTATGTAGCTCTGGCTCAGGAAAACTGTTGTCATTTCATTCTATTTTGTGTAGAGCCCAGTCAAACACAGTATTAGCTAAAAAAAAAAAAAAAGAATAATAGATAAAACAAAACAAAAAAACAAACATAAGATAACAAATTTGAAATAATTGTTTACATCACCTTCCAAAGCTACACCATAACATTGAAACCAGTAAACAGTATTTGGGGAGGGGGGCGGAAGGGTAGGGTACATAGTTTAATTTTGTAAGCTGACTGAAAACAGATAAAGAAGACAGATAGAAACAAATTAAAAAATAATCATTTTGCATCACCTTGAAACAGGCGCCATACCAAGCATAAATCGAGCTTCTCCGACACATGATATTAATTTCTCAAGCCTCCTATCCTGATCCACCTTTGAATAAAGATGGCTGGGACTGATACGAATGAAACAGCATGAAGGTGATGAACTGTCTTCTCTACCTTCTCTCTCTTTCTGCTTATTCAAAGATTCCCTTGTTACAGAGAGAGAGAAAGAGAAAGAGATAGAGATTGTGTGTGTGTGTGTGTGTGTGTGTGTGTGTGTGTGTGTGTGTGTGTGTGTGTGTGTATGAGAGAGAGAGTGAGAGAGAGAGAGAACTTAAATGACTCCTTCGTATTTATGGACATTGATTTTGTATATATAGTTGTTATTAAAGAAAAAAGCAACAACAAAAACGGGCACGCACAAAACAGCAAATTAAAAGAAAGACAAACAAACAAACAATCCCCTGCCCTCAGAAAAGGGCTAAAAAAGGGTAGGGATGGGGGAGGGTGAGGCACAAAGTGAAGACAGTGGAGGTTTGTGAAGGAGAGAAAAAAATGTCAAAAATAGTATAAAAATACGAACTCTTTTGATTACAACATTTTGGGTTACTTTACAGCAAATGTCATTTATTCTGTGAGAATTGAAGCTGCCAATTTTCTTCCCAAAGTCCGGACTGGTTTTGATTTTATTTACACGAAAGTGTGTGTGTGTGTGTGTGTGTGTGTGTGTGTGTGTGTGTGTGTGTGTGTGTGTGTGTGTGTTGGATGAGACAATGAAAACTAAGGCCCCATGAATGTTTTAACATTTTCTACATCTGTCAAAAGCTCATCCACCCTCGAAAAAGTAGAAGCAGACCCGCTACGTTCAAAAGCTGAAAATGACCAGGAAGTACTCGGCATCACCAGGGTGTTGGGCTGTGCAGAGGGTGAAGCATGTGACAGGGGTGGAATGATGGGTGTTTTATGTATAGAGAATACACTGCTGGATGGCTGCAACACTTTCTTAGGAAAAAGTGAACACTGAACCAACAAAACAAACAACAACAACAACAACAACAAAACCCCAAACAAAAAGAACTGGACCCGAGTATCGATCCCCTGGCCTGGGTTTGTTTCAAAGATTCTAGCAGTTCTTGATGATGATGATGATGATGATGATGATGATGACAACGATGATGATGAGGACAAGGATGATGATAATTGATGCTGCTGCTGCTGCCTATCATCTGTTTTACAGCAAAGTAAAACTTGTAAAACAAATTACAACACTTCAAAATTGTATCCTAAGTTAAAAAAAAAGGGCAACATATCAAGATATTACACATAAGTTGACATAATTATTCCCAACTAATAATTCTGCGCTGATATTCCACACAGAAGCTTGTAAACATAGGGAGAGATAAAAAAAAAAAAACAACAACAACCCCCAAACCAACTGCATTATTTTTTTGTGTTGGACACTCATATTAAGGAAACGTTTACAACTTTCACAACCAGAGACTTTTCTTTTTTTTATTTATTTCTTCCTTTTTGTTGTTGTTGTTACTGATACAGTGGTTCCACCCACATTTGGAATGTCTGGCACGCGAAACACACACACACAGAGTGTGGGAGTTTCTCCGCGTTACAAGACACTGGTTCAGATGACAGCCTGCCCGGTCAATGCTCTCTCGAACAAACATACAGCCAGAGATAGGCTGCAGTCTAGACTTTTTCTCTTATTTTCTTCTCTTCTTTTCTGTGGGTGGCAGCAGTCTAGGAACGAGTTCTGCAATGATAGAGATGACATACAAAGAAGATCCAGACAGGACTGACTACTTTGCACAGCCATGCTCCCAGTTGCAGAAATGTCACCCTGAAACACACTCCTCGCCTGTTAGCGAGAAAGGAGGGATGCAATAGGGGGTATAAAGCAGCTCCTCATCTGGTCATAGGTGGATGTTTATTGTTGTCTTGTAGTGTGTTGATGGTATGGGAGCCAACGCTGGAATGGTGTTCGTGGGAGAGGGGTGTGGGTTGGTGGTGGAGGGTTTGGGGGTGGGTGGGGGGAGTGAAGGGTGGAGGGTGGCACTTTAACTATGAACGTCCGAGAGGGGGTTCTAGATTATTTACTCTGTGTATTGTGTTGTGTGTGTGTGGTGTGTGTGTGTGTGTTGTGTGTGTGTGTGTGTGGTGTGGTGTGTGAGTGCGTGTGTGAGTGCGTGTGTGTTTCATTCGTTTGTTGTTGTTGTTATTGACATTCATTGGAGATGTCGAAATGCATTTTGTCCAGAAAAGCTAGACTGGGAGGGGAGGGGAGGGGAGGGAGTGTAAAAGCGGATGGAGAAGAATTTGTTAACCTCAGCTTTGAAATCAGACAGACAGATAGACAGACAAGCAGACAGACCGTCACATGTACACATACTCACACAAACATAAATAAAAGAATATAATTAAAAAAAAAAAACACATGCAGAAGATCACCAATTTGAAATAGTTGTTTACATCACCTTCCAAAGCTACACCATAACATTGAAACCAGTACGGTTTTGGGGAGGGGGGAGGGGTAGGGTATATTATGTTTAATTTCCTAAGCTGACTGAAAACAGATAAAGAAGACAGAAACAAATTAAAAAATAACCATTTTGTATCACGTTGAAACAGGCGCCATACCAAGCATAAACCCAGCTTCTCTGACATATGATATTAATTTCTCAAGCCTCCTATCCTGATCCACCTTTGAATAAAGATGGCTGCGACTGATACAATGAAACAGCATGAGGGTGATGAACTGTCTTCTCTACCTTCTCTCTCTTTCTGCTTATTCAAAGATTCCCTTGTTACAGAGAGAGATAGAGATAGAGAAAGATTGTGTGTGTGTGTGTTGTTGTGTGTGTGTGTGTGTGTGTATGTATAGAGAGAAAGAGAGAGAGAGAGAGAGAGAAGAAGAGAGAGGAGGAGAGAGAGAAGAGAGAGGAGAGAGGAAGAAGAGAGAAAATCAGAGAGCTTAAATGACCCATTCGTCTTTATGGACATTGATTTTTATTATTGTTGTTGATTAAAAAAAGGCAGATTCTAAAAACAGGACAACAAAGGTACAAAAAGCAAATAAAAAGAAAGACTACAAACAAAAACATCCCCTCCCTCCCAGTAAAAGTCAACGGGGAGGATTGGGGCGTGAGGAACAAAGGGTGATAGTGAAGGGTAAAAGAGAACAAAAACAATGGCAAAAATAGCTTAAATTGCAACTCTTTTGATAAAACATTGTTGGTCACCTTTCAGTATCATTGGGTGTTTGTCTATGAGAATTGAAGGACTGTTTCGTTGGGGGAAGTCTAGAGGGCTTTGATGTTGTATTTCCACGAAAGTGGTGTGCATGCGTGTCGTGTCGTCTTGTGTGTGTTTGTGGATGAGACAATGAAACTAAGGCCGCTGATTGTTTTAACATTTTACTATCCTTCAAAAGTTTAACATTGCCCTCGACAAGTAAAGCACCCCTAAAGTTCAAAAGCTGAAAAGACCAGGAAAACAGCATCAACCGAATACGGTGGGTCAGCAGGGTTGGCATGTGACAGAGTGGAAGATGGTGTATAGGTATAAGATACACTGCTGGATGACTGCAAACACTTTGCTCTGGCAACACTTTCTAGAAAAGTGAACACTGAACAACAAACAAACAACAACAACAAAACAACCCAAACAAAAAGAACTGGACTCGAGTATCGGTCCCCTGGCGGGGTTTGTTTCAAAGATTCTAGCAGTTCTTGATGATGGATGATGATGATTTGATAGATAATGATGATAGATAATGATAAGATGACGACGACGACGATGATGACGACGACGAGATGACGACGATAATGATGAGGATGAGATGATAATGTGCTGCTGCTGCTATCTTCTGTTTTACAGCAAGGAAACTTGTAAAACAAATTACAACACTTCAAATTGTATCATAAGTTAAAAAAAAAGGGTAAACATATCAAGATATTACACATAAGTTGACATAATTATTCCCAACTAATAATTATGCGCTGATATTCCACGTAGAAGTTTTAATAAAAAAAATCCCCCCAAAACAACCCCAAACCAACTGCATTATTCTTTTTGTGTTTGGACACTCATATTAAGGAAACGTTTACAACTTTTCACAACCAGAGACTTTTCTTTTTTTTATTTATTTCTTCCTTTTTGTTGTTGTTGTTGCTGATACAGTGGTTCCACCCACATTTGGAATGACTGGCACGCGAAACACAGGCAGTGTGGGAGTTTCTCCCAGTTACAAGACACTGGTTCAGATGACAGCCTGCCCGGTCAATGCTCTCTCGAACAAACATACAGCCAGGGATAGATAGGCTGCAGTCTAGACTTTTTCTCTTCTCTTCTTTTCTTTGGGTGGCAGCAGTCTAGGAAGGAGTTCTGCAATGATAGAGATGACATACAAAGAAGATCCAGACAGGACTGACTGCCTTGCACAGCCATGCTCCCAGTTGCAGAAATGTCACCCTGAAACACACTCCTCGCCTGTTAGCGAGAAAGGAGGGATGCAATAGGGGGAAGGGTATAAAGCAGCTCCTCATCTGGTCATAGGTGGATGTTTATTGTTGTCTTGTAGTGTGTTGATGGTATGGGAGCCAACGCTGGAATGGTGTGCGTGGGAGAGGTGGGTGGGTGGAGGGTTGGGGGTGGGGGGAGGTGAAGGGGAGGGGGGGGGGGGGGGCTGGCACGTTAACTAAGTAAGTCCAGAGGGGGAGTTCTAGATTTATTTTCTCTGTGTGTGTGTGTGTGTGTGTGTGTGTGTGTGTGTGAGTGTGAGTGCGTGTGTGAGTGCGTGTGTGTTTCATTCGTCTGTTGTTGTTGTTGTTGACATTCATTGGAGATGTCGAAATGCAGTTTGTCCAGAAAAGCTAGACTGGGAGGGGAGGGGAGGGAGCGTAACAAGGGATGGAGAAGCATTTGTTGACCTCAGCTTTGAAATCAGACAGACAGATAAATGACAGACCGTCACATGTACACACAACCTGTGTGTGTGTGTGTGTGTGTGCGTACATTTGAATTTGTTAGAATATTGTTAATCATTGTTGGTTGCATGTGTAGGAGCAGCTTGAATGCAAGTGCTCTGATTTGCAATTGCAAGATATAGCTCTATATAAATTCCATTTATCATTATTATTACACACACTCGCACACACAAATAAAAGAATATAATAAAATAAATAAAGAGAGAGCGAGAGAGCGAGGAGAGAGAGAGAGAGAGAGAGAGAGAGAGAGAGAGAGAGAGAGAGAGGAGAGAGAGAGAGAGAGAGAGAGACATGCAAACAGACAAATACAGACACAGTCAGTGAGACATATACAGAGAGGGACAGACAGACAGGAAGACAGAAACAGAAATATTCAGACAGACAGATATAGACAGACAGACAGATAGGCAGGCAGACAGACATATACAGACAGATATAGACAGGCAGGCAGAGAGGCAGACAGACAGACATGCAGACAGACGGACAACAACAGACATAATATATAGGCAGACAGGCAGTCAAAAACACAGAGACAGACATACAAATACAGACAGACAGGCATAATTATATAGACAGACAGACAGACTCTCAAGGGGAGTGTCATAGCAAGGAGAATAATCCATTTATCATAGGGTAGGCACCATCGACCACCAACCAGCACTTGTCAAATGCTTCACTGATTACCTGATGCATATTGCTAATAATGCTCAGAAGGTGCATGCAGTGCAGTTGCTCTTTGGTGGACAGGTGGTTAAGAGGTAACACACCCGTTCTGGAAGCGAGAAGTCGCCAGTTCGATCCCCGACTGAATCTGAACTCCGAAGGACGCTTTAGCCGAGTGGTTAAGACAGGGTTGACTGACTTCAGTCCCTTGGATCCATGAGGTCGTGGGTTCGAATCTCGGCATCGTCGTCGTCGTCTGGTGAATTAAGGGATGGGAATTTTGTTATCGATCTGCCAGGTCAGGTGCAGACCTGCCAGTGCCTTAATCCCTTCGTTTTTATGCACACGCAGAGGATCAAATATGCACGTTAAAGAACTCGTAATTCATATCATCGTTGGTAGGTTTACAAAAACACGAACATACCCAGCATGCATCCCGTACAATGAAATAAACTGCTCTGAAGTCGGAATATGTCGGCTGAGGCCAGCAGGCAGGCCTCCTGAAAAGTTACAAGCACAGGAGACCAGGAACTACGCATCTCACCCATTCAGGGAACTAGAGAGAAAGAGAGAGAGAGAGAGAGAGAGAGGAGAGAGGAGAGAGAGAGAGAGAGAGAGAGAGAGAGAGAGAGAGAGAGAGACAGACAGACAGACAGACAGACAGACAGACAGACAGAGACAGAGAGAGAGAGAGAGAGAGAGAGAGGGAGGGAGAGAGAAAGAGGGAGGGAGGGAGAGAGAGAGAGTCTGAACTCCCTTCCCCCTCCCCCCACCCCTCCACGTCACCTTGAGTGGTGATATGGCTGCTAGTCTTGTGGATGAGAATATAAACCGATGTTCCAAGTGCACAACACATAATTATGTAATGCATATATAATAGAACACACAGCAGCAATGGAGATGTCCTTGGCCCAAAAAAAAGTATAGAAAAAAAAGTATGCAATTTATATAGCGCTGAATCTTGTAAAGCAACAAATAAAAGCGCTCGGATACCCGATACAGAAACAAATACACAAGGAGACAGAAAACAGTGCTATCCTTGTGGTTATGTGCTCTTCTATAGGAACAAGGCCCAAATTTCACGGAGACAAGTTAAAAAATAAAGTAGCATTACACTACAATACAATTCAGTCCAATACTTTTTTTCGTGTCATTGTATGAACATTAATATAATAATCAGCTTATTCTTCCCTAGGAGGTGAATGTTTTCTCCATTATAACTATGTATCTATCTATCTATGTATGTATGTATGTATGTATGTATGTATCTATCTATCTATTTATCTATCTATCATCTATCTATCTATCTATCTATCTCTATATATCTATCTCTCTATATATATATATCTATATGTATACATGTATATGTATATAGAAATTATATATATAAAGCACTTTGATTTCTTTGCTTTACAAGATTCAGTGCTATATAAATACCATACACTATTATTATCATCATTATTATTATTATAATAATAGTAATATCATGTATTCTCACAGTACACATTTCGGTTAGTAGTCTCGTCAGAAAGGACAGGAAAGTAAGGGGGAACAGAGGCAGAACTGGCATCATCAACTCCAGAGAGAGAGAGAGAGAGAGAGAGAGAGAGAGAGAGAGAGAGAGAGAGAGAGAGAGAGGAGAGAGAGAGAGAGAGTCCTATCAACCAGATGGCTGGGTTCATAACTCGTGCATGTCCCCTACCCATCAAACTATTCCCCTCAATCTGTCTAGTCTGTCTGTCTTCTCCTTCACACACACACACACACACACACACACACACACACACACACACACACACACACACACACACAACACACACACACACACAAAACACACACACATACACACACACACACACACACACACACAGAAAGAGAGAGAGAGAGAGAGAGAGAGAGAGAGAGAGAGAGAGAGAGAGAGAGAGAGAGAGAGGAGAGAGAGAGAGAGAGAGAGAGAGAGAGAGAGAGAGAGAGAGAGGTGAAGACATTCACAGAGGTAGGAGGGAGCTGTTTTGTGAAGACATTTGTAACAGAGGGTACTGATCTTATAGTTTACTCTGTGTGACACAGGTAGCCAGTGGAGAGATCACAAGAGAGGAGTAATGTGCTAAGATTTTTTCTTTTTGAGGACTAGTCGAGCGGCAGAGTTTGGTATACATTGAAGGGAGTGGATAGATGAAGCTGGGAGATCAGCCAGAAGAGAATTGCAATAGTCCAGACGTGAGAGAATGAGAGATGATTAGTTTGGATGTTGCATCAGTGGACAGGTACTTTTGAACTGCTTGTGTTATCCATACCACACCATACAATCATGTACAAACAGGGCCTGTTTTATAGTTGTCTTCTTCTTCATCCAACGCTCAGACAGCAACTACTGTTGTCTGTCACATACGCCAAAATGCATTGCACTGCCGTTAAGCACCTGACAAATCAGGCCCAGCTCATCCGACTTCCTTGTGGGAGAGAATTGTTAATAACTTATCCAAATGACTTACAGGTTGCTGAAGTTGAAAGCAGGGTTGAAGCTAGATAAAAAAAAGACGATCAGAAACAGATATTTTAGCAATGGCATAGATTGTGCCACTTTCGGACATTTTCGCATTACAAGTCCAACTCTCTGTAACCATTGACCTATTCTTCCCACCAACATTAAGAAAAAATGGTCCTGATGATAATATGCTCTCTTGGACATCATGAATAGAAGTTATCCAACCTGCAACCATGAAGACAGTGTATGTGTCTGTGCGTGCATGTGTATGTGTGTGTGTGTGCATGTGCGTGTATGTGTGTGCTTGCTTGCTTTCTGAGGAGCATGAAGAAAGTTTAGATGCAAATAAAAAGTCTACTCACAAGGTTAATTCATCATGAATTCCTTTGTCAACAATTTGCAGAAATGAAGGAAAACCTTCAGTCTGCGAAAAGAGAATGCAGAGTTGTGTGGGTTGAGCGAGGCAGGTAAAGCAACGGCTCTCTGTTGTCAGTGGGGACAGAGTCATCAACAGTTAGATGGCAAGAGGGTACTCGATACTCAACCCCAACCACACACAACTTTGTCTGCATGGAAACATTTATGACCTTGGTGACCATCCTCTACACTTTAAAGATCGGAAGAATATTTCGTCCTTTTGGGGGGCTAAAAAATCTCCAGATATTTAAAAGAAATGCAGCAGTAGTTACTGTCTGAGAGTTCAACGAAGAAGAAGATAAAGTTGACAGCGGTTATCCATTATTTTTTAATCCCCCCCCCAAGCATCCCCCCTCTCCCCCAGCCCCCCACCCCTCTTAGCACACTCTTCATCAACTGCATAAACCTCTAGCACTAACACAGCCAGCCTCGTCTGTATGCTATGTACACATGTTCATGTCCTGATCCGGTTTTGAAATGTTGCTGATGGGCTGGTAAGTGATGCTGCACACAGGCCCAAGCTAGGGAGTGAAAACAGAACACATGGGGCTTGGAAAACCTCGCATCTTCAGAGCGGGGCCAGTTAGTTAGTTATAAAGCTAGAGCACTTCCTAAGGCTTTCCCCCCCCCCCCCCCCCTTAGTTTAGAACTTACATAAAAGGCCGAGGCTTGCTGTGTTTGGGAAGAAAACTAATGGGGAAATTAATGATGGCAGAGATTAGACTAAAGTGCTGGGACACACACACACACACACACACACACACACGCACGCACACACACAAAGACAAGGCTAACGAGATGTGATGGCTGTCTAGACAGTGTAAAGCTGGTGATGAGGGAACAGCCCTGTCATCAGCTTAGGAAATACCTCCCTCCCTCCTCCTCACCACCTCCTAAGACAAAAGCGAGGTGGGTTGAGTATGGACAGAAGCAACAGGCCTAGGAAAACTGGTGTATTAATGAAGGGTAAAGGGTACTGTAGATGGATGTATACATTTTCCAAAAAAAGTTGTATGTAGCTCTCACTCAAGAAAACTGTTGTCATTTCATTCTATTTTATGTAGAGTCCAGTCAAACACAGTATTATCTAAAAAAATATTTAATAATAGATAAAAAACAAACAAACCCAACAACATAAGATCACAAATTGTAAATAAGCGTTTACATCACTTTCAAAACTACACCATGACATTGAAACCAGTAAACAGTATTTGGGGAGGGGGGGCGGAAGGGTAGGGTACATTACGTTTAATTTTGTAAGCTGACTGAAAACAGATAAAGAAGACAGATAGAAACAAAATTAAAAAATAACCTTTTTGTATCGCGTTGAAACAGGCGCCATACCAAGCATAAATCGAGCTTCTCCGACACATGATATTAATTTCTCAAGCCTCCTATCCTGATCCACCTTCGAATAAAGATGGCTGGGACTGATACGAATGAAACAGCATGAAGGTGATGAACTGTCTTCTCTACCTTCTCTCTGTGTGCTTATTCAAAGATTCCCTTGTTACAGAGAGAGATAAAGAGATAGAGAGAGATTGTGTGTGTGTGTGTGTGTGTGTGTGTGTGTGTGTGTGTGTGTGTGTGTGTGTGTGTGTGTGTATGAGAGAGAGAGAGCTTAAATGACTCCTTTGTTTTTATGGACATTGATTTTGTATAGATAGTTGTTATTAAAAAAAAAGCAACAACAAAAACAAGCACACACAAACGGTACAAAAAAGCAAATTACAAGAAAGACAAACAAACAAACAATCCCCTCCCCCTCAGAAAACAGGTAAAAAGGGGTAGGGATGAGGGAGGGTGAGGCACAAAGTGGAGGTACATGAAGGAACAAAATAATGGCAAAAATATCATAAATATGCGAACTCTTTTTATAACAACATTTTGGTCACTTTTCAGTAATCATTATTTTTTTCTGTGAAAATTGAAGCGACCAATTTTCTTCCCAAAGTCCGACTGGCTTTGATTTTATTTACACGAAAGTGTGTGTGTGTGTGTGTGTGTGTGTGTGTGTGTGTGTGTGTGTGTGTTTTGGATGAGACTATGAAAACTAAGGCCCCATGAATGTTTTAACATTTTCTATATCTGCGAAAAGCTCATCCGCCCTGGAAAAAGTAGAAGCAGACCCGCTACGTTCAAAAGCTGAAAATGACCAGGAAATACTCGGCATCACCAGCGTGTTGGGCTGTGCAGAGGGTGAAGCATGTGACAGGGGTGGAATGATGGGTGTTTTATGTATAGAGAATACACTGCTGGATGGCTGCAACACTTCTTAGGAAAAGTGAACACTGAACCAACAAAACAACAACAACAACAACAAAACAACCCAAACAAAAAGAACTGGACTCGAGTATCGGTCCCCTGGCCGGGGTTTGTTTCAAAGATTCTAGCAGTTCTTGATGATGATGATGATGATGATGTTGATAGATAATGATGATAGATAATGATAATGATGACGACGACGACGATGATGACGACGACGATGATGACGACGATAATGATGAGGATGATGATGATAATGCTGCTGCTGCTGCCTATCTTCTGTTTTACAGCAAGGTAAAACTTGTAAAACAAATTACAACACTTCAAAATTGTATCATAAGTTAAAAAAAAAGGGTAACATATCAAGATATTACACATAAGTTGACATAATTATTCCCAATTAATAATTATGCGCTGATATTCCACGACATAGGGAGAGATTTTTAAAAAACCAAAACAAACCCAAACCAACTGCATTATTTTTTGTTGTTGAGACACTCATATCAAGGAAACGTTTACAACTTTCACAACCAGAGACTTTTCTTTTTTTTATATTTATTTCTTCCTTTTTGTTGTTGTTGTTGCTGATACAGTGGTTCCACCCACATTTGGAATGACTGGCACGCGCAACACACACACACAGAGTGTGGGAGTTTCTCCCGTTACAAGACACTGGTTCAGATGACAGCCTGCCCGGTCAATGCTCTCTCGAACAAACATACAGCCAGGGATAGATAGGCTGCAGTCTAGACTTTTTCTCTTCTCTTCTTTTCTTTGGGTGGCAGCAGTCTAGGAAGGAGTTCTGCAATGATAGAGATGACATACAAAGAAGATCCAGACAGGACTGACTGCTTTGCACAGCCATGCTCCCAGTTGCAGAAATGTCACCCTGAAACACACTCCTCGCCTGTTAGCGAGAAAGGAGGGATGCAATAGGGGGAAGGGTATAAAGCAGCTCCTCATCTGGTCATAGGTGGATGTTTATTGTTGTCTTGTAGTGTGTTGATGGTATGGGAGCCAACGCTGGAATGGTGTGCGTGGGAGAGGTGGGTGGGTGGAGGGTTGGGGGTGGGGGGAGGTGAAGGGGGGAGGGGGGGGGGGGGCTGGCACGTTAACTAAGTAAGTCCAGAGGGGGAGTTCTAGATTTATTTACTCTGTGTGTGTGTGTGTGTTGTGTGTGAGTGTGAGTGCGTGTGTGAGTGCGTGTGTGTTTCATTCGTCTGTTGTTGTTGTTGTTGACATTCATTGGAGATGTCGAAATGCAGTTTGTCCAGAAAAGCTAGACTGGGAGGGGAGGGGAGGGAGTGTAACAATGGATGGAGAAGGATTTGTTGACCTCAGCATTGAAATCAGACAGACAGATAAATGACAGACCGTCACATGTACACACAACCTGTGTGTGTGTGTGTGTGTGTGTGTGTGTGCGTACATTTGAATTTGTTAGAATATTGTTAATCATTGTTGGTTGCATGTGTAGGAGCAGCTTGAATGCAAGTGCTCTGATTTGCAATTGCAAGATATAGCTCTATATAAATTCCATTTATCATTATTATTACACACACTCGCATACATAAATAAAAGAATATAATAAAATAAAATAAACACACACGCAGAGGAGAGAGAAGAGAGAGAGAGAGAGAGAGAAGAGAGAGAGAGAGAGAGAGAGAGAGAGAGAGAGAGAGAGAGAGAGAGAGAGAGAGAGAGAGAGACAAACATGCAAACAGACAAATACACAGTCAGTGAGACATATACAGAGAGGGACAGACAGACAGACAGGAAGACAGAAACAGACATTAAGACAGATATAGACAGACAGGCAGACAGACATGAAGACAGAGACAGACATATTCAGACAGACAGGCAGAGAGACAGACAGACAGGAAGACAGACAGACATGCAGACAGACGGACAACAACAGACACAATCTATAGGCAGACAGGCAGTCAAAAAGACAGAGACAGACATACAGATACAGACAGACAGGCATAATTATACAGACAGACATAGACAGACAGACACCCAAGGGGAGTGTCATAGCAAGGAGAATAATCCATTTATCATAGGGTACGCACCATCGACCACCAACCACACTTGTCAAATGCTTCACTGATTACCTGATGCATATTGCTAATAATGCTCAGAAGGTGCATGCAGTGCAGTTGCTCTTTGGTGGACAGGTGGTTAAGAGGTAACACACCCGTTCTGGAAACGACAAGTCGCCAGTTCGATCCCCGACTGAATCTGAACTCCGAAGGACGCTATAGCCGAGTGGTTGAGACCAGGTTGACTGACTTTAGTCCCTTGGTTCCATGAAGTCGTGGGTTCGAATCTCGGCGTCATCGTCGTGGTCTGGTGAATTAAGAGGTGGGAATTTTTTTTTATCGATCTGCCAGGTCAGGTGCAGACCTGCCAGTGCATTAATTCCCTTCGTGTTTATACACACGCAGAAGATCAAATATGCACGTTAAAGAACTCGTAATTCATATCAGCGTTCGGTAGGTTTACAGAAACACGAACAGACCCAGCATGCAACCTGTACAATGAAATGAGCTGCTCTGAAGTCGGAATGTGTCGGCGGAGGCCAGCAGGCAGACCTCCTGAAAAGTTACAAGCACAGGAGAAGACAAGGCACTACACATCCCACCCATTCAGGGAACGTAGTGAGAGAGAGATAGAGAGAGAGAGGGAGAGAGAGAGTTAGGGAGAGAGAGAGAGAGAGAGAGAGAGAGAGAGAGAGAGAGAGAGAGAGAGAGAGAGGGAGGGAGAGAGAGAGAGGGAGAGAGGGAGGGAGAGAGAATCTGAACTCCCTTCCCACCCCCACCCCTCCACGTCACCTTGAGTGGTGATATGGCTTGCTAGTCTTGTGGATGAGAATATAAACCGATGTTCCAAGTGCACAACACAGATGTAATGCATATATAATAGACCACACAGCAGCAAAGGAGATGTCCTTGGCCTCAAAAAAAGTTAAGAAAAACTACCACGTTACAGAAATAAATACACATGCAGACAAAAAACATTGCTATCCTTGTGGTTACGTGCTCCCCTATTGGAAAACAGCCCAAATTTCACGTTGACAAGTTAAAGAATAAAGTAGCATTACACTACAATACAATTCAGTCCAATACTTTTTTTCGTGTCATCCGTATGACCATCAATAATCAGCCTATTCTTTCCTAACAGGTGAATGTTTTCTTCGTTATAACTATGTATCTGTTATATATGTTAAGCTCTTCGATTTCTTTGCTTTACAAGATTCAGCGCTATATAAATACCATACATTATAATAATAATAATAATAGTAATACCATGTATTCTCACAGTACACATTTCGGTGTGTAGTCTCGTCAGAAAGGACAGGAAGGTAAGGGGGAACAGAACTGGCATCATCCACTCCAGAGAGAGAGAGAGAGAGAGAGAGAGAGAGAGAGAGAGAGAGAGAGAGAGAGAGAGAGGAGAGGAGAGGGTCCTATTAACCAGATGGCTGGGTTCATAACTCGTGCATGACCTCTACCCATCAAACTATTCCCGTTAATTTGTCTAGTCTGTCTGTCTGTCTCCTCCTTCACACACACACACACACACACACACACACACACACACACACACACACACACACACACACACACACACACACACAGAGGTTCGATTCCCGTTCAAGGGGATATTTTCCCCTGGAGTTAACACCAGTGCAGACTCCTCTCTCCCAAAAAGTCTTTCGGATGGGACTATAACCGAGGCCCCGTGAGCGAACGCACGCAGAACATCTTGCACACACGTTAAATCCTGTTCCGCTTTTCGTAAGAGTAGGCCATTGTGTGCCGGTGGGAACAGATGACAGAATTCATAAAACCGCATACACACGGGGACTGGATGTAAAAAAAGCACATACGTGTTTATTCCATTATACTCGATATAAAAGAATAAAATAAAAAAATAAATAGAAAAAGAGAGAGAGGGAGAGAGAGAGAGAGAGAGAGAGAGTATACTTTCTTGAGAGAGAGAGAGAGAGAGAGAGAGAGAGAGAGAGAGAGAGAGAGAGAGAGAGAGAGAGAGAGAGAGAGAGAGTATACTTTCTTGAACTCAATCTTTCTTGTACCACAACTAATGCAAGCAAAAAAACCAAAGAACAAAAAAAACCCAAACCCCAACCCCCCCCCCAAAAGAAGCAACAGAAAACACCCCCCCCCCCCCCCCCCCCTACTAAAAACACGTCAGGAAGTTTTAGTCCACAAAAGCATTAGAGATTGCCTAATAAATGTGCAACTGCCAGTTCCAGCAAATTCTTCAGTGAAAATATGATGATGATACTGACAAGAAAAGACATGAAATGAAGAGGGGAGGAATGAATGGATGGATGGATGGTGGAGGGAGGGGGTGGAAAAGTCTTGAGGAAGATGGGGAAGGCGGGGGGAGGGGGTTGAGAACGGACTGTGAGGAGAAACGGAAAAGGGTTGGGGGAATAAGAGGGGTTAAACAGCGAATGTGGCCCTTTGATCTAGACCCTTGCGGGTCCAATTCTGCTGTTGGATACAGCGAACACATTGCATGCCTTGTCACGCCTGTCTCCATCGATCTGCAGCCAGGCGAACATGCCGGGACAAGAGGTGAGTAGCTGATGTCCTTCCATTAACCAGGTTTATCCTGTCTAAATCGTCTTAACGGAGAGATACTGCTAGGAAAGAACATACACGAAGGGAGAAAGAAGAGAAAAATAGTTTAACTTGAGAAAAAGGATAACCAAGAAGAAAAATACCTGAAAAGTTTGGAAGAGAGAAAGAAAGGGAAGAAAGGAAGACAGGAGAAGTAGGAGGAGGAAGAGAAGAATGGATATCGACAGAAGAAGAAGAAGAAGAAGAAGAAGAAGAAGAAGAAGAAGAAGAAGAAGAAGAAGAACAAGAACAAGAAGAAAAAGAAGAAAAAGAAGAAGGAAGGAAATAGACAAGAAGAAGAAGAAGAAGAAAAGAAGAAGAAGAAGAAGAAGAAGAAGAAGAAGAAGAAGAAGAAGAAGAAAAGAAAAAAGAGAAAAAGAAGAAGAAGAAGAAGGAAGGAAGGAAATAGACAAGAAGAAGAATGGAAATATACCAACAGACAAAGACAAAGAGCAGAAGACAGAGAGACAAGTGATTAATAATCATGATAAGAAACACAACAATGATAACTTCCTACAGTCACAACAAATCAAAATTTACTTTGTATATGTTGTAGTTGAAGAATGCAATGTAGCAACAGGAGGGCATTTCTGGTGTCACCACTGTGGTTATGGTCTCTCTCCGGGAGAATCATCACAAATTGCAAGCTGAGAGTCTGTGATGACTGTAAGTCATATACCATACCATATCTTGATAGATTGTTACCTTACACATACCATACCATACCTTACACATACCATACCATGAAAGATAATTGCCTTACACACACCCTACCATCAAAGATTGTTGCCGTACACATACCATACCAAACCATACCATGAAAGATAGTTGCCTTACACATACCATACCATACCCTACCATGAAAGATAGTTGCCTTACACATACCAAACCATACCCTACCATGAAAGATAGTTGCCTTACACATACCATACCATACCCTACCCTACTATGAAAGATCATCGCCTCAGGAAAGAATTGAGATAATCAAAAGCACACCTAAAATCTGACTATGGCTTTATAATGTCTCATCTCCTGAGACTTACCTATCCTGCTGTTTCCGCACTGCTCATTTTAATCTCACACTCCAGCCACAGCCAGGATTGTCATGTCATGTCATGTCCTCAGGGTCACAAGTTAACATGGAGCTTAACAATACTAGGTTGTCATAGGGCTACCAGCCAGAAGAGCCCTGCACTGCTGCTGGGTCATTTGATGGCATTCACAGGAGCTTTTATTTTTCGTTCAGAGGAGCTTGTCCTGATTCAACCCACCTACTAAGCCTGTACTGGAGACAGTATTGACAACTCCAGACTGACTGAGATTTCTAACATTTATGTTTAGTTTTCCAAAGTAATGCTAACAAAAACACGACAGCAACATTTCATAGATTTAGAGCACAAAAAGCATCTCAGACTGCCTAATATGTGGTAGATATTTCAAACTTTCCTACAGTTAGCATAATTATGCCCAAAGCATTGAAAAGAACAGATAGGATTGAAGTGAGTAAAGGTATGGGTGGTGGTGATGGTGGAGGAATTAGGTTGAAGAC
The DNA here is from genome assembly GCA_028751875.1 of Rapana venosa. Lineage (NCBI taxonomy): Eukaryota > Metazoa > Mollusca > Gastropoda > Neogastropoda > Muricidae > Rapana > Rapana venosa. Next base: position 29,393,387 of record CM054149.1, on the reverse strand, counting down.
AGAATGGGAGGAGAGTGGAGGAGGGGGTGAGGGGACAGGGATTGGGCCTTGAGAAAATAAGGGAAAGAGGGCAAGGAAGGGAGAAAGGTTAAACAGAGAGTGTGCCCCTTTGGTCTAGATGCTTGCATCAAGTTGGATCCAATTCTGCTATTGGATACAGTGAACACATTGCATGCCTTGTCACGCCTGTCTCCATCGATCTGCAGCCAGACGAACATGCCGGGACAAGAGGTGAGTAGCTGATGTCCTTCCATTAACCAGGTTTATCCTGTCTAAGTCGTCTTAACGGAGAGATACTGCTAGGAAAGAACATACAAGAAGGGAAAAAAAGTGCGCAAACTCAACAAAAGGAAATCGGTGAAAGAAAACAGGGAGAAAAAAAGTTGTGAAGAAAGAAGAGGAGGAGAAGAAGAAGGAAAAGAAAAGGGGGGGGGGGGGATGGGGGAAGAGAAGAAGAGTGCAACCAAATCCAATTCTGATGTTTGTAGTCCCAATGACTACACAGGTCATGTCAGGGCTGTCACCTGCTGTATGAGGAGGAGGAGGAGGAAAAGGAGGAGGAGGGAGGAGGAAAAAGGAGGAGGAGGGAGGAGGAGGAGGAGGAGGAGAGGAGAGAGGAAGAATAAGAAGAAGAGTGCAACCAAATCCAATTCTGATGTTCGTAGTCCCAATGACCACAGAAGTCATGTCAGGGCTGTCATCTACTGTATGAGATAAAAGAAAGAAGAAGAAGAAGAAGAAGAAGAAGAAGAAGAAGAAGAAGAAGAAGAAGTAGTAGAAGAAGAAGTAGTAGTAGTAGTAGAAGAAGGAGTAGCAGCAGCAGCAGCAGCAGTAGCAGTAGCAGAAGCAGCAGCAGCAGTAGAAGAAGAAGAAGAAGAAGGAGGAGAAGAAGAAGAAGTAGTAGTAGAAGTAGTAGTAGTAGTAGTAGTAGTAGTAGTAGTAGTAGTAGTAGTAGTAGTAGTAGTAGTAGTAGTAGAAGAAGAAGTAGCAGCAGCAGCAGTAGAAGTAGAAGAAGAAGAAGAAGAAGAAGAAGAAGAAGAAGAAGAAGAAGAAGAAGAACTTGTAGGATGATATAACCGAACTTAGTACAATACTAAGGAGACCAATAACAAGATTAGCTGTTTTTCACCACTGCTCTTTTGACACACAGGTACTGAATTTCATTAGCTGCAATACAAACAAAACTGTTCTGAAAAAAAAAGAAATAGAACATGTATATATTTTTTTCTAATGGAAGAAGGTAATACAAATACTCTTGGGAATACATGTTCTTGTAATTTCTTCACAACTAACTGCATACAGTTTGTGTATAGCATATGTGAAACCCAGCCAGTTCTAAATACTACTACTACTACTACTACTACTACTACTACTACTACTACTACTACTACTACTACTACTAATGTATGGAATTTATAAATCTGACCCAGTGAGGGATGGGATCGAGAAGTTTCAAGTTTCTTAGATACAGAGCATGAACATTGCAGTGCAGTGTCATAAAGGACCATCAGGGAGTGGAGGGTAGAAGGAAAGGCAAAACCAAGTCTTTTTTTTTTTTTTCGAGGATGATAATTATATAGAAATGTTATGTTAAAATTATCTTCATCTATGACAAGCTCTTAGCATAACAATCTATAACCTCCATTATATTAAGGAGAAAAAAACCCCTCTGAAGTCAGACTATAGCTACCTGTTGGTGAGGTACTTGAAAAGCTGTACTCGCAAACTTCTCATCCAGCATGTACTACTACTACTACTACTACTACTACTACTACTGCTACTACTACTACTACTACTACTACTACAACATCACCATGGAATTTATATAGCGTTATATCTTGCAAAGATAAATCAAAGCGCTTGCAATTCAACCTGTTCTTACACAGTCATCAAACCAATAAAAATTAGTTTTTGCAAATTTAAATGCACACACACACCCACACACCCACAAAAGTCGATGGTACGGTAGTTTGGGCACAGCTGTGTGATGGGATTTTGGCTGTTGAAGGCAGGGACAGTTATGAGATAAAACAGGAGGGGAAAATCTTAGATTTTAAATAAATATATCTTGAGGCTGGATTTAAGAATTGTCATAAGTAGGCATATGGCGAAGAGAGAGAGAGAGAGAGAGAGAGAGAGAGAGAGAGAGAGAGAGAGAGAGAGAGAGAGAGAGAGAAATTGTTTAATATACATGGGCCTTAGGCCACAATACATTTTGAGGGGCAAAAATGGAAGAGGCAAAGAAAATGGAGTATAATTTATCGTAAACCTTGATAGAAAGAGAGAGAGAGAGAGAGAGAGAGAGAGAGAGAGAGAGAGAGAGAGAGAGAGAGAGAGAGAGAGAGAGAGAGAGAGAGAGAGAGAGAGAGAGAGAGAGCGAGCGAGAGAGAGAGAGCGAGAGAGAATGGTAGTGAATATATACATACTTACAGCGCCTTCGTGACCGTTTGCGCGCCTTGGCTTCAGTACAGTTCCCCAGCTGTAAATGGGTACCTGCCTCTTAAGGGAAGGTGAAGCAGTCAGGGGAGATGGGCGCCGCCCTCAATATACTCGCCTCTAAAGAAGTGAGGTCTCTGACGCCTCGCTCCCCTACGACCTTATAAGTTATGGGACACCTACAGCACCTGGGTTTTATTACATTTCTTGATTAAACCATTGACGCTGGGGCCAACGTCAAAGTGAGAAGCTGTAGTATGATCAGTGGCTTTCCCTCTCATGGAATTCCAATTTATAGCTTAGTCTTTAGTGATCGACTATGACTCTCTGACTAGGAGGCTTGACTTGAACAGTCCTTAATGTGCTGCAGCCCTGGGGGCTGGTTGGCCTTTGGAGAAGAACATCTCCAACGCTGACTGTCCTTATGCCCACTTGGCCGCGGGAGTAGTAGTGTGCTGTGGGCAAGGCATCTCCGCTATAATCAAATTTCTTCCCCAATTTCCGAAACAGCAGCTGCCTCCTCTGCTGTTTTGAAGGTCATCGACGAACACAACGGACAGTCTCAGTGATTCCCGGAGAGTGAAATGACGGCAAGAGTGCGTCTTTGTGAAGGACCCCCGGTGATATGCCGTGGGGGCATGCCTACAAATACAACATTTGTACAATGCCTTCTCTCTCTCTCCCTCTCTTTTGGAAATAAAGACATAGGGACTGAATTAAGGAGATTCAAAGACGATGATAATCATAGTTCTGGAGTTCTCCTAGGTGGCAGCTGGAAGCGTGCCCGTGAAAATATCTTTGACAAACAAAGCAGCTCGTCAAAAAACCCTGTCCTCAAGCGCACCAATTGAGCGAAACAGTTGTATAACTCTTCTCCTTCCTACGTGCACGCACGCACGCAGAGAGAGAGAGAGAGAGAGAGAGAGAGAGAGAGAGAGAGAGAGAGAGAGAGAGGAGAGAGAGAGAGAGAGATTTCGCACGCGTTCTTTCTTTCTAACCCACTTTCAATGCGAGAGAAGAGAGAGAGAGAGAGAGAGAGAGAGAGAGAGAGAGAGAGGAGAGAGAGAGAGAGAGAGAGAGAGAGAGAGAGAGTTTTTCGCACGCGTTCTTTCTTTCTAACCTCCACTTTCAATGCGAGAGAGAGAGAGAGAGAGAGAGAGAGAGAGAGAGAGAGAGAGAGAGAGAGAGAAAGAAAGAGAGATCGCCAGTCAGTCAGGGAGAATAGGAGACAACCTTACAAAAGAATATCATCTGTCTTTTCAAAACAAAAACAAAAAAAAACGAAGAAAAATTAGAGAGAAAAAAAAAGGCCTAAAATCATACAATCTTACATGCTCCAGAAATTCAAAAGAAAGCCGCTGTAAACTGATATAGAAAACATCTGGGTAAATGGCTCCCACCCCAGTCAGTGCCCAACATACGTGATACATTTATGTCTATCTTCCCCCGCCCCCCACACCTCTCCCCCCTTCTGTGATGTTTGTTTGCTTCTGTCTGCTGCAGGGGAGACCTCCCCCCCCCCCCCCCATTAACGACACAATGCAAACCTAATGATACTGCTTTCAGACCTGCTAATTCAAGGACAGTTTTTCTAGCCACCACACAAAGTGACCCCTTCCCCCCTAACCCCCCCCCCCCCCCCCAGGAAAAAAAAATCGACCAAACACTACTAAAAAACAAACAACCCCCTCCCCCCAACCCAACCTAACAAATAAAAATATTATATAGATCTTCGCCTTCTTCCACATAATTAAAGGGTTAGTACTAATAAGAAAAACCACTAAACCAAGAACAAACAAACAAAACGTCCCCCCCCCCCCCCCCCACGACAAGAACCAAACAAACAGATCGTAAACAAACATACAAGTAAACAATGATAAAATATCAATATATCAAAGCCGATTTCTATACATTATATACTAATGTGAACATAGAAAAACATAAGTTCATTCAAATAGATAAACTAGGTAGATACGATAAATGAATAAATAATGTCCTGGGAGGCAATCCCAACTTTCTTTTCTTCAGCAGTAGCCTACAGCGCAGTCCAACTAGTAACAACTATATAAAATAACACCATTCACTGCTCACGATCACCACTAGCGGCAGTAGCAGTACCAGTAGCCGCGGGCAAAGCTCTGGCAGTGACGTCAGAATACCCCCCTAACGTCATCAGACGTATGGATCGGTCCAGCTCAGGCGTCATGCCGCGGACGTTGAGGTGGAAGCGGGTCCTCCTGGCCGGCAGAGGCCCCTGCTGGGCACGCTGCCGGTGGATGATGTCCAGGATGAGGACCACGGTGCTGGCCTGCAAAGCCAGGTTGACGTTCAGCTCCCTCAGGTGCGTGCAGTTCTGCACAAAGTTCACCACAGCCGTGTCCACGGAGACGTCCAGGTCAGGGCGCAGCTGCAGGTGGAGCTTGCTGAGGGTGGACTGGAAGGCGTCGGCCAGGTACACGATGAGGGAGCGAATGCCCATCAACAGCGCGGGGTCGTTCAGGTTCTCCACGCCCAGGTAGGTCACGCGCAGCTCGCTCAAAGGCATGCCTCTGACCAGCACTCCGGTGTACTTCTGGAAGCCGCACAGTCCGTGGATGCGGGCTTTTATCCTCAGGCCTGGCAGCCGTTCAGAGACGTTCCGCCAGCATTCTGTGCTGATGGCGTAGCTGCCCACCGATTCGTCAGCGTAAAAATCCAAGTCTATCTGCTGCAAGGTTTTGTGGGAGGCCCGGGTCAGCCGGTCAAGAATGGCTTCACTGACGCTTCTCAGATCCATCCTGATGGTGATCAGAGCCTGGAACTGACCCATGACTTTCCCATAGCGGACAAGACTCGCCACTCTTGTCCTAGGCGAGAAGAACTGGCGCAGGTTGATGTCAGCCAAGTAAGCCTTGGGATGAAGACGTGTGCCATAGCTGAGGGCATCCAGCACGCGGGTTCCTTCGTCACGATCCATCAAACAGAAAGACAGATCCACACTTCGGAGAAAAGACTGTTTCTTCAAAAGATTGCAGAGAGACCGAACTACCGTGCCACGGCTGGGAGAGAAGAAATGCCAGCCTGAGTGAAAATCGGCGTTGACTATTCTGATCTTCAACAGACGAATCCCTAACGTTTTATTCAAGCTGTTGACGAACTGTTCAAACGCCTTGGAGATGACCGAGGCTGTGTTGATGTTGGGACGACTCAGTTCCAGGCTCATGCTCTGCAGGTGCCATCCTAAATGGGCGATGTATTTCTGATAGCTCTCTACCTTCTCGAAGGCGTCAAAACTTCTGAAGACGAAGTAGCGTCTGCGCCAGAGGGACGGGTTCTTAAAGGCCCGCCTCCAGGATGTGCAGGCTAGAGAGGCGTGGCAGCGATCCACGTCACTAAGGAAGAACAAGATGTGCTCCAGAACAATGTCAGGGGTTAAGTGCCAGGGCCCACAACCCTCGCTCTGGAGGTCTGGGCACACGGAGGCAGGGGGCCCTGGATCTTCTGCAGTGCTGGCAGGCACCTGCGGGCCCACAGGCAAAATGGAAGGCGGAGGTTCCACAAGACTGCTGTTGCTGGTGTTGACTTCTTCTGATGCTTCTTCACCTGCTGTTTCGTTCCAAAAAGAACAACCTGCTTGTTCTCCCATTGTCTAGATTTATATCGCAAGACAGAATGAAGTATAATAGAAAGAGATTTAATGTAAAATACACATTGATCTCTATACGAACTGTTTGGCTGTGGGAGTTTCAAAGGACGAATTTCGGGCACATAAGAGGCCCATGTGAAGGTTTCCCATGAGCATGAAGGTGATTTCGGATACACATGAACGCGAAAAGCTTGGTTGTGTCTTTACTGTTCAAAGGTTCAAATGCCGATATAAATGCAGTTGGTAACTTTGTTGATAACGATGAAAGGAATTCAACATCGGATATCCTGACCAAAGCTTCCGACATGAAGATGCTTTTATTATTATTATTATTATTGTTATTACAGATAAAATCTAGGCTTAAAGGATGACCAGCATTATTCTGTTTAGTTGGCTTTCACTACTGTTTGTGATATATGAAAAGTTTGGAAAATATGAAAAAAAGTTATCACACGTGTGTATACTTACCAGTCTGTTACAAATTCTTCATTCTTGTATAACACCCCCCCAAAATCTGGCATTCCTGAGGCAAATGATATAACATACTGCTGAACAATAGATCCAGTAAGAATCAAGAAAAACTCAAGAAAACTTTTCTCTAAAAACTAATATATCTCAATCCAAAATTTAAAAAAAAAAGTTTTAAAAAACCAACAATCTACACCGCCTTTCAACTGTTTGCCAAAGCAAAAGTTCACTCGATATTGGCATAATCTTGCACTTTACTCATCTTTGAATTCATTTCCCATCTTTTGGTCCTGTTCTGCTCTGCGCTACACAGGAGCTGGCTGAAAATCCTTTGTGAAGTCTGCAGCACTTTTCGTTTTGTTTTCTAAAGATGGTTAAATATCACTGGCAGATGGAGAAGCAGACTGGAACCTCTTTTGTTTTTCTGCAAGGTCCAATATGGCCAGCTGGCTGGAACGGGCTCTGAGGTCAGTTGGGCCAGAGCCCAAGCACTGAAGTAGCGGAGTGGCCGAAAAATGCAGTTCGTTGTCAAGCAAAATGGGAATCTAGGTCTTGTACTCCTCTTTCACAAGCATTTACACGTCACACTTTGCCAAAAGTAACACAACATTATTTTCTACGTACCGTTACGTCATTTTGTTTCTTGTTGTCAAGTTTTTTCGTTCATCAAGAAGTAGGACGTCAGTGTTTAAAAAGTTGTGGTTGTTTAAAGTGTTTATTTTGCCAGATAGATCTAGCAGCTGTTTTCATGAGGCATCAGTTTCTTGAAATGATAATATACTCCATTGCAGCACCAGTTTAACGTGGGTGATTATCCAACTCGATATTATTTTGTGCTAATTGTTCCCGCCAAAGATAGAACTAGCTCGTCATGGAATATAATACCGAATGACACCAAGATTAATTTCATTGTCTGATGTCGACCGAAATCTTATATCCTCTGGTTGATAAACTAATAAGCTTTTCATTGCTGCAGTCTAGGATAATGTCCCAGTTTCTTTTCTCCATACTTCGATTACGTCTGGAAAACGTGTGTGGCACATGTGTAAATTGCTTTCTGTCGCATGCATGTGTGTGTGTGTGTGTGTGTGTGTGTGTGTGTGTGTGTGTGTGTGAGTGTGTGTGTGTGTGTGTGTGTGTGTGTGTATTTCGTAAGCGAGCTCCTGATTTCTGTGACCTTTTGTAACATTTTTTTTCTTTTGTTGATTTCTTGCAATTATTGTTGTTCTTGTTTTTTTTGTTAATCTTTCATATTTTTCTCTTTTATATTTCTGTCTATCTGTTTCTTTGCTAGATGGTGTGTGATTATGTTTGGCTCTCTTTTGCAATCGAAGGATTAATTAACACAAGTTTTGATGATGTACATTTTGCTCGATGACTTTAGATATGCCTTTTTTTCTCTCCATTCTTTCCTTTATTTTGTTTCCCTATTATTTTATTCTCCCCCCCCCCCCCCCCCCTCTCTCTCTCTGGGCTTGATCCTTTACCTTGCTTGTTATTCCTTTCCCTGATTGCTTCATTCATGCATTGATTAATTTATATCAGAAATTTCTGACTGATGTCTGCGAATTCATGATGAGGGATCAGCCAGAAGAGATTCAGTCACAATATGTTTGTTTGCCCCCCCCCCCCTCACCCTCCTTGTACAAATTATTTTAACCTTTTGGCTTTTTAACATAACCAGTCGCCAAGGGTTTATGCACTTCATTGACTTTGAAGGAAAAATGCATTTGATTATGCATATGTGGTTGGGATTGTAGGTGCTGCCCGCCAAAAAACCAAATACAATTTTTAACAATTCTTTTATATCAAGGATAATGGAATAAGCACTTATGTGCTTTTTTTACATCCAGTCCCCGTGTATATGCGGTTTTGTAAATTATGTCATCTGTTCCCACCGGCACACAATGGCCTACTCTTACGAAAAGCGGAACATGATTTAATGTGTGCGCGCGCAAGATGTTCTGCGTGTGTTCGCACACAGGGCCTCGGTTTATTGTCTCATCCGAAGTGTGTGTGTGTGTGTGTGTGTGTGTGTGTGTGTGTGTGTGTGTGTGTGTGTCCGCGCGCGAGCATTTTGTGAGCACACATTATTTCGTAAGGGAGTTCCAAATTTCTGTGACTTTTTTTAAAAAACCTGTTTGTTTCTTGTGTCCATTTTGTTTGCTATTTTTGTATCTTTCATATTCCTCGTTTCTTTATTAATTG
>CM054149.1:29357150-29379650 GCA_028751875.1 Rapana venosa | reverse complement strand
CGTTTGTGTGTGTGTATGTGTGTGTGAGATAGATATATATCGAAAGAGAGAGAGAGAGAGAGAGAGAGAGAGAGAGAGAGAGAGAGAAGAGAGAGAGAGAGAGAGAAGAGAGAGAGAGAGAGCTGGATGGACAGACGAAAAGACAGACAGACAGACAGAGGAGAAAAGAAATCTTCTCAAGATACCCCACACAAATTTTCAGAGCCAGACATGTGCAAAATTTGTAGACAGAGACACCAACAAAGAAACACAACAGAGCCAGGACAAAGAAAAGTGCTGGCCTGTCAAAGCAAGCAGCGCACACTGCTGACTCAGCCAGCAGAGGAAGGCTTGTGGCCTGAGGGCGTCCTGACACAGACAGGAACAATCCTCCTGTCTTCACAGGGGGCCAGTGAAGAAGAGGAGGAGGACGACAGAAAAGAAAGGTTGGGGAAAAAGTGTCGCTGCCGCTGCTGTCCTGCAATGCACGTGCATTGCCTTGCAGTGCTCTCTTTCCTTCTGTGTGTGTCTGTCTGCTTCTGTCTGTTCATCTCTCTGTCTCTCTGTCTCTCTGTCTCTCTGTCTCTCTCTCTCTCTCTCTCTCATCTCTCTCTCTCTCTCTCTCCTCCTCTCCCTCTCTCCCCCTCTCTCTCATCCTCCCTCCACCTCTCTCTCTTTCTCTGTTTGGCATTTTTTTTGCCAAAACGTGAAGATCTTGTTGTTGTTTTTTATGGTCATGACTTATGTTGTCAATCTACCAGTGTCACATATCTCAGTCCATCCATATCTCTGTGTCTGCCAGTCTGTTTGTGTTCCTGTTTCCGTTTCAAAATGTCCACTGTGGTCACTCTCCTCTTTTTAACTCTTTCAATTCCCAAGTCCACCTCTCTGCCTCCCTCCATCTACGCATCTCTCTTCCTCATTTTTCTCTTCCTATACTGTTTCTCTCCCCTTCCTTCTCTCTCATCCCTTGTATGATCATTGCCTCACCCCCTTTGCCCATGTCTTCCAGGTTGTCATTCACTCTTCCCCTGTCAGTCTGTGTTCCTGTGTCCTTGTCTGTGACACTACCTGTGTCCCTGTCTGTGTCCTTATGCCCCTGCCTTTGTCTCTCTCTGTGTCCCTATGTTTCTGACTGTGTCCCTGTCTGTGTCCCTATGTTTCTGACTGTGTCCCTGTCAGTGTCCCTATGTTTCTGCCTGTGTCCCTTTCTATGTCCCTTTCTGTGTCCCTGCCTGTGTTCATATGTCCCTGTCTGTGTTCATATGTCCCTGCCTGGGTGCATATGTCCCTGTCTGTGTCCCTCTCTGTGTCCATATGTCCCTGTCTGTGTTCATATGTCCCTGTCTGTGTCCCTATCTATGTCCATATGGCCCTGTCTGGGTGCATATGTCCCTGTATGGGTGCATATGTCCCTGTCTAGGTGCATATGTCCCTGTCTGGGTGCATATGTCCCTGTCTGGGTGCATATGTCCATGTCTGCGTCCATATGTCCCTGTCTGTGTCCCTATCTGTGTTCATATGTCCCTGTCTGTGTCCATATGTCCCTGTCTGTGTCTATATGTCTATGTGTCTATATGTGTGTGCTTTTGAAAAACATTTGACTATTGAAATTTTCTTTCATAGATTTTGTCTGCATCTCACCATGTTTGTAAATATCTGTTTGTTTAAACTTTTGATTATTTATCATTGATTGCATGACTGTGTAAGATTAGGTTGAATGCATGCGCTTTGATTTGTCTTTGCAAGATATAGCGCTATATAAGTTCCATTTATTATTATTATTATTATTATTATTACTATTATTATATGCCCCTGTCTGGGTCCATATGTTTCTGTCTCTGTCCCTGCCTGTGCCTCAGTCTGTGTTCATAATAATGTCCCTGCCTATGTTCCTGTCTGTGTCCCTGTCTATGTCCCTGTCTATATCTCTGTCTGTGTCTCTATGTCCTATGTCCTGCCTATATCTCTGTCCTTGTCTATGTCCTTGCCTGTATCCCTGTCTGTGTCCCTGTCTGTCTATGTCCCTGCCTGTGTCTGACTCTTATGTCTGTATCACCCCTGCCCTCTATCTCCCACCTTTCCTCTCTCTCCTGCCTTGCGTGGGCTTTTCCTCATTATCTTCAGGCCTGTGTCCCAAGGTTGTTATTCCTTTATAACCCTGTCCCTGCCATTGTCTCTGTCAGCCTCTGTCTCTACAACCTTTCTCCTTTCCTCTTTTGTCTCTTCATCCCCCACCCACCCCACCTCATCTCTTGTTGGGTCTTTGCTTTGTTATTTCCTGACCAGTTCTTAGGGCTGTCTATGTGCCTGTTTGACAGAAAGAGAGAGAGAGAGAGAGAGAGAGAGGAGAGAGAGAGAGAGAGAGAGAGAGAGAGAGAGAGAGAGACAGACAGACAGACAGACAGACAGACAGACAGACAGACAGATAGACAAAGACAACATGAGAGAGACATCAGGCCAAAGACAAAATATAATTCACACACACACACACACACACACAACACACACACACACACACACACACACACACACACACACACACACACACACACACACACACACTCTCTCTTCTCTCTCTCTCTCTCTCTCTCTCTCTCTCTCTCTCTCTCTCTCTCTCTCTCTCTCTCTCTCTCTCTCTCTCAAGAAACAGATACTCAAACAGACAGAGAAGAGAGAATGGAAGACAGAGAGAGCCACACACACACAAAGAAACAGATAGAGAGTGATAATGATCAGAGTTCCCTGTACACTCTTGTCTTGCTTTTTCTGGAACCCGCGGTGTTGTGTGTGTGTGTGTGTGTGTGTGTGTGTGTGTGTGTGTGTGTGTGTGGTGTGTGTGTGCGTCGTGAGTGTGTATGTGTGCGGGTGTGTGTGTGCCATCATTGTCTTGACCTTTACCACCTTCCTCATCACCCTTCCCTTCTCCTCCTTACTCCTCCTCCCTCCCTACAATATTTTCCTTAGGAAAATGGGGAGGGGAGTAGAGCATGTGCAAAGAACTTTGTGCTTATTCATTTCCCCACTACTTAGTCAAATGCATTTGTATATTCTCTGTATATCTGTCTGTCTGTCTCTGCCTCTATCTTTGTCTTTGCCTGTTTGTCTGTCTATCTGTCTGTCTGTCTGTCTCTATCTCTGTCTCTCTCTGTCTCTCTCTGTCTCTTTTTCTCTCTGATCTTCATCTAACTATTATTAGTAGTAGTATTTCATTATGATGGTCATTTAAATCCTTTGATTATTACTGTTTGCGTACGTTTGTCTATTTGGAGGTTTTTTGCATTGGTGTGTGTGTTTGTCTGTTTGTTGCTGCTGGGTTTGGTTTCTGTTCTTATATTTTTATTAGAGAGAGAGAGATAGCTAAGAGAGAGAGAGAGAGAGAGAGAGGAGAGAGAGAGAGAGGAGAGAGAGAGAGAGAGAGAGAGAGAGAGAGAGAGAGAGAGAGTGTATGCGTGTGTGTGATTTTTCTTGACTTTTTTCCTTCTTTTTTTGTGAGAGCATGGTGTAAAGAAGCCCTGTGCTTATCTATTTACTCTCAATAAACATTTCGACTTCGAGTTCCCCTGTCATTTTTTCCTGCATCAACATTTTTCTCTTCCGTCTCCTCTCATCCATTATGCATGTCTCCCCACTTTAGGAGTATTCTTTTTTTTTTAAAATTTAAAAGTCTATCTTGCCTAAGAGGTTGAAGAGGGACCAGACATAACAGGCCCTTAGGGTAGAGGGATGCACGTGCATTTGTAAGGACAAATTGTCTGGCTGTAAGGAGGCTCCGAGCCCATGATCTTGTTGTTCTTGCTTTTGTAGTTGTCTTACCGTCTTTCTCTAGCTATTGTTTCTGTTATGGATGAGATTTGTTTGTTTGTTTAGTTTCATTAATTCAGTCAGTCAGTCAGTCAGTCAGTCGTTTATTCATTCATTTGTTCTTTTGTTTGATCATTTTTTAAAAATGGATTCATTCACTCACTCCTCATTTTATAAAAGGTATTTCTGACTGATGTCTGCAAATACATTGTTAATACATTGGCTGGATAAGACTCGGTCCATTAATTTAAAAGATTCTGGAATCTTTGTTTTTAGCTGATAGGATTGCCAATGGTTAATGCAGTTTGTTGATTCTGTCACAACAATTCAGTGTTTGATTGTGAACATGTGGATGTGGTTGTAAGTGGTGCACAGGTGCATACTTGTGAGTATGAATATCTGCATGGACATGCCTACATGTATATACACATGCATGCATGCATGTGTGTGCGTGTGTGTGTGTGTGTGTGTGTGTGTGTGTGTGTGATTGTGTGTGTGTATGTGTGTGTGGGTGTGCACACACACACACACCCATCAGAGATTACAGATAGATTAAAAAAATCTGATATCTGGTTCAAAACTCTATTATACAGTGTTTATCAGTCCATCATAATATATTCCCCCCCCCCCCCCTCTCTTTCTCTGGCTGTATGTCTCTCTCTCTCTCACACACACACACACACACACACACACACGTTCACTCATGCATGCACGAGCAAGAGAGCATATAGGTTATACAGGGCTTCTTGTGAAAAGCTCTCTGAGCCTGTTATTGTTTATTGTGTGGCTAATCTGAAGCAGCGTCGAGCGTGGTTACCAGTTGGATGGGTGAGCGTTTGCGTGCCTTGGCTTCAGTACAGTTCCCCCAGTTCACCCAGCTGTAAATGGGTACCTGCCCTCTTTAGGGTCAGGGAAGGTAAAGCAGCAAGGGAGAGGAGATGGGCGTCGCCCTCAATATGCTGGCCCTAGAGAAGTGAGGTCTCTGACGCCTCGCTCCCCTACGACCTTATAGGTTGTGGGACTCCTTTACCTTTTACCTTTAATCTGAAGTTCCATCTGTGTGCTTCTGCTTTAAAAGCTTGATCCAATGTATTAACAAACATTTGTTTTTTATTTTCTTTTTTTTTTTAAGGTAGTTGCTGGGTTTGCACAGGTTTTGTATTTGCTTATTTAAAAAAACCGCCCCACACACAACTGCATATGTGTGTGAAATATTTTCAGTTTTGTTTATGCCTTTCCCATCTCTGCACATGCTTGTTTATTCTTGCCACGATCTTGGCATGTGTTAGCTTTCCCTCTACCATCCTTTCTTCTTCTTTTTATTTATTTTAAATTTCAGGTATGCAAGTTGCACGTGCTCCTTGAAGCAGCTAGAAATTTATTTATTTTTCATTCAGGTTGGCATGTTTTTTGTCATTGGAAAAAAGGTAGATACATTTCCGCTACTTTTTAAGAGGATATACTCTGCGTTTCTTTTTCTGTCCTTATCATTGTTGTTGATCATTTTGTTTCTTTCTTTCTTTCCTTCCTTCCTTCCTTGTATCTTTGTTTCTTCTTTCTTCATCAATTCTCTCTCTGTTACTTGCTCACTCACCCCCTGTGTCTGTTTGTTGCTGCTCTCCTTCTTTATTTCTTTATTTCATCCTTTCATTTCCTTAGTTATTTTTCTTCTCTGTTTTTCACAATTAGTTTTGAAAAGTTTTCATTTCATTCCAAATCTGTTTTCTTAAACATGCAGAGAAATAAAAAACAACAACACCCGAACCCAAATAGACAGAAGCTTAAAAGAACTAGAGACATGTACAAAGACAGACAGCCAAAGCGACAACAGAGAGAGACTCAAAAGAAGCACAAGCATCACTAAGAAAAAAATGGAAACCCAAGATCTGGACAAAAACACTGCTGGCAACAGACAAAAACGAATGAAAAGTAAAGAGACCCACAATGAAGAGCAAGAGACAAGGGAAAAAATGCAGATCTATACAAAACTGAAAAGAACAAGATAGGAACACAGGCAGACAAAAAGACACATAGACCAGGACCCAAACATTGTGCCTCACAGAAAAGCCCAAACTAAACTGCAAAGGGACTGACAATTAAGAACTAGAGACATAAGACAAAAAAGAACCCCTGAAAATACTGACAAACCTTTCGAAAACGAGACATGGACACAGACACAGACAGACACCAGGAAAGAAACACAACAGAGCCAGGACAAAGAAAAGTGCTGGCCTGTCAAAGCAAGCAGCACACACTGCTGACTCAGCCAGCAGAGGAAGGCTTGTGGCCTGAGGGCGTCCTGACACAGACAGGAACAATCCTCCTGTCGTCACAGGGGGCCAGTGGAGAGGAGGACGACAGGAAAGAAAGGTTGGGGAAAAAGTGTGGCTACCCCTATCATGAAATGCACGTGCATTGCGCAAATGCATGGCAGTGTGCTTGTTCCTTCCATGTGTCTCTGCCTGCTTCTGTCACTATGCTCTCTCTCTCTCTCTCTCTCTCTCTCTCTCTCTCTCTCTCTCTCTCTCTCTCTCTCTCTCTCTCTCTGTTTTACTGTTTGAAAATATGAGTACTGAGTGCATTTTCAAATGTGACCCCACGGGCGGGGACTGGATGTAAAAAAGCACATGAGTACTTATTCATTATCCTGAAAAAAAGAATTTGTTTCTATTACTTACAATGTGTAGATGTTCTTTTTATGACTTTATGTGACCCCACGGGCGGGGACTGGATGTAAAAAAGCACATGAGTACTTATTCATTATCCTGAAAAAAAGAATTTGTTTCTATTACTTACAATGTGTAGATGTTCTTTTTATGACTTTATTGGCTTTTCCCCCCTCTTTATTATGTGAGTGTATGGGTATTGCACTTATTTTATTATCATGACATTCAATTTGTATGAGTATAATTAAAAAGTGTTTGTGTTGATCATGTGCTAATGTGAGTATTACATATTTAGTATTATCCCTGACCCCCCCCCCCCCCCCCCCACACACACACACACACACACACACACACTCACTCACTCACTCACTCACTCATATTCTCTCCCTCAATGACTGTATAGGTTTAGATTTCTTCCTTGTTTTGTTTCTTGTTTTTATTGTGTGGATGTATGGGTATTAAATTTATTTCATTATCATGACATATAATTTGAAACGAATATAATCTAAAATGAGTGTTGATGGGATCGCATACTGTTTTGGGAGTTATATATTGGATATTATCTCTGAAATACACACACACACACACTCTCTGTCTCTCTGTCTCACCTTTTGTCGTCTTGCTTATAGTTATAGTGTATCCTGATGAAGGATTCATATTCTATATTTTCAATACTTTATTGGACTTGCCTCTGTACTAAAGTTTTAATGAGTGCCCTATTTCAATATCTTATAGTTATGTGTAACAAGTAAGTGTATCGTTTGACATTGTGTAGATGTTTATCTTTATGACTTATTAAGTTTGGTTGTGTTATTTTTCTTGGCTCTGTTGTTGTTCTTGTTCTTGTTGTTTGACTGTTTTTTCTCTTTTTATCTTCTTCTGTTGGTTTGGTTTTTCCTTCTCTTTTGTTTGTTTGTTTGTTTTGGTTAGGGTTTTTTTGGGGGGGTGGGGGTGGGGGGTATTTTAGGGTTTTCTTTTATTTGCTTGCTTTGGGGGGGGGGGGGGGGTTGTTGGGGTGGAGCTGTTTTGAAAAGGGTTATTTCCCCTTGTTTTTATTGTGAGACTGTATAAGTATTGGGTTATTATTATTAAGATGTATCCCTAACGGGCGGGGACTGGATGTAAAAAAGCACATGTGTGCTTATTCATTATCCTCGAAATAAAAGAATTTGTCATTGTCATTGTCATTGTCATTCTCTCTCTCTCTCTCTCTCTCTCTCTCTCTCTCTCTCTCTCTCTCTTCTCTGTCTCTCTCTCTGTCTTCTGTCTCTCTCTTTCTCTCTCTGTCTCTGTCTGTCTGTCTCTCTGTTCTCTCTCTGTCTCTGTTTGGTATCTGTCTTTCTTCTTCCTATCTTTTTGTTGCTTTTTCTGTCTTTTGCATATCATACATTCATTTATTCATTCTCTCTTTGTATTCTTTCATATTAAATATTTTCTCCATGTCAGTTACTGTGTCTTTGTTGTTACATTTCTACTAAGAGGGGAAGGGAAAGCATCAAGATAGAGGAGGGGTGGGCAGTGGAAAGTTTAAAGGAGAGATGAAAAGAAAGTGTGTGCTTGTGCTTTCTTGTTGCCCCTTTATCTCTTAGTTATGTTTGCTTGTGTTGATATTGGAACTGGTTATTGAAATCTGTATTTGATTTTGTTTTTGATCTCTTTGTGTGGACAGAAATAGAGGAAGGTGTGATGAAAAGACGTTTTCTACTTGTGTTTTTTCTTTTTAAAGTATATAAATTAAGTTCTTCAACAACACAAAATAACCCCTTGCTTCCCATGACCTCCCACCCCTAACAAAACACCCCCCAAAACGTCAACAGAGCATAAAATAACAAAAACAAAATCATATAGCTCTTTTCCTGTCTCTGTCTTGTTCTCTGTCTTTCTGTCTGACTGTCTGTCTGTCTGGTTGTCTGTTTGTCTGTCTGTCTGCCTGTATCTCGCCTTATTTGCCAATACCTCACCATCGTTTTTCCCTCCCATGACCCAGGTTGTCAGTCTATCAGTCTTGTCTATGTCTCTGTACATCCATGTCTCAGTGTCTGCCTGTCTGTTTCTGTTCCTGATGTCCACTGTGGTTACTCTCCTCTTTTTAACTCTTTCAATTCCCAATCCACCTCTCTGCCTCCTTCCATCCAACACTTTTCCTCCTTTTTCTCCTCCTATACTGTTTTCTCTCCCCTTCCTTCTCTCTTATCCCTTGTATGATCATTCTCATTGCCCATGTTGTCTACCAGGCTGTCATTCACTCTGTCCTTGTTAATCTGTGCCCCTGTCTGTGTCCCTATGCCCCTGTCTGTGTCCCTGCCTGTGTCCCTGTCTGTGTCCCTATGCCCTGTCTGTGTCCCTGCCTATGTCCTTTTCTGTGTCCTAATGTCTCTTTCTGTGTCCATGTCTATGTCCATATGTTTCTGCATGTGTCCCTTTCTGTGTCCCTGTCCATGCCCCTATGTTTCTTCCTTTGTCCCTTTCTGTGTTCCTTCCTGTGCCCCAGTCTGTGTCCATGATTATGTCCCTGCCTATGTCCCTGTCTGTGTCCCTGTCTATGTGCCTGTTTGTGTCCCTGCCTATGTCCCTGCCTATGTCCCTGTCTATTTCCCTGTCTGTGTCCCTGTCTATGTCCCTGCCTGTGTCCTTGCATATGTCCTGTCTGTGTCTCTGTCTACGTCCCTGTCTGTGTCTGTGTCTATGTCCCTATCTGTGTCCCTGTCTATGTCCCTGCCTGTGTCTGACTCTATGTCTGTATCACCCCTGTCCTCTATCTCCCCTTTCCTCTCTCTCCTGCCTTGCATAGGCTTTTCCTCATTATCTTCAGGCCTGTCTCCAGGGTTGTTATTCCTTTATAACCCTATCCTCTGCTACTGTATCTGTCAGCCTCTGTCTCTACAACCTTTGTCCTTTCTTCCTTGTCTATCCATCCTCCACACTCCCTTTGCTCTTGTTGGTTCTTTTCTTTGTTATCTTCTGACCAGTTCTCAGGGCTGTCTGTTTGCCTGTTTGACAGAAAGATAGAGACAGGAGATAGAAGATAGATAGAGAGAGAGAGGAGAGAGAGAGAGAGAGAGAGAGAGAGAGAGAGAGAGAGAGAGAGAGAGACAGAAAAGACAGACAGCCAGACACCAGAGAGACAAAGACAACCTGAGAGACATCAGGCCACAGAACAGACACACACACACACACACACACGCACGCACCACACACGCACGCACGCACGCACGCACACACACACACACACACACACACACACACACACACACACACACACACACACACACACACACACACACACACTATCAAAAGAAAGGAACACTCCAACAGAAAGAGAAGAGAGAATGGCAGACAGGGAGAGACACAATCAAAGATACAGAAAAAGAAAGTGAACATGACCAGAGCTCCCTTCACACTCTTGTCCTGCTTGTTCAGGACCTTGCCATGTTGTGTGCATGCGCCCATGTGTGTGTGTGTGTATGTGTGTGCACCCATGTGTGTATGTGTATGCTATCATAGTCTTGACCTTTGTGACCCTTTCCCAACACCCCTTCCCTACTCCTCCTTATTCTCCTCCCTCCCCTGTCATTTTTCCCCCATCAACATTTTTTTCTTCCTCTCCTCTCATCCATTATGCATGTCTCCCCACTTTAGGAGTATTCTGTTTTTTAAATTTAAAAGTCTTTCTTGCCTAAGAGGGTGAAGAGGGACCAGACATAACAGGCCCTTAGGGTAGAGGGATGCACGTGCATTTGTAAGGACAAATTGTCTGGCTGTAAGGAGGCTCTAAGCCCATGGTCTTGTTGTTCTTGCTTTTGCAGTTGTCTTACCGTCTTTCTCTTGCTATTGTTGCTGTTATTGATGAGATTTGTTTGTTTAGTTTAGGTTCATTCATTCAATAAGTCAGTCGTTCATTCATTCATTTGTTCTTTTGTTTGATCATTAAAAAAAATTGATTCATTGACTCACTCCTCAGTTTATCAAAGGTATTTCTGACTGATGTCTGCAAATACATTGTTAATACGTTGGCTGGATAAGACTCAGTCCATTAATTTAAAAGATTCTGGAATCTTTGTTTTTAGCTCATAGGATTTCCAATGGTTAATGCAGTTTGTTGATTCTGTCACAACAATTCAGCGTTTGATTGTGAACATGTGGATGAGGTTGCAAGTGGTGCACAGGTGCATACTTGTGAGTATGAATATCTGCATGGACATGCCTATATGTATATACACATGCATGCAGGCATGTGTGTGTGTGATTTATTTATTTTTTATTTTATTTATTTATTTATTCTTTTATATCGAGGATAATGGATTAAGCACTCATGTGTTGGTTGTGTGTATGTGTAAGTGTGTGTGTGTGTGTGTGTGTGTGTGTGTGTGTGCGTGCGTGCACACACACACACACCCCCACCAGAGATTACAGATAGATTAAAAAAAAATCTGATGTCTGGTTCAAAACTCTATTATACAGTGTTTATCAGTCCATCAAATATATTTCCCTCCCCCTCTCTCTCTTTCTCAGGCTGTATGTCACACACACACACACACACACACACACACACACACACACACACACACACACACACACACACACACACACACACACACACACACACACACACACACACACAAACACATTCACTCATGCATGCACGAGCATGAGAGCATATGGGTTATACAGGGCTTCTTGTGAAAAGCTCTCCGGGCCTGTTATTGTTTATTGTGTGGCTAATCTGAAGTTCCATCTGTGTGCTTCTGCTTCAAAAGCTTGATCCAATGTATTAACAAACTTTTTTTTCTTCTTTTCTTTTTTTTAGGGTAGGTGCTGGGTATGCACAGTTTTGTATTTGCTTATTTAAAAAAAACCCCCCACACACAACTGCATATGTGTGTGAAATATTTGCAGTTTTGTTTATGCCTTTCCCATCTCTGCACATGCTTGTTTATTCTTGTCACGATCTTGGCATGTGTTAGCTTTCCCTCTATCATCCTTTCTTCTTCTTTGTTTTTAAATTTCAGGTATGCAAGTTGCACATGCTCCTTGAAGCATCTAGAAATTTATTTGTTTTTCATTCAGGTTGGCATGTTTTTGTCATTGGAAAAAAGGTAGATTCATTTCCGCTAGTTTTTAAGAGGATATACTCCTCGTTTCTTTTTCTGTCCTTATCATTGTTGTTGATCATTTTGTTTCTTTCTTTCATTCCTTCCTTCCTTCCTTGTATCTTTGTTTCTTCTTTCTTCATCAATTCTCTCTCTGTTACTTGCTCACTCACCCCCTGTGTCTGTTTGCTGCTGCTCTCCTTCTTTATTTCATCCTTTCATTTCCTTAGTTATTTTTCTTCTCTGTTTTTTACAATTAGTTTTGAAAAGTTTTCATTTCATTCCAAATCTGTTTTCTTAAACATGCAGAGAAATAAAAAAACAACAACACCCAAACCCAAATAGACAGAAGCTTAAAAGAACTAGAGACATGTACAAAGACAGACAGCCAAAGCGACAACAGAGAGAGACTCAAAAGAAGCACAAGCATTACTAAGAAAAGCATGGAAACCCAAGATCTGGACAAAAACACTGCTGGCAACAGACAAAAACGAATGAAAAGTAAAGAGACCCACAATGAAGAGCAAGAGACAAGGGAAAAAATGCAGATCTATACAAAACTGAAAAGAACAAGATAGGAACACAGGCAGACAAAAAGACACATAGACCATGACCCAAACATTGTGCCTCACAGAAAAGCCCAAACTAAACTGCAAAGGGACTGACAATTAAGAACTAGAGACATAAGACAAAAAGAACCCCTGAAAATACCGACAAACCTTTAGAAAACGAGACATGGACACAGACACAGACAGACACCAGGAAAGAAACACAACAGAGCCAGGACAAAGACAAAGTGCTGGCCTGTCAAAGCAAGCAGCGCACACTGCTGACTCAGCCAGCAGAGGAAGGCTTGTGGCCTGAGGGCGTCCTGACACAGACAGGAACAATCCTCCTGTCTTCACAGGGGGCCAGTGAAGAAGAGGAGGAGGAGGAGGACAGGAAAGAAAGGTTGGGGCAAAGTGTCGCCCTGCCGATTTCCTGGAATGCACGTGCATTGCAAGGCAGCACACTCTTTCCCTGTGTGTGTGTGTGTGTGTGTGGTGTGTGTGTGTGTGTGTGTGAGTGTCTGTGTGTGTGTTGTGTGTGTGTGTGTGTGTGTGTGTGTGTGTGTGTGTGTGTGCCCCTTTCTCTGTATTCTCTCCCTGTCTGTCTGTCTGTCTGTCTATCTCTGGCTTTGTCTGTCTGTCTGTCTGTCTGTCTGTCTCTCTTCTTCTTCTTCTTCTTCTTCTTCTTCTTCTTCTCTTCTTCTTCTTCTTCTTCTTCTTCTTCTTCTTCTTTCTTCTTCTTCTTCTTCTTCTTCTTCTTCTTTTTCTTCTTCTTCTTTTTCTTCTGTTCTTGTTCTTCTTCTTCTTCTTCTCTTCTTCTTCTTCTCTTCTCTTCCTTCTCTCTTCTCCTCTCCCTCTTCTTTCTCTTTCATCCCTTGCAGATTGGATTATTCATTCTTCATTTATCCAATGTTCCTTGCTCATTTATTCTCTCTCTCTCTGCTCTGCTCTCTCTCATTCTCTCTCTCTCTCTCTCTCTCTCTCTCTCTTCTCTCTCTCTCTCTCTCTCTCTCTGTATCCTTTCATGTCCTCTCTCTCTCCCTATCTCTGTCCATGTCTCCGAGTCTCTATCTATCTCCATGTCATTATTTGGAGAGAGGGAAAAGCTTCAAGAGGCAAGTAGGGGGATAGGCAGTGCAGAGTCTGAAGCAGAGATGCAAAGCGAGTGTGTGCGCTCTCTCTCTCTCTCTTTTTATATCCCTCCACACTCTTTAAGTTAGGTCTACTTGTGGTGATAATATTGGAGCTGGTGATTGAAACCTTTTCTTTAATTCTTTATTAACGTCCTTTTTGTTGAGAAAAGATTCTTTGTGTCTTATTTCTCTCTCTCTCTCTCTCTCTCTCTCTCTCTCTCTCTCCTCTCTCTCCTCTCTCTCTCTCTCTCTCTCTCTCTCTCCTCCTCCTCTTATGTGCTTCTGTTCTTCCTATATTTGTCTATCTCTTTTTCTCTTTCTCTTTGTCTATCTACCTCTCTCTGTATCCCTTCCTGACTCTATCTGACAATGTCTCTCTCCACTTCTTTCTCATGTCTCCTGTATGGTCCCCCCCCCCCCCCCCCCCCCCCCATCCTCTCCCCTCATCTACTCATCTGATTTCTCAGTTTGTCATTCTGTCATATTGTCTAGGAATCTGTAAGTCTGAGTCTCTGTCTGCTTGTCGGTGTTTGTCTCTAAATGTGCATGTGTGTGTGTGTTAGTGTTCCTCATTCCCTCACTCCATCTTATTCCTTCTCCCATTTCCCTTCCCACTCTCTCTCTCTGTCTCTGTCTCTGTCTGTCTGTCTGTCTGTCTGTCTTTCTGTGTCTCTCTCTCTTCTTCTCTCTCTCTCTCTCTCTCCCTTGGTCTCTTTCTCTTGCTTTCTTCCTGCTCTTCTCTCACCCCACTCCTGCCCCTCTCTGTCTCTGACCCCATGTCTGGTCTTCGCCTCATTGTCCGCATTGTACCCCCAAGTTGTCATTTCTTCTGCCTTTTTCTGTCTTATGTCTGTGTCCTGTCTGTGTCCCTGTCTGTGTCCTGTCTGTGTCCCTGTCTGTGTCCCTGTCTGTTGGTGTTCCTGTCTGTGTCCCTGTCTGTTGTTGTGTCCTGTCTGTTCCCTGTTCTGTGTCCTGTCTGTGTCCCTGTCTGTGTCCCTTCTGTGTCTGTGTCCCTGTCTGTGTCCCTGTCTGTGTCCTGTCTGTGTCCTTCTGTCTGTGTCCTGTCTGTGTCCCTGTCTGTGTCACTGTCTGTGTCCCTGTCTGTGTCACTGTCTGTTTCCCTGTCTCTCTCTCTCTCTCTCCATCTCTATGTCTGCTTCTCCCCTCTGGTCCCATCCCCATCTCTTTCTTTTTTTTTTGCCTCCGTTTCCTCTCTCTCCTGTGCTTTGCCTGGGCTTTTGTTGCTCCTCATTATCTTCAGGCCTGTGTCCCAAGGTTGTTATTCCTTTATAACCCTGTCTCTGTACATGCCTTTCTGTCAGCTTCTGTCCCTTTCAAACCTTTGCCCCCCCCCCCCCCCCCACTGCCTTCCCTGTCTTCCTTGTCTCTCTGCCCCTTTCCTCATGTCTTGTGTTGGGGACTTTGCTGCCTTGTTGTCTTCTGACCAGTTCTCGGGGGCTGTCAGAATAGGGGAGAGAGAGAGAGAGAGAGAGAGAGAGAGAGAGAGAGAGAGAGAGAGAGAGAGAGAGAGAGAGAGAGAGGAGGAGACAGACACAGACAGACAGAAGACGAGAGAGAAGGAGAGAGAATCAGGAGAAAGAGAGGACAGAAACCTCTAACACACAGAGAGACAACAGCAATAAGCACCACTGGGGCGCGAGTGTGTCACTCACGCGCACGCAAACGACAATCACAGATAACGTACCCTAAACACACACAGACAAAAACAGACACCACACAGACGAGCGCTAGCGTGCGTGCAGAGCACGCGAGAGAGAAAGAAGACAGAAGAGAGAAAGACAACACGAAAGAACGACAAACACACACACACACGCACAACACCACACACAAAACAACACCACACAGACACACTAGTAGACACACACACACACACACACAAACACACACACACACACACACACACACACACACAACACACACACACACACACACACACACACACACACACACAGAAACAGACAGAACAGCAGACAGAACAGCAAGACAGAAAACCTCAAACAAAGAAGCAGACAGAGAAGGGAATAGGAAGGGCGGTGGGGGGTTGTCGGGAGGGGGGTGGTGGTGGTGGAGATCCCCCTCAGACTGTTCCTGCTTGTACCGGAACCTGCTGTGTCATCTGTCTGCCTTCCCATAATAGTCTTGACCTTTGTGACCCTTTCTCATCCCCTCCTCCATTCTCCTTCCTCCATCCCTCCCTCATGCCATTGCCGCCCCCTCCCCACCCCACCCCACCCCTCCTTCACCACCACCGCCACTCCCCCAACATCCTCCTCCTCCATCTCCTCCTCCTCCTCACTCATCTCCTCCCATCCATTATGCATGTCTCTTCACTTTAGTGGGTTCGTTTTTTTTGCTTTTTTTTTTTTTGAACAGTCTCTTTCGCATAAGAGGTTGAAGAGGGATCAGACAGACATGCCCTCAAAGAGGAGGGATGCACGTGCGTGCATCTATAATGACGGAACTTTTCAGGTTGTAGTAATGAGGCTCTAGGCCCAGAGAGTTTTTGTTGTTCTTGCTTTTGTGGTCGGTTCCTCCACCCCCTTCTCTCTCTCTCTCTCTCTCCTCTCTCTCTCTCTCTCTCTCTCTCTCTCTCTCTCTTCTTCTCTCTCTCTCTCTCTCTCTTCTCTCTCTCTGTCTCTGTCTCTCTCTTCTCTCTGTCTGTCTGTCTCTCTCTCTCTGTCTTCTCTCTCTGTCTCTCTCTTTCCTCCTCTTGTAATGTATCTTTTCGTTCTTGTTAGAGATGAAAATTTGTTTGTTTGGTTTTGTTTTCTGTTTTAAATGAATGAGTGAATGGATACATAGATGTCTTATTTATTGACTTATTTATTAACTAGTTTTATAAGTTACTTACGTACTTACTTAATTCGTTCGTTCTTTCTTTTCTTTTCTTTTCTTTTCTTTTCTTTTCTTTCTGTCTGTCTGTCTGCTTCTGTCTGTTCTTCGTTTCTTTCTTTTCTTTCTTTCTTTTCTTTTATTTCTTTCGTCTCAAATGCAATGCAGTCGAGTGCAGCACAATTGAGTAAAATACAAAATTCACCACACCACACCACACCACACCGCACCACACCGCACCGCACTGCACTACACTATACTACACTCCACTCTACTCCACTCCACTACTCTGAACTGCACTCACTACACTACACTACACTATACTACGCCACACCACACCACATCACACTACACTACACCACCTAACCACTACACGACACCACACGACACACACCACACCACACCACACCACACCACACACACTACACTACACCACACCACACCACACCACACCACACCACACCACTACTACACTACACTACACTACACTACCTACGCGAACACCAACACCACACCACACACACCAACCAACCCACACCACACCACACCACACCACACCACCACACACACACACACCACACCAACACACACTACACTACACTACACTACACTACACTCACTACACTCCACTCACCACTCACTCCACACTCCACTCCACTTCACTCCACAGCCCAGTGATGCATCACATCCCTATACACCACTCCCACACTCTACTCCACTCCACTCCACCACTCCACACTCCACTCCACTACACTCCTACTACATTACACTACACTACTCAATCTGACACCACACAAGTCAGTTTACAGCAGAGCACTACACCACTACACATTACAGTACACTGCAGTGCACCAATCATTGCTTTGCACTCCACTCCACTCCACTCCACTCCACTCCACTCCATTCCAGGTCAGTGCAATCCTAACAACTGCTGCTGGTCGAACTGTCATCCAACTTTTGTGACTAGACAGACTTTCAGGAACTGTGCGTCTCTCTCTGTCTCTCCCTGTGTCAATCTCTCTGTCTCTCTCTTTCTTTCTCTCTCTCTCTCCCTCTCCCCTCCCCACCCCTCTCTCTCTCTCTGTGTTTGTCTCTCTCTGTCTCTCTTGATGTCTCTCTATGTCTCCGTCTGCATGTGTGTGTGTGTGTGTGTGTGTGTGTGTGTGTGTGTGTGTGAGTGAGTGAGAGAGTGAATGTGAGAGAGAGAGAGAAGCTCTCGCCTGAGAGACAGCCTTGATCAGAGACAGAGACAGACATAAACAGCCCGAGAAAGAGAATCAGAAAGACAAACACATATGAACAGACAAAAGGGACAAGCAGAAGAGAGAGAGAGAGAGAGAGAGAGAGAGAGAAGAGAGAGAGAGAGAGAGAGAGAGAGAGAGAGAGAGAGAGAGAGAGAGAGACAGAAGACAGACAGACAGACACAGACAGACAGACTGACCGAGAGAGAGAGAGACAGAGAGAGAGAAAGAAAGAGAGAGAGAGGCAAAATAATTGTTACTTGCCAATAAGATAGTGGGCAGTGTTATTCCTCTGTCTTTTCTCTCTATTTTCCTAACGCTTTTTATGTATTTTGATAACTCAACTTCATTCCATTCTGCCCCCCCCTCCCCTCCCCCCCCACCCCCCTGCCACTCCCTAACCCCGGCTACCCCACCCCCATCCTTCTTCCACCCTCTTCTCTAACAATCTTTCTCTTCTCTTTTCTTTTTCGTATTGTCTTTACTTTCTTTTTTGAACGAAGTTTGCCTGCCTTCTCTCTCTCTCTCTCTCTCTCTCTCTCTTCTCTCCTCTCTCTCTCTCTTCTCTCTCTCTCTCCTCTCTCTCTCTCTCTCTCTCTCTCTCTCTCTCTCTCTCTCTCTCTCTCTCTCTCTCTCTCTCTCTCTCTCGCGCGCGCGCTCTCTCTCTCTCTCTCTCTCTCTCTCTCTCTCTCTCTCTCTCTCTCTCTCTCTTGAACACGCATCATTTCTATTATAGACAAGTAAACGAGAGAGCTATGATTTGTCCTCTTTGTGACAGTTCTATTGAAGACGAAATACATTTTCTATTCACTTGTTCACAACTTACCGAATTAAGAGAGCAGTTTATACCTCGAAAGTTCTTACGTCAACCATGTCTCCATAGGTCAATCATGCTCATTACGTCTGGAAATGAAGTTACTTCAAAACAGTTAGCTCTTTTTCTATATAAAGCATTTAGACTGCGGGACACCCTTATTAATTCTTGAAAAATTATCGTGTTTTGTTAATGTTTTGTGAATGATTGTTTATTTGAATATTACTTGTATGATAGTGTGTGCTTTGTGTTTTTCCCTTTCAAATGTGGCCAAGGCCTTTTGAATAAACCATTCGCATTCGCATTCTCTCTCTCTCTCTCTCTCTCTCTCTCTCTCTCTTCTCCCCTCTCTCTCTCTCTCTCTCTCTCTCTCTGTGTTTGTGTGTGTCTGTGTGTTGGTCAGTCTGTCTGTCTGTCTGTCTGTTGTGTCTCTCTCTGTTTAAAAAAAAAATAGTGTGTGTATGTGGGGGGGGGGGGGGGGGGGGGGTTGGTATTATTTGGTTGTCCCCTCTCCCCTTGTTGTTGTTGCTCCTTCTATTTTGCTCTTGGTTTCTTTGCTACTTTTTTGGTTGTTTCTGTGTTTTTGTTGTTTTGTTCTGTTTTGCTTTCTTTGATTATTTGTTGTTGCTTTTTCTCTCTTTCTCTCTTTTTCGGTGGTTTCTGTGTTTTTATTCGGTGTGGGTTTTTTTTCTCCGTTTACTGTGTGAGTGTATTGGTATTGGCTTTATTATATTTTTTATTCTATTACCATACATATCCCATAGGGCGGGGACTGGATGTAAAATAAGCACATGGGTGCTTATTCATTATCCTCGAAATAAAAAGAATTTGTTATTGTCATTCTCCTCTCTCTCTCTCTCTCTCTCTCTCTCTCTCTCTCTCTCTCTCTCTCTCTCTCTCTCTCTCTCTCTCTTTCTTTGTGTGAGTGTGTGTCGGTCTGTCTGTCTCTTACATGCCTATTTGACAGTTAAAAAAAAGAAAGTTTTGAATACTCTTCTCTTTACACCATTTCCCCTTCAACTCCCCCTCCCCCCCCCTCTCTCTCTCTCTCCACTTCCGCCGGAAGGTGTTTTTTTCTGTCTCGCAAACTTTCCCCATCCCCATCAATTAGTCCTGTCTCCACTCCTTATCACATCTTCTCCACCTCTATGTCTGTGTCTGCCTGTCTGTCTGCCTGCCTAGACTGCCTGCCTGTCTGTCTGCCTGCCTAGACTGCCTTCTTGCTTGTCTGTCTCAGTCCCTGTGTATGTGCGTGCGTGTGTGCGTGTGTGTGCGTGTGTGTATGTGTGTGTGTATGTGTGTGTGTGCATGCGTATAAGTGTGTACGTGCGTACATGCATGCATTGTGAGTGCGTATGCACGCGAGCATATCTATCTATCTATCTATCTATCTATCTATCTATCTATCTATCTATCTATCTATCTATCTATCTGTCTGTCTGTCTGTCTGTCTGTCTGTCTTTCTTTCTGTCTGTCTGTCTGTCTATCTATCTATCTATCTATCTATCTATCTATCTATCTATCTATCTATCTATCTATCTATCTATGTGTGTATGCATGCATGCATGTATGTATGTATGTATGTACGTACGTACGTATGTATGTATATCTCCGTCTGTTTGTCTCTCTCTGTCTGTCTGTCAATCTATCTAACTGTCTGTCTGTCTCTCTCACTCAGTCTTCTGCGGTGGACCTAGCTTGGGTCAGACAGGGCCTAAAGAAACAAGATGCGTGTGCATTCACAATGATGGACCGCCCTCCTGGTCATTTCAGCACTATCCAATAAGACCTTGTTAGTGCTGTCCTGATTGTTGTTGTTGTTGTTGCTGCTGCTGCTACTGTAGCTGCTCTGCTGCTGCTGTTGCTGCTGTTGTTGCTGCTGTTGCTGCTGGTCTTATCGTCTCCATCCTCCTCATCAGTGTGCATGTCGTTATTGTCGTGGCTATGTGTTGATGTCGAGTTGATGTTATCGTAGCAAGTTCATATGTTCAGTCTCCTGTGTGGTTGGCCGTTTTCAGGTGATGCGTTATCATCACTGCTCGCAACATTCTTCCATTTTGTTTCCTTTCTATCATCATATCATGCCATATGTTTATAAATATCTTGTATGTTTATGATACGCGAATGTGTGGCCAGCTCAGTGGTCTGGAAGCAATGCAACCAATCCAGAAAGCGAGAAGCCATGATTCCGATCTTGAACGTGAATTATTTTTCTCTGATCCAGTAACTAGACCTTGAGCGGTCTGGTTGGCGCGCTAGTCCTTCGGATGAGACTATAAACCGAGGCCCCGTGTGCGAACGCATGCAGAACATCTTGCGCACACGTTAAATCCTGTTCCGCTTTTCGAAAGAGTAGGCCATTGTGTGCCGGTGGGAACAAATGACAAAATTTACAAAAAAGAAGCACATGAGTGCTTATTCCATTATCCTCGATATAAAAAAAAGTCATCTGAGCGCTTTGATTTGTTGCTTTCCAAGATTCAGCGCTATATAAATTCCATAATTATTATTATTATTATTATTATTATTATTATTATTATTATTATTAAAACCATCGGTAAAACATGGTAAAAAAGAGAAAAAATCCCCCCCTATCTCTCTCTCTCTCTCTCTCTCTCTCTATATATATATATATATGAAACAGTGATATAAAAAATGTCTATCATTCAAACACAGACTCAGACACAGAGACGCACAGACACACAGACACACACACACACCTTGAAACATAAGGGTGTACGAGAACACAAACACACACACACAGACACACACACACACACAGACAGACACACACACAGACACACACACAGACACACAACAGACACACACACACACACACACAAACGCGCGCACACACACACACACACACACACATACACACACACACACACACACACACACACACACACACAAACACACACACACACAACACACACTCACACACACACACACACACACACACACACACCAAATCACAGAAAAGCACGCAGTGACAGACAGAGACAGACAGACAGAAACCAAAAGCACAAGGAACCGTAAACCAACATCTCACCTGAGTCTAGGTCTGTGTCGTCTGAGGTTTGACCACTGTGTCCCCTTTCATCCCCCCACCCCCACCCACCCACCATCACCTACCACCTGGTCCCCCCACCCCCACCCCACCCCACCAACTCCACTTCACAACATCTCTCCCACAACACTCCACTCTCTCTCTCTCTCACTCTTCTCTCTCTCTCCCACACACTCTCTCTCTCTCTCTCTCTCTCTCTCTCTCTCTCTCTCTCTCTTCTCTCTCTCTCCTCCATCCCCACACACTCCTCTCTCTCTCTCTCTCTCTCTCTCTCTCTCTCTCCCCACACACTCCTCTCTCTCTCTCTCATCTCTCTCTCTCTCCTCTCTCTCTCTCTCTCTCTCTCTCTCTATCAAGACCAGACTCCCACACCTCCCACGTCTGAAACCAAACCTGTCCGTGCCGCTTGCCATCCATCATCATGTCTGAGTTCTTTCTGTCTTTCTTTCTTTCTTTCAGTCTGTCTGTCTGTCTGTCTGTCTGTCTTTCATTCATTCATTCATTCATTCATTTATTCATTCATTCATTCATTCTTTCTTTCTTTCTTTATTTCTTCATCTCCTATTAGTTGACTTTTCTTTCTTTCTTTCTTTCAGTCTGTCTGTCTGTCTTTCATTCATTCATTCATTCATTCATTCATTCATTCATTCATTCATTCATTTATTCATTCTTTCTTTCTTTCTTTCTTTCTTTTCTTTCTTCATCTCCTATTATTTGACTTTCTTTCTTTTTCTTTCTTTCTTTTCTTTCTTTCTTTTCTTTCTTTCTTTCTTTCTTTCTGTCTTTCTTTTTTTTTCTTTCTTTTTTTCTTTCTGTTTTTTTTTCTTTTTTTTTTTCTTTTCTGTTCTTTTCTATTCTTTTTTCCTTTCTTTTCTTTTTCTTTCGTCCTTTCTTTCTTTCTTTTCCCTTCCTTCCTCCTTTCTTTCTTTCTTTCTTTTCTTTTTTTTTCTTCTTTCTTTCTTTTCTTCTTTCTTTCTTTCTGTCTTTTTTCTTTCTTTCTTTTCTTTCTTTCTTTCTTTTTTTCTTTCTTTCTTTCTTTCTTCTTTCTTTCTTTCTTTCTTCCTTCCTCCTTTCTTTCTTTTCTTTTCGTTTCTTTCTTTCTTTCTTTATCTTCCTTCCTTCCTCCTTTCTTTTTTTTCTTTCTTTACTTTCTTTCTTTCTTTCTTTCTTGCTGTTTTCTTCTTGCTTTTTTTTCCTTCTTTCTTTCTTTCTTGCTTTCTTTCTTTCTTTTCCTTTCCTTCCTTCCTCTGTGTGTGTGTGTGTGTGTGTGTATGTCTGTCTGTCTTCCTTCCTTCATCAGCC
>CM054149.1:29337150-29352150 GCA_028751875.1 Rapana venosa | reverse complement strand
TCTGCCTGTCTGTCTGTCTCTGTCTGTGTCTCTCTTGTCTGTATCTCTTCCCTCTCTGTCTCTCTCTGTCTCTTTCTTTCTCCCCCCTCCCTCTCTCTATGTCTGACTGGCTGACTGACCCAGGTAGGGGTCAGTCATGCCCTCAAGAGGAAATAAGGCACAGTGCATTGGTGGTAATGATGGATCTATAACTTTAACACCTGTTTGCCAAGACTTGAGCTGTTGTGGTGTTTATGTTGTCTGCATCGTCGGTGTGTTTGTTGTTGTGATAATAATAATGATGATGATGATGATGATGATGATGATGATGATGATGATGATGATGTTGATGTTGATGCTGTATTCATATTTATATCCCTGCCCTCCTAAAATGAAAAGGAGAAGAGTCGCATTGCAGGTGCATACACAAGTATAATCTTGAATGCTTGATGTGTGATGTGCTTATGCATCTGCGTTCCTGTGTGTGTGTGTGCAAGTGCATGTGATCAGACAGACACACACACACACACAGACACACAGATTCAAACACACAGACACACACACAAACATGCACACACATACACACAGATGTACATAATTATGCATAAGTGCACATTGTGTTGTTTTAACACAATGACTTACACATATCATAGACCTTCATGTACTTTCCTATACTTGAAAAAGGTTTAGGATTTTTTTTTTGAGACAGCATGCTCTCTTCATATTGATTTATTTTCTTTTTACCATATCCCAGCCTATCTTGCAAATAACTGGAAGCCAGACAAAAATCAAATGGAGTTCAGACAAAAATCAAATGGAGTTCTTTGTCTGGCTTGATGTCACAAGCAGATTCAGACAGCACAGAAGAGAAATCACAGAGTTAATCCCACCCCAGTCTAAATGCGCTGGGCCTGACTTGTCAGGTGCTTAACGGCAGCGCAGCGCATTGCCGCTCCTATGACAGACAAGAATTGCTGCTGTCTGAGTGTTCGACAACGAAGAGAAAACAATCTATAGAGCCTGATTTGAGTTGACCATTTCTTTCATCATGCAATATTCTTTCCCTGATGACATGTACAGGAATGATATAATATAGTAAGGGTGTTGCTTTTCTGCGAGTTTCCCCCTTCACCTCTTTTCTCCGCATTTTTTTAGGGGTGGGGTGGGGGGAAGCAGTGTGCCTGTTCCCATATTTATTTATATATTCTTTTATTTCGAAGATTTAAAAGTTATTATATTTTTTTATATCGATGATAATGGAATAAGCACTTATTTCCTTTTTTACATCTAGTCCCCGTGTGTATGCGGTTTTGTAAAGTCATCTGTTCCCACCGGCACACAATGGCCTACTCTTACGAAAAGCGGAACAAGATTTAACGTGTGTGCAAGATGTTTCTGCGTGCGTTCGCACACGGGGCCTCAGTTTATAGTCTCATCCGAAGGACTTTTGGGGAGAGTGGAGTCTGCACTGATGTTAACTCCAGGGGAAAACATCCCCTTGAACGGGAATCGAACCCGGGTCGTCAGGTTGCCAGCGCAATGTTCTAACCACTAGGCTATCCCGTCCGAAGATAATGGAATAAGCACTCAATTCTTTTTTTCAGCATGGTGTTATCCTTTCAATTTTTAATTTTTCCTTTCTTTTTTCATGCTTGATGACTTGCTCTTCTGTAAGTCTTTGCTAGGGGGATCAGGGGGAATGGAGGGTGTGAAGGGTGGGGAATCAGTTTGTTTTAAAAAAAGAAAAAGAAAAATCGATGATTTCAAAACCTGTCTTTTTCACACACACACACAGACACACAGACACACAGACACAGACACAGACCACACAGACCACAACACACAGACACACACACAGACACACACACACACACAAACACACACACCCACACACACACACAACACACACACACACACACACACGGTGTGTGCTCTGGGTTGCTAGCTATACTTAGCTGATTCAGCAAGCAGACTCAGGAGAGACTAGTCGGTCTGAGGGCATCCTGACACAGACGAGAGGAGGAAAAAAAAATCCTCATTGTCTTCATAGGTAAGGGGCATGTGAAGAGAAGAGGAAAGAGAGAGAAGAGGAGAGAGAGGAGAGAGAGAGAGAGAGAGAGAGAGAGAGAGAGAGAGAGGGAGAGAGAGAGAAAGAGGGAGAGAGAGAGAGAGAGAGAGAGAGAGAGAGAGAGAGAGAGAGAGGAGAGAGAGAGAGAGAGAGAGAGAGAGAGAGAGAGAGAGAGAGAACTCAGAACTCAGAAATTTAATGTATCACAGCCTTAGGCCATAATATATGATTGGCGTAGGAGAAAGTGACAATGCCACAGAGTGGGCAAAAACCGGATAACATACACAATACCAAGCTCACTTTCAGTGAAAGAAATAATGAAGACAATGCACAAATACATATGTATCAAACACAATTCACTCTTTTGATCTAAGTGTACCTTCCTTATGTCTGGAAAAAATCATTATACATATAGTTTCTTAAAATCATAACAAAACGATAACCGTATTTTCGTTTGTGATGTAAATATCTTAATACAACAAGCTTTTTCTGTTATTGATGGCATGGAATATATATCTAGACAGACAGTGATTTTTGCTACTGTTTCCTGCTTTAAGTAGATCGTGCAAAGGTGTATCAACACAATCCCTTAAAAATTTAATTCTTAAATCATTATACACAAAACATTCATAAAGGAAATGCTTTTCATCTTCAACTTTGGGTTTACAAAATGGACATTGTTTCTTCTGATTCTGTGCACTATACTGATGTACATTGTTGTTGAGTGGTAAAACATTACATCTCACCTGTGACACAGCAACTCTAAAGCAGTAGGGAGAGAGAGAGAGAGGAGAGAGAGGGAGAGAGAGATGAGAGAGAGGAAGAAGAGAGAGAGAGAGAGAGAGAGAGAGAGAGAGGAGAGAGAGAGAGAGGGGGGGGGACATGGTCAGTGTCGATGATGCCACCATCAGGAAACGGATGTGCCCTATATCTACACCGGTGTGCTCATTTTTTGGGGGGGATCTACTTCTGTCTCTGCCTTTTCCTGTCTATCTGTCTGTTTCTGCCAGTCTGTTTGACTGTGTGTCTGTCTGTCTTCTGTCTGTCTCTGTCCGTCTGTCTCTGTCTGTCTATCTCTCTGTCTCTGTCTGTCTCTGTTCTGTCTGTCTGTGTTTCTGTCTGTCTGTCTCTGTTTTTGTCTTTCTGTGTGTCTGTCTGTCTGTTTGTCTGCCTGTCTCTCTGTCTGGTTGTCTGCCTGTCTGTCTTTCTCTCTCTGGTTCCTTCTCAGTCTTCCAGTGTTTCTGTTCTCTTGTTTCCCATGTCTCTGCTTTTGTCCACGTCATTAGATATCTGCCTCTCTGTCCGTCCGTCTGTCTGTTTGTCTGTCTGTGTCTTTGTCTTTCACTGTTTGTTTCTATTTGTCTTCTGTCTGTGTTAGTTTCTGTCTCTCTCTCTGCATCCAGTCATCACCTCTCTTATGTGTCTGTCGTCTGTCTCTGTCTCTGTCTGTTCTGTCTGTCTCTGTCTCTTCTGTTCTTCCTGTCTGTCTGTCTGTCTGTCTCCCGTGTTTCCCAGACTATTTTTCAGACCTGTTTTTCAAGCTGTCATATGTGTTCTGTCTCTGCCTCTGCCCCTACTTCTGTCTTTATTTGAATCCGTTTCCTTCCATCCACTCCCCACTCTCTACCTCCCTCTCTACCTCCCTCCCTCTCTACCTCCCTCTCTCTCTCTGTCTCTTTGTCTCTCTGTGTCTCTGTCTGTCTGTCTGTCTTCTCCCTCTCTCTCGTCTCTCCCTCTTTGCCTCCATCCCACCCTCCTCCTCTCTCTTTAACTCTCTCAGTGTCTTCCTCTCTCTCTCTCTCTCTCCCCCTTCTCTTTCCCTCTCTCACCATCCTCTCTTCTCTCTCTTTTTCCATCCCACCCTCTCCTCTCTCTTTAACTCTCTCTTCCTGTCTCTCCCCCTCCCTCTCTCCCTCTCTCTCTCTCTCATCTCTCTCTCTCCTCCTCTCTCTCTTTATACGCCCCTCACCATCTCTCCTCCCTTCTTCTCACTTGTCTGGCCATTTCCTCATTATTCTCAGTCCTGTCCCCCAAGTTGCCTTTTCTTTTTCTAAATCCACCTCTGTCCTTGTCCCTCCCCCCTCCTCCCCCCACCTGTCTGTCTGTCTCTGTCCTTGACTCCTTCGTCTGGTCTATCCGTTTATCTGTCAGTCTGTCTGTCTGTCTGTGTCCTTGTCTGTTCTCTATTCAGCCTCTCTCTTAGCCCTACCCATCTCTCTGTCTCTGTCTCTCTTTTTCTCTCTCTCTGACTCTGCCTCTCTCTTCTCTCTCTCTTTCCCCTCTCTCTTTCCTTCTATCTCTCTCCCCCCTCTCTCTCTCTTTCTCTCTCTCTAACCCCTCTCATCCTCTCTCTCTTTCTCTCTCTCACCATCCTCTCTTCTCTCTCCCTCTTTCTCCATCCCACCCTCCTCCTCTCTCTTTAACTCTCTCTTCGTGTCTCTCCCTCCCTCCCTCTCCCTCTCTCTCTCCCTGCTCTCCCAACTCACTATCTCTTTATACGCCCCTCCCCATCCTTCTCCTCCCTTCTCTCATCACTTGTCTGGCCATTTCCTCATTATTCTTAGACCTGTCCCCCAAGATGCCATTTCTTTTTTTCTTTTTTTTCTAACTCCACATCTGTCCTTGTGTCCTTGTTCCATCATCTGTCTGTCTGTCCGTCTGTCTGTCTCTGTCTTTGCCTTTGACTTCGTCTGTCTATCCGTTTATTTGTGTATCTATGTATCTGTCTATCGATCTGTTTGTCTGTCTGTTTGTCTGTCAGTTTGTCGTGTCTTTCTGTCTGTCTGTCTCTGCCCTTGATTCTCTATGTCTATCCGTCTATGTGTCTGTCTTGTCTATCTTGTCTGTGTGTGTGTGTGTTCTTGTCTGTTTTCTATGCAGCCCCATTCATAGCTTTACTCTCTCTCTGTCTCTGTGTCTGTCTGTCTGTCTGTCTTTCTTCCTCCCTCTCACCGCCCCCTCTGTCTGGTCTGTTTCCACACCTCCCCTCCTCCCCTTCTCTCTTTAGCCTCTCTGTGTCTTTCTCCCTCCCTCCCTCTCTCTCTCTCCCTACTCTCTCCACTCTCTCTCTTTCTCGTTATACGCCCCCCTCCCCATCCTCCTCCTCCTCCCTTCTCTCATCACTTGTCTGGCCATTTCCTCATTATTCTCAGACCTGTCCCCCAAGTTGCAATTTCTTTTTCTTCTAAATCCACCCCTGTCCTTGTCCCCCCATCTGTCTGTCCGTCTGTCTGTCTGTCTGTTTTCTCTGTCCTTGTCTGTTCTTTATGCTGCCCCTCTCATAGCTTTACTCTGTCTATGTGTATGTCTCTCTTTCTTTCTTTCTTTCTCTGTCTCTCTGTCTGTCTGTCTGTTGGCTGATGTCTCTGTCTGTCTGTTTCTCTCTCTCTTTGTCTCTCTTCCTCTCTCTCTTTCTTTCTTTCTCGTTTCTCTCTCTCTCTCTCTTTTTTCTCCCCTCTTTCTTTTCTCTCTTTTCTCTCTCTCTTTCTCTCTCTCTCTCTCTCTCTCTCTCTCTCTCTCTCTCTTTTCTCTGCTCTCTCTCTCTGCTCTCTCTCTCTGTTGTCTCTCTCTCTCTTTGTCTCTCTCACTCTTTCTCTCTCGTCTCTCTCTCTTTCTTTCTCTTTCTCTCTCTCGTCTCTCTCTCTCTCTATCCTCTCTCTCTCTCTCTGTTGTCTCTCTCTCTATCTCGTCTCTCTCTCTCTCGTCTTTTCCTTTTCGTCTCTCTCTCTCGTCTCTTTCTCTCTCTCTCCTCTCCTCTCTCTCTCTTCGTCTTTTCTTCTCTCTCTCGTCTCTTTCTCTCTCTCTCGTTCTTTCTCTCTCTCTCTCTCCTCCCCTCTTTCTCTCGTCTCTCTCTCTCTCGCTCTCTCTCTTTTTCTTTCTCTCTATCTCCCCCCCCCTCTCTCTCTCTGTCTCTCTATCCCCCCCCCCCCTTCTTCTCTTTATCGTCTCTCTCTCTCTCTCTCTCCTCCCCTTCTCTCTCTCTCTCTTTCTCTCTCTCTCTCTATCTATCTACCCCCACCCCCTCTCTCTCCTGTCTCATCTCTTGTCTGGACACTGTCTCGTTATCCCTGACCAGTCCCCCAGGGCTCAATCTTTCTGTCTGTTCTCTTCCGTCTGTCTGTCTGTCTGTCTGTTGGTCTGTTTCTGTGCTAACCTGCGCTGCCTGTCTGTTTGTTTGTTAGCCCGTCTGTCCTGTCTCTTTCCATCCTTTCTCTTGACCTTTCTTTCTGTCTCTTCTCTGTCTGTTACTGTCTGTCTGTTACTGTCTGTTACTGTCTTATGTTTGTCTGTGTCTCTCTGTGTCCTTGTCTGTGTATTTGTCTGTCTCTGTCTGTCTGTCTCTGTCTCTTTCTCTGTGTCCTTGTCTGTGTGTCTGTCTTTCTGTCTGTCTGTCTGTCTGTCTGTCTGTCTCTCTCTCTCTCTCTCTCTCTCTCTCTCTCTCTCTCTCTCTCTTTGTATCGGGACCCTGGTGTCTCATGTCTGCCACAGTGGTCTCCACTTTGGTTACACACCACGGTTAGTTTCTGGCACTTTTCCTTCTATTTTCATGTATCACCTTTGTATTCGTACTGCGCGTACTAAGGCAGCCACAGAAATAAAAAAAAAAACACTTTTTGTGAAAGACTAGCCCCTGACTCAAAACTCAGGTCTATACGAGCAAACCTGGGAGGTTTGAACTTTCTGAATTTTTTTTCCCAGCAAACACTGTACCCCCTCAGTCCTTTTATCGTCTGCTAGCTGCCTCACCACAATATGCATGCGCGGGGTCATCGCTGTAGGAGCACAAGCAATCCTCATTAAATTTTGATGATGATCATTTCCCACTTTCTCATCACTACCTGGTGTTAATCCATGGCATCATCCTCAAAACAACTATACGGTGCATTTTTTAAATACTTTGAACAAAATCTGTAAAAACCAGCAAAGATTTTTTTCTGACTGGCACTCTGAACAAGATACTACATGACTCTGCAAGCTAACCCCAGTGTGTAGCCAAAACTTACTTGTGTGGGAACCTGATGTAGGCCTATCTCATGTCTGCCACTGTACTTTCCACTTCGATGGACACACCGGTATTAATTTGGGGGTCATGTAGTATCTTATATAGCGTGCGAGTGGAAAAAAATGGTTGGTGATTTTCACAAAATTTTTTTTAAAGCAAGAAAAAATGGACTGTGCTTTTGTTTTGGGGATTGAGGACATAGAGCAATACCAGGTCTTCTTCTTCTTTTTCTTTCATCTGCCGCTGGTGCCCTTCGGCGTCGTGGGGAGACACAGACGTCTGTCTGCAGCAAGGCTTAATGGAGTGACAGGTCATGGGCTCGTAGGGTGTCAGCCACAGAGTCGCTCCATCGTCTCCTTGGTCTACCTCTGGCTTTCCAGCCATTGTATTTGGTGGTGTATGCCCGTAGGGCTGGTTGGTTGGGCGGCATTCTAGTGAGGTGACCAAACCACCTGATCCTTTGTTGTTCGATATGGTGGAGAATTGATGTTAGTCCGACCATGTCTCTGTCACCTCATTCTTGATCTTGTCGCGTCTGGTCTTGTTGACAGCTTTTCTCAGGCAGGCAATTTCACATGTGACCAATTTTCTCTCTAAGGCTTTTGTTAGGGCCCCATGTCTGACATGGTATGTGAGTGTTGGAAGAAGATGGCGTTGATGAGTTTTGCCTTGGTGCTCATTGGGAGCTGGAATGTTTTAGAAGGGGGGCGAGTTGGTAACTGACTGCGTTTTGCTTTCTGGCATCTTGTTTCTATCTCTCGGGCCAATTTTCCATCTTCAGTGAAGGGCTGCCAAGGTATTAAATTCTTTGATCTGTTTCAGCTGGGTGCCGTTGATGTGATGTCCAGCTTTCCGGATTTCTGCTGACGACATAACTTCTGTTTTGGTGATTTCTGATCTTTATGTCATACCTCTTGCAGCTTGTGTTGAGTTGGTCTGTGTGATCTTGAAGAGCTGCTTTGTTTAGATTCATCAGGGACTAGTCGTCAGCAAATAATAGTTCCCTTCAGGGCCTCAAGATCTGGGTTTGGTTCCTTTGTAATCTGGTCCATGTAGATCACGAAGAGAAGGGAGAGAGTACGCAGCCTTGCCTGACCCCCTTTATGTAACCGGGAACCATCGGATGTGCCACTGGCTGTTCGGACTGCGCTCATTTCTGTTGGCATAGATTGGCTCTGATGTTATCAAGCAACTGCCCCTTCACGTCGTACTGCTCCAAGATCTTCCAGAGCTTGTCTCTGTTGACTCGGTTTGAAAACTTTTTTTTGATCACCCAATACTGTATGCAGGTCTTGGTTGTATTCGATTTGGGTCTTTTTACACAGCTGTCGGAGTGCGAAAATGGCATATGTGACCCTCTTCCTTTCCGAAAGCCAAACTGGGCGTTGCTCAGTAGGTGTTCTGCTTTGGCTCTTGTGCGCTGTTCTAGAATCTTTGCATACATTTTCCTACATGGCTGAGAAGTGAAATGCCTCTGTAGGTGCTGCAGTCTCTCTTGCTGCCCTTCTTCTTCCAAATTGGCACCACTATTGCATTTTGCCTGTCCATTGGTACTTTCCTCTCTTCCCATGCTTTCTGGAAGATGATGGTGAGCCACTTAACTCCCGTTTCTCCGCATGCAAGGATGGCTTCAGTTGTTATGCCGTCATCACCTGCCGCTTTGCCCTTTGGGCTGGTCTTAATTGCTTTTCTTGTTTCAGCTTCAAGGATTTCTGGCTCTAACTGGTCTTTATAGCGTGGTGAGAACTGAGAGCTGGAAGCTTGTACTCCAGATGGGTTTAAAAGATCTTTAAAATAATCTTCCCATCGTTTCAGAATTTCCTCTTCTTTGTGCAGTGCCTCTCCATTTGCATCATTCACTACTGTTGTTGGATTGAATGGCTCATCTCTTACTCTCATCGTCTTCACACTTTTGAAAAATTCTCTTGGGGAGTTCTTGCAAATTTCACTTAACTTCTCTCTATAAATCGCCCAAGATTTTTCTTTGGAGGCTTTCACAACGCGATTACTATGTCTTCTTGCGATTCTGTACTTGGCGTAGTCCTCTTCTGTCTTGGTCTTGGCCCAAGCTATATATAGCTGCTTTTTCTTCTTGATGGCTTCCTTCACCTCTTGGTTCCACCAAGCTGTAGCTTTCCTGTTTTTACCTCCACATTTCTTTGTCCCACAAACTTCCCTTAAGGTGTTCAAGAGAGCTGGCTTGAAGGTGTCCCAGACTTGCTCCATGTTGAGAGGTGTTGTATCAATAGAGTCAAGTTTCACCTTGATAGCACTGTGAATCTGTTCTTGCACTTCTTTCTCTTCCAGTTTGAGGAGGTTGATCTTTTCAGGCTGGTTCTTCCTAGCAGTTGCTTCTGAGTACTGGAGGCTAGAATGACAGGCCTGTGGTCAGTGTCAAGGTTGGCATTGGGGATGGCTTTTGAGTCTTTGATGGCGTAACGTGTTCTAGATCTTGCAAGTATAAAGTCGATTTGAGACGAGATGTTGAGATCGTTCCATTTGTACCAGGTGTAAATTTGGGAGGCTCGGTGTTGGAAAAAGGTTTTGGTGATGATCAGATCATGCTCTGCACATAGTCCAGCACGTGGTTCCCGTTGTAATTGCAAGGTGTTCTGTGGTCACTGTGGGGTCCAAGATGTTTTGTCCACGGGTTTCTTCTCTCACCAACTCTGCCGTTGAAATCACCCATGACGTACAGGTCCTCTTTGTCAGGGGTGCTGTTGATGAGGTCGGAGAGCTCTTGATAGAATGAGTCTTTCTCCTCTTCTGAGTACGAATCGTTACACGGTGCATATGCTTGGATATAATAGACGATTTTGTTGGACTTTCTTACACCGATTTTAATCAGTCTTTCTGATATGTGTTCTGTACTCATGAGATTCTTTACTATGTCTGGGTGTAGGATGAATCCCACACCATGCGTTGCTCTCTGGTCTTTCCTGACTCCATTCCAGATGAGAACAAAGTTTGAATGGATTTCTTTCGATCCTTCTCCTTTCTTCCTAGTGTCTGAAATGCCCATGATGGAGATCTTTCTTTTGGTCATGAATTCCACAATTTCTGGTTCCTTGTTTGTTAGGCCGCAGATGTTCCATGTTCCAATGTAGTCACTGTTCCTATCTCGATGTCCGTTTCCATTGCGAGGTCGTTTTCCGTTGGTATCCGTCCGTTTGTGTCCGACTGAAAAGAGACACAAACGGACGGCAATACCAGGTAGTCACGAGAAAGTTTGAAATCATCATCAAATGAGGATTGCCTGTATTCCTACAGCGTTGACCCCGCGCATGCATATTGCGCTAAGGAAGGTAGCAGACGACAAAGGACTGAGGGGGTACAGCGTTTGCTGAAAAATTCAAAAAATTCAAACTTACCAAATTTGTTCAAAATCACAAGAGTTTTGAGTCAGAGGCTAGTCTTTCACAAAAAAGTGGTTTTCATTTCTGTGGATGCCTTAGTACGTGCGGTATGAATATAAGAGTCACATAGAAAAACAGAAGGAAAAAGAGTGATTTTTTTAATACCGGTGTGCAGCCTATAGCTTCCTACCCTCATTCCTGGGCTAGAGCTCCGAGGTTCACCAATAGTGAAATTTTTGCGTATGCGACCTGGGTTTTTTTTTGGGGGGGAGGGGTTGTCCCACAATTCAGGTAGGCGGCCGCATTCCGAATTCGGGCATGTCTAGACACCAGTGTGTCTGAGTTGTGGTTATTTTTAAAAAAATGTTGCCATCAGTTCTTATCGGTACGAGTGACTTGCTCTTTTGAAAGGCAGAACAGGTTATTATTTTTTAAATTTATTTATTCTTTTGTATCGAGGATAATGAAATAAGCACTCATGTGGTTTTTTTGCATCCAGTCTTCGTGTATATGCGGTTTTGTAAATTCTGTCATCTGTTCCCACCGGCACACAATGGCCTACTCTTTCGAAAAGCGGAACAGGATTTAACGTGTGCGCAAGATGTTCTGCATGCGTTCGCACACGGGGCCTCAGTTTATAGTCTCATCCGAAGGACTTTGACATTCAGTTCGATTTTTTGGGTGTCAAACTGGGAAGAAAGGGCGAGGCTGGGAATCGAACCCAGAACCTCACGGTTTACTTGTTGGCAGTGAACGTCTTAACCATCCTGCCACCTTCCTTCATGTTCCATTCTTAACGTGTGCGCAAGATGTTCTGCGTTGGTTCGCTCACAGGGCCACAGTCTATAGTCTCTTTGGAAGGACTTTCGGGGGGAGAGGAGTAGGTACTGCTGTTAACTCCAGGCAGAATAAATCCTCTTGAACAGGTGGTGTCTCGGTGGTAGCTTGAAGTTGGGCTTGATCCTGAACCGTCAAATAGCGAGCACATCGTTCTTACCACTATGCTATCCCGCCATATTCGTGTCCTCCCTTTTCTGCTTCTCCTAATAATTATACCATTGTGCTTTCTTTCTACACTGTTCTTCATTGTCCTCTCCTATCTGTCAGCTTTATCTCCCCTCTATATTATTTTTTGGGGGATTTTGAAAAAGTTGTTTGTTTGGTTTTTGTTTTTTTGCCTGGAAGTTGGGGTCAGATATGCTCTTCAAAGAAGAGTGACGCATGTGCCTTCATAATGAAGAAACCTTCTGGTGGTTTGAGAGGCCCTGGGCCTAGCTTTTGTTTGTTTCGTTTTTTCTTTTCTTCTTCTGAATCTACTTTCTTCTAATCTATCTTCATCTCTATTTTGCTGAAGATTATTTTGTATCCTCTTTTTTTCTTTTCTTTTCCTTTTCTGTCCCTCTTTCTGTCTGGATGTTTCTTCCTCTTTTCTTATATTTTTTTTACTTTTACTTTTCTTTCTTTCTCTTTTTTTTTCTTTCTATCTATTCTTCTTTCTTTCTTTCTTTCGTTCTTTCTTTCTTTCTGTCTTTCTGTCTGTCTTTGTTTGTCTGTTTGTTTCATTCATGCATCCATTCATTCATTCATTCATTCAT
Source organism: Rapana venosa (assembly GCA_028751875.1). Taxonomy (NCBI): domain Eukaryota; kingdom Metazoa; phylum Mollusca; class Gastropoda; order Neogastropoda; family Muricidae; genus Rapana; species Rapana venosa. The sequence goes on along the minus strand of CM054149.1, from coordinate 29,340,150 downwards.
TCATTCATTCATTCATTCATTCATTCATTCATTCATTCATTCATTCATTCATTATTTTTCTTTCTCATGGAGATAGAAACACAGTACAAATGCAAGACATTTATAAAATAAGAAAAAGAAGCTCCAACTTTGACATCCACTTCTGTGCTTGCCATTTGAGTAAAGGCTCTAGGGAAAAATAATGTAGTCAGTTGTGAAAGAGAACAAATGACATGTTCAGGAAACGTCGGCAAATCTCACGGATTTTGACAAAGTTAGAAGAAACTTTTCAGGATTCACATTTCATCAGCTTGCAAAAATCATAACTTGACATGGGATGAAGACAATTTCCGTAGAAAAGAAAGAATCAGTCATACAGAGAGAGAGAGAGAGAGAGAGGAAGAGAGAGAGAGAGAGAGAGAGAGAGAGAGAGAGAGAGAGAGAGAGAGAGAGAGAGACAGAGACAGAGAAGAGACAGAGACGAGAAGAGAGACAGAATAAGAGAGAGAGACAGGGAGGCAAGCAGACAGGCACAGAAAGACAGATAGGCAGGCAGGCAGACAGACATTGACAGAGAGACGTAGACAGACAAACAGACAGATAGATACAGAAGACACAGACAGACAGCCAGGCAGACACAGACAGACAGACAGACACAGAGAGACACAGATAGACAGACAGACCGACAGACACAGAAGACACACACAGACACATACAGTCATAGACAGACAGACAGACAGACACAGGAGACACCGACAGACAGACTCAGACATACAGTACAGACACAGAAGACAGACACAGACAGACACCCAGCCAGACAGTCAGCCAGCTAGACAGCCAGCCAGCCAGCCAGCCAGGACAGCCAGCCAACCAGACAGCCAGCCAACCAGCCAGCCAGCCAACCAGCCAGCCAGCCAACCAGCCAGCCAGCCAGCCAGCCAGACAGCCAGACAGACAGACAGCCAGTCAACCAGAAGACAGCCAGCCAGCCAGCCAGCCAATCAGACAGCCAGCCAACCAGCCAGACAGCCAGCCAGACAGCCAGCCAACCAGACAACCAGCCAACCAGACAACCAGCCAACCAGACAGCCAGACAGCCAGACAGCGAGACAGCCAGCCAGCCAGACAGCCAGACAGGCATAAAGACAGAAACAGGGAAACGACAGCAAATCTGTTCGCGTTGTCACCGTTACCCAGCTGCAGTCCTGTCCTCCACCACTTCCCTGTCACCTTTCAGCCTGGCACGTCACACACACAAACTTTTCGTTTCTTTTGTGTGTGTGTGTGTGTGTGTGTGTGTGTGTGTGTGTGTGTGTGTGTGTGTGTGTGTGTTCTTCACAGCCATTTTGTTCTTCTGTCTTATCTCTCTCTGTGTCTCTCTGTGTCTGTCTCTGTGTCTCTGTCTCTCTTTGTCTCTGTATCTCTGTCTGTCTGTCTCTCTCTTTGTTCTGTCTGTCTGTCTCTGTTTGTCTCTGTCTCTCTGTCTCTGTCTCTCTTTTTCTCTGTCTGTCTATGTCTGTCTCTCTGTCTGTATCTCTGTCTGTGTCTGTCTGTCTATCTGTCTGTCTGTCTCTCTTTTGTCTCTGTCTCTCTCTCTCTCTTTGTCTCTGTCTCTCTTTCTATGTCTCTGTCTGTCTCTCTCCCACTCTCTGTCGCTTCCTGTCAGTCTATCTGTCTGTTCTCCGTCTCTCTCTCTCTCTCTCCCCTCTCTCTCTCTCTCTCTCTCTCTCTCTCTTCTCCTCTCTCTCTCTCTCTCTTCTCTTCTCTCTTCGCAAGAAATACATCCCAAATGACAGTTAATAAATTAGCTTTGTGATAAATTGTGTCAATTGTCTTTCATAATCACGTGTAACCCTCCTCACTTCAAAAAGGGGGCTATGGCCTAAAACCTGAATAAAGTATCCGTAATTGTATTCATTTTTGTATTCGTATTCGTATTTGTATTCTTTCTAGCCAACGTTCCTGTTTGTATTTTTTGACAGCCACTCTCCACTTCACTCCATTCCTCCATTTCTTCCTCCCCTACCTCCCATCTCCTCTCCTCTCTCCTCTCTGTGGTATTTTTTCGTCTCACAAACTTTTCCTATCTCATCAATAAGTTCTGTCTTCTGTTCTTATCTTCTCTGTCTGCCTGGCAGGCTGACTGTCAATAGGTCTGTCTGTCTACCTGTTTGTCTGATAGATAGATAGTGAGTGAGTGAGTCAGTGAGTCAGTCAGTCTGTCTGACATCCTTAGTTTGTGTGCGTGTGTATGTTTGTTTGTTTGTGTGTTTATGTGTGTGTGTACGTGCGTGCGTGCGTGTGTGTGGGCATACACGTACTCTCTGTGTGTGTGTCTGTCTCTCTCTCTCTGCCTCTCTCTCTGCCTGCCCGCTTGCCTACCTGCCTCTCTGCATGCCTGTCTGCCAGTCATTCTGTAGGTCAGTCTGTCTGTCAGTCTGTATGTCAGTCAGTCTGTCTGTCTGTGTACCTGCCTATCTGCATGCCTCTCTGCCTATCAGTCTCTCAGTCAGTCTGTCAGTCAGTCAGTCAGTCTGTCTGTCTGTCTGTCAGTCAGTCAGTCAGTTAGACAGCCAGCCAGCCAGTCAGTCAGTCAGTCAGTCAGTCTGTCTGTCAGTCAGTCAGTCAGCCAGTCAGTCAGTCATTCAGTCAGTCAGTATGTCTGTCTGTCTGTCTGTCTGTCTGTCCTCACGTCGCTTGTATGACATAGGCAGGAGGGCATGCAGGCAGGAAGGCTAGGTCAGACATGCCCTTAAGGCAAAGTAATGTACGTGCAATTGTAGTGATGGAGCTCCCGGCCATTTCAACACAATCCATTAAGATGCTGCTGCTGCTGCTACTGCTTCTGCTGCTGTTGCTTCTTTTTCTGCTGCTGTTGCTGCTGTTGCTGCTGCTGCTGCTCCTATTGCTGTTGTTATTTTAGTGATTGTAGGTTTCGTCGTTAGGCAGCTTGCCGTTTGTTGTTGTTACTGTTGCTGTTGTTGCTGTTGTTGTTGACGTGTTTGACATCATTATTGTGGT
>CM054149.1:29332150-29334650 GCA_028751875.1 Rapana venosa | reverse complement strand
ATACAAATTGAAATACGTGATCAATACAATTAGGTTTGGTAAAAATAAAGGATCCATCCACGTATAGCAAACTAACTATAATGATAACATTGGCGTATATACATTTACAGTAAATAAAAAGTGAAATACGTGATCAGTACAATTAAGTTTGGCAAAAAGAACGGGTCCATCCACGTATAGCAAACTAACTATAATGATAACATTGGCGTATATACATTTACAAATCACCTAGTTTATACAAAGAAAAGAAAAAAAGAAAATCAAACTGAAATGCAAAACAACATTCGATTCGACCATCATTCAAATTACAAGTGATATATATATCATCCTTTTTAACTCTGCTTACTTGAGAATACATTGCTCTTTAAGGTAACTATATCATTACATGTTTATATAGTTGGTGCTGACATGGCTTTGTCTTAATTTTTGTGCTTCTGCAATAAACTTAGCTACAGATTTAATTACATGTTCGTTTTCAGACGACAAAAAGAAATAATATCTGGACTTTCTGTTTCTTGAAGACTTAGAAAATTATGTTTCTTTCGTATAGTTACATATGCTTTACATTGAAAAAAAAAAATGAATTTCATCGTCAACAGTATGACCACATAATGGACATGGTAATTGCATGGCTGTCTCAGTCTGGAACCATCTTTTGTTTGCATTAAAACCCAGTGTTCTTAACCTGAATCGAGCATAATTAAGCCTGTGCCATTTATCAGTAACTATTGATAGATATTTTTCTGTCTGGAATACAGATTGAACGAAAAGAACCAGCTATATTTATTTTTTACTTTCCAAATCTGAGTGCCAGTTTTGTTTAAAAGAGCAAATAAGCCTATCTTTAAATTCCGAAAGAAACTGGCGCTCACTACCCACCTCCTGAGACATCCATACAATCCCAAAGCCATGCTCTGACAAAACTCTTTTAACATGATATACCCAGTTCTCTTTACCCAATTCCATCTGTATAATTAACATGTCGTAAGACTGTCTACATAGACGTGTTTGTGAAGTTTCAATAGTTTTAACCAATATCTAATGCATTTCACAAAGGTTCTTATATATAAAAGGATATCTTCCTGTCTCTCCATATAGTACAGTATTAGATGAATGTATTGGCACATTTAATAAACGTTTCATGGCAAATGTGTGAACTTTTTCCATGTGCGTATTTACATATAAGCCCCATATTTCTGAAGCGTAGGTAAGCATCGGTTCTATCTGTGAGTCAAATAATTTCCAGAATAGGGAACAGTCTATTGAGTTCAGCTTTCGTAATGATTTTAGGATTTCTATTACACCTTTTTTCCCCTTCCTACAAGATTCTTGCCATGCAAAATTTAGACTTAGCTTTGTTGAAAACATCATCCCTAAATATTTATACATATTAACTATTTTTACTTCATCATTTCCATAAAACCATTTTTCACGAACTGATAAATGACCACCCATTCTAAAAACAATAATGTTTGTTTTTTCCATATTTACTGACAAATCAAAATTATCTGCCTCCTCTTTTAAGATATTTAACTGATGTTGCAAACCGATAACAGTCTCGGACAAAAGAATAATATCGTCAGCAAAAGTAGTAAGAACACCTCGATTGCACCAGGAATTATTTGAATGCCATGTTTTCCTTTTCTTGATAACTCAATAGCTAGCTCATTTATAAAGAACGAAAACATCTGTGGGCTCAAAATACAACCCTGCTTCACTCCCTTGGGGCATTCAAAGAAATCTGAATATTCATTTCTTGCACGCACACACGCTAGTACTGAATTATAAATAGCTCTGAGGGCCATATATAATTTACCATTTACACCGTTTTTCGTAGTACATTCCACAATATATTTCTATTCACAGAATCAAAAGGCCTTTCTAAAATCAACAAAAGCAACATATAATTTTTTACTGGACAGCAAATGTTTTTTGAATGAGAGAGTAAAGAGTTAAATATATGATCTACAGTGCTGTACTTCGCTCTAAATCCCGCTTGCTCTTCAATTAATTTTTCTTCGTTATCTGCCCACTGAGTTAATCTCTTATTCAAAATGAAAGTATAAAGTTTACTTAATACACTGGTGAGAGCTACTCCGCGATAGTTATCAGCATTATTAACATCTCCTTTTTTATGTATCGGAATTATTACTGATTTGGCCCACTGCAAAGGGAAATCACTCTTTTCAAACAGCAGGTTAAATAACTGAACAAGAAAAGTAATTACAGGTGAGTTTGCATATTTCAGCATTTCTCCAATTATTTTATCAGGACCAGCACTTTTTCCTGTTTTTAAATGTTTTATAGCATCAATAATCTCATTCTGAGTTATAGGATTGTTAAACAATGCTTCAAACATATTTTCATCTTCTTGTAGTACTTCCACATTATCTTGTGTTTCTGCACAATTAAAGTCATTAAAAACCTTCAAAAAATGATCATACCATTGTTGAATAGTGATGTTATTATATACTAGTGACTTACGACTAACAGATCTGAT
>CM054149.1:29299650-29327150 GCA_028751875.1 Rapana venosa | reverse complement strand
CATCTTTTGCTTGGACATGCCAATTCTAGCCTTGACATCTTGTAGGTCTACCGGAGCCATTATTCTCTTTTTAAAAAAATGTAAATATTTGAAAGTTTAAACGTGTTTCAGATTCGTTCTATTGATTTTATTTGGCCTCATTGAGATAAATCTGATGACGACAGTGCGTGCTCCAAGCTTAAGTTGTGGGCAGAAAAAACACACACACACACAAGCCGCCCACCAACATCCTACATTGCCAGTATCACCGAGCTCAGTGGTCTGGGAGGAGGGCTACAAGAGATTGTATCTATAACTGAGCAGACAGAGAGAGATGACGAACTTGGTGGCATTGCCTGGAACTCCTACCGATGACAGCAGCGATGGAGACAGATGAGTTGAGTTGAAATTGAGTCGTGTAATGTGCAGCTATTAAAACAATGATTAGAAACATAATCTAGCCCGTTTACTTTAAACAGTTTAATATTTTTCTGTTATACTTCTGAATTAAATGGTAGAGTGCATGCGTTTTCTTTCAACTCGGCGTCTCTCCATTCAAGGTGATATCAGAGAAGAATGGGGATTTTGTTGAAGTATTCAAAATTGTGTGAGATTAAAGGAATGTGTGTGTGTGTGTTGTGTGTGTGTGTGTGTGTGTGTGTGTGTGGTGTGTGGTGGAGAGAGAGAGAGAGAGAGAGAGAGAGAGAGAGAGAGAGGAGAGAGAGAGAGACAAACAGAGAGAGAGAGAGAACGAGAGAGAGAATTGTATTGCATACAATCAAGACAGAAAAACGCATCCCACCAAAAAACCCCACACACAAAACACACACACACCACAAAAATCAACATATCTCCCTATTTTACATTTCCCAACTTTTTTTTTTTTTTTTTTGGGGGGGGGGGGGGGGGATGGGGGGCATCACCCTTACTCCTCTTCACCTCACCTCACCTTTCCTCTCCTCCACTCCCCAAAGTTTTTCTCCCCATTCCACAAGTTATTTTTGTCTCCTCCTCTCATCATCACACTTTTCTCTTCTCTCTCTCTCTCCCTTGTATTCATACTTCAGCAACCCCCCCCCCCACACACCCACCATCTTCTCCCTCTCTCTGTCTCTCTCTATCTCTCTTCTCGTCTCTTCTTCTTCTCTCTCTGTCTCTCTTTCTCCTGTCTCTCTCCTCTCTCTCTGCTTCTGTCTCCCTCTCTTCTCTCTCTCTCTGTCTCGTCTGTGTTCATCTTGTCTTCTCTCCTCTCTGTCTTCTCTCTCTGTCTCTGTCTTCTCTCCTCTTCTTTCTCCTCTCTTCTGCTCTCTCTCTTCCTCTCTCCGTATTCTTCTCTCCCCTCTCTCTCTTTCTCTCTCTCTGTCTGCTCTCTCTCCTCTCTCTCCTCTCTCTCTCCCTCTCTCCTCTCTTCTCTCCTTCTCTCTCCTCCCCCTTCCTCCTCCTCTCCCCCTCCCTTCATTCTCGCCTCCCAGCACCTCTTTTTTCTCTCCCTCTCATCCCTCTCACTCTTCCCCCCCTCCTCTCCTCGTACCTCTCTCTCTCCTTCATCCCGCACCTCTCTCTCTCTCTTTTGACAGGACAGAGCCTGGGTTAGGCGTAGTGCCCCCAAGAGGGGAGTGGGAGGATGCACGTGCATGAAGTAATGATGGCTACGGGTACGGTAGATGTGTCTGGCTAGTTCAGCACTGTCTGCCCACACTTGGCTGTCGACAGCTGCTGCCGTCAGCCGTATTACTGTCCTCAAGGCTTGGACACTCGTGGGCAGGTAGACAGCTAGACATACAGACGGACAGACAGACAGGCAGACGGACAGACAGGCAGACAGACAGACAGACATACTTCCCCCACCCCCTCCCTCCTACATGTAGAGAAGTATAAAGACTCACGTATAGATGCATGTATGCACTGAATTTGTGCTTATTCATACACACACATACTCGCGCGCGCGCGCACGCACGCACGCACGCACGCGTGCGCGCCGCGCGCACGCACACACACACACACACACACACAGGATTTGCGGGGACAGACGAAATGAGACGAGACAACAAACAAGACAGACGAACAAAAAACAAAAACAACACAAAGGGGAGAGAGAGAGGAGAGATAGTAATTTTTAAATTCTTTTAGTTCGAGGATGATGGAATAAGCACTCATGTACTTTTTTTTATCCAGTCCCCGTGTGTATGCAGTTTTATACATTTTGTCATCTTGGCTATGGACAGCTGTTGCTGTCATCGCTATTACCGGCGTCATGGCTTGGCTGCTTTCCGGCAGTTAGACAGACAGACAGATACATACAGACAGATACAGACAGACAACACACAACAACACAACACACAACACATACACACACACACACACACACACACACACACACACACACACACACACACACACACACACACACACGCAAAACATCTCGCGCACAAGTTAAAACCCTGCTCTTCTTTTCGGAAGAGTAAGCCATTATGGTGGCGGTGGGAACGGATGACGATATTTACAAAGATACATACACACAGGAACTGGAAGTTTAAAAAAATAGCACACGAGTGCTTTTTCGTTATCCTCGAAATAAAAGTATACAATAAATAAATAACAAATGAAGTAAGGATGGCTAGGGGTGGATGTGTCTGGCTATTTCAGCACTGTCTCCCCAGACTTGGCTGTCCACAGCTGTTGCTGTCAGCGGTAGTAGTATTACTGCCGTCATGGATGGCTTGGATGCTCGCGGGCAGGTAGACAGACAGACAGACGGACACACACACACACACACACACACACACAACACACACACAACACACCACACACACACACGAACAACACAACTCATGCTTAATTCATGTACACTGAAATAAGTTGTTATGACTACACACCACGACACGACCCTAGACAAGAGACGTAAAGATAGAATAGTGCAGAAGGAGTAGGAGAGAGAGAGAGGGGAGAGAGAGGGAGACAGAGAGAAGAGGAGGGAGAAGAGAGAGAGAGCGAGTAGAGAGAGAGAGGACAGAGAGAGAGCGAGAGAGAGCAGGGAGGTAGAGAGAGACAAAGAGAGAGAGAGAGAGAGAGAGAGAGAGAGAGAACTCTGAACTCTGAACTCTGAAATGATTTAATGTACATTGGCCTTGGACCACAATACATTTGTTGGGCTTGGGATAGAACAATGCGTTCATTCATCTCATTGGAAAAACAAATGCACAAACAAATAATGATTTACGACTGATTAAAGAAGAAAAACACAAACATATACATAGCCGAATCGTGCACAAAGATTATGTCAGTAACAATTTATGACTGATTAAAGAAGAAAAACACCATTTATTCTATTTCTTGATTATAAACCTTAATTAACCATAACCCAATCATAGAAAGAAGATGCTATCTAAGGAAAATCATCCATATTGAGTATATCAAACCGTAGCAGTTTTTCATTAAAGTATTTGAGCCAACATTGTTTTCCTTTTGTTAATAGAATGAAAAATGTATCTAGACAAACTATGTTTGTACTCATCATTTCTTACTTTGAACATATCTGGCAATGGTACATTGATACATTTGCTTAAAAACTTTTCTCTTAGGTTTGAGTACATGTAACATTCCAATAGAAAGTGGGCTTCATTTTCAATTTTCGTTTTACAAAATAGGCATAATTTATCTTGGATATTATCACTATATCTGTAAGCATTGTTGTTAAGAGGTAAAACATTAAATCCTGCTTGTGTAATTGCTACACGAAAGCAGTAGACATTTATAGAGTTTAAATACTGCTCTTTTACAAAAACACTCTTAAACGATCTATACACATCATACCGAGAGAGAGAGAGAGAGAGAGAGAGAGAGAGAGAGAGAACTCTGAACTCTGAAATTGTTTAATGTACATCGGCCTTTGGCCACAATACACATTGAGGGGCAAAATATTGAAGATGAAAAGTTGAAGATGAAAAAAATTCACATAAGTTTGGTAAGACTTTGGCATAATACCCTGGAGTGCACTCATAACTGTATACTCTTGCATAAGCATATTCCAACATCATGCCTAAATAAAGACTGTCGTATGCCAACAAATCAAAACAAAACACAGCTAAAAACAAAAACCTCAGTTCACCTTAACCACTTCCCAGGGTACCACAAAAAGACAATAGACCTATTAACAAAGTTATTGATGAAGCTATACCTGATATGTTAACACCTTCTCACCTACAAAATACAAACATCAAGCACATCATAAATCATAACATTTGAAATCATTAATGCTCATTAGGTTTTCTTGCATTTTCATAATAGTTACTATACTCACAAGTTATTGCATTCTCAAAACATTCACCACTCCAAAAAAAATGTATACATCAAATACAACCATGTCAGCTCTAGGCTACTGCAATGTTAACACAATGCTGTATGGGGAAAAACAAAACAAAAAACAAAAAAAACCCACACACACAAACCTCACACATTGTGCTCTTTCATGTCATGTAACTTTTACGTCATAAAAAGAGAAAATAGGGTGTTAATCAAAACATTGCAAGATATCACTTCAGAAACAATATTCACTCATCACATGCCCTCTCAATCACATAAAATATGCAAATTTTCATCCGACAGTCCTATGCTGGACACTTCCTCAACTGCCTTCATACACACACCCGCACGCACACGCGATGTCACACACGCACGCATGAGAGAGAGAGAGAGAGAGAGAGAGAGAGAGAGAGAGAGAGAGAGACAGAGACAGAGAGACAGACAGACAGAGACAGACAGAGACAGACAGACAGACAGAGAGATGAAGAGAGATTCACACGTCACCCTTTCATAATATAACCAAGAAAGAAGGACAGAAAAAAACCCCATACGATTTGCAAAGCTCATCATGACCTGACTGCTTCCACGCTTTGACAGAATTACGCTATCGATAGCATTGTCTGCCCCTATGATTAATACACGCCACGACGAGGAGGTATATTGACCTGAAGGCAAGTTCTTAGAGAGAGAGAGAGAGAGAGAGAGAGAGAGAGAGAGAGAGAGAGAGAGAGAGAGAGAGAGAGAGAGAGAGAGAGAGAGAGAGAGAGAGAGAAAGTCGAATTGCTTTATTTCGGGGATAATGAATAGGCACTCATGTGCTTTTTTTACATCCAGTCCCTACCCATATCGGGATAACATCAATATAGAAAAAATAATTAAAAACAACAACATTGTCAACAACAATAATGGAAAAAACAGAGAGAAGAGAAAGAGAGAGAGAGAGAGAGAGAAGAGAGAGAGAAGAGAGAGAGAGAGAGACAGACAGACAGACAGACAGACAGACAGACAGACAGATACATGTATATCCTGTCGTGCCTGAGAGCTAAGATCCTTTCATTCATTCATTCATTCATTCATTTCGAGGATAATGGAATAAGCACTCATGTGCTTGTTTACATTCAGTCCCTGTGTGTATGCGGTTTTGTAAATTTTCTCATCCATTCCCACGGCTCACCAATGGCCTACTCTTCCGAAAAGCGGAACAGGTTTTAACGTGTGCGCGAGATGTTCTGCGTGCGTCTGTACACGGGGCCTCCGTAAATAAACCGTGTGTTCCATCCGCCATGGTGCAGTGGTTAGCACCTTGGATTACAAACTGGAAGGTCGCATGTTCGATTCCCATAACAGTCATAGGGATTTTTCGAACTCCGGCCGGCCCAGAGTGAGTGTGTTGTGGGCTCAGTGGGAAGACTGGGACCACACAGTCGAGCTTCATCCACTGTACGGATGCGAGTTTGAGAGTGTTGCTCAAAATAATTACCTGACCAATACTGCAGATGTCTGTATCTCTAAGGCTTGGTTGACACCGGGGAATATTATGATAGTAATCGTAAATTCTCCGGATCTTTTGGCCAGAGACGATCTCCAATGAAGACCTACTACGGAGATGCAGGCAGGAAGACATGGGAACCATCATCACCAGACGACGGTGGAAGTGGATTGGGCACATCCTCCGAAGAGACCCACAGTCAATCACAAGAACAGCATTGCACTGGACTCCAGAAGGAAGGAGAAAGAAAGGAAGACCAAAAGCAACATGGAGGAGGACTGTAGAAAGTGAGATGAAGGCCATGCAGCACTCTTGGGGATCAGTGACTAGGTTGGCCCAGAATAGGCAGGAGTGGAAGCGCTTTGTTGCTGCCCTACACACCACTGGGTGTAAAGGCTAATGATGATGATGAATCGTAGAGTACAACCTTTGTCAAGCAGTCTCAAAGCATATACACTTCCACAGCAGCATCAGCATCTCTCTCTCTCTCTCCTATCTCTCTCTTCCTCCCCCCCCCCCCCCATCTGTATTTGTGTGTGTGTGAGAGAGAGATTGAATATAAAACCATACACTTCCATATTTTGAAATTAAAAAAAAAAGAATAGCTACATACCCCCATCCCCTAAAAAAAAACAATAAAAAACGATAAATGTAAGAACTAGGTAAGGAAAGAAAGAAGAAACCACTTGTGTGTCTCACAACCAAAAGAAAACCAGACCGAAAAGAAAGAAAAAAGACAAACACTCCCCATCCCAAAGAAATGAAAGTAGAGCAAACTAATAAGAAATGAAATGTATACAAAGGAAAGAAATAAATCCAGTGCAAACCATCTTCATGTATCACTTTTGATTCCTACACACACACACACACACACACACACACCACACACACACGCACATACACACACACACACACACACACACACACAGAGATAAATGCCAGGACATTACAGAAGAAGAATACTCTCTCAGAACCAAGGCACACCTGCAGAGGTCAAACCACTCAGATGTCATTGTATTACCTAGGAAGGCGATGATACTGTGGGTCACAGGTAGGGTCAGTTACATGCTGGACACTTTCAGATTTCCCAGACACCACACACACACACACACACTGGACTGACACACTGACCCCTGCCACTGGTGACCTGATGACCCTAATGTGGCATGTGAACAGGGAGCAGGACAGAGAGTTAGAGAGAGAGAGACAGAGACAAAGAGAGAAAGAGAGAGACAGACAGACACAGACAGACAGACAGATAGACACACTGACAGATATAGACAAACAGAAACAGACAGACATCCAGACAGACTGAGAGACAGATCTACAGAGCTGTGTATATCCTGTCATGCTGGAGAGTCCTAATCCATCTGTAATGTGCAAAGAGCACAACATTATATCACAGCGGCATTGAGGGAGATGCAGTGAGACACATTGTAATTAGTCAGCTAACAAGGGGACACTATCCCCGTAAGAAAGGTGAAGTAAAGATGTTCCTATAACTTTTTCTGTCGTTGGGGAGTGAGGTGTCAGAGCCCTCAGTTTCTCTAGAGGTGTGTAAGAATGACTACATACCCTCCCCACCTAAAAAAAGAAAAGAAAAGATAAGTGTAAGAACTGGGCAAGGAAAGAAAGAAGAAAACACGTGTGTGCCTCGCGAAAAAAAGAATACCAGACAAAAAAAGAAAAGAAAAAAGACCCCCCTCCCAAATAAGAAAAGAAATGAAATAGAGCAAACTAATAGAAATAATGTATACAAAGGAAGAAAAAAATCCAGTGCAAACCATCTTCATGTATTTACTTTTTATTCCTACACACACACACACACACACACACACAACGCACATACACACACACACACACACACACACACACAGATAAATGCCAGGGCATTACAGAAGAAGAATACTCTCTCAGAATTAAGGCACACCTGCAGAGGTCAAACCACTCAGATGTCTTTGTATTACCTAGGAAGGGGATGATACTGTGGGTCACAGGTAGGGTCAGTTACATGCTGGACACTTTCAGATTTCCCAGACACCACACACACACACACTGGACTGACACACTGACCCCTGCCACCAGTGACCTGATGACCCAAATGAAGTTTGTGAACAGGGAGCAGGACAGAGAGAGAGAGAGTAAGAGAGAGAGAGAGAGAGAGAGAGAGAGAGAGAGAGAGATGTACATTTATACCCTTGTGACACTGATGACTTTTGAAGGTGAAACGTGAGAAAGAGTGGAAAAGTGTGTATGTCAGACCCATAAGTTTGAAATGAGAAATCACATTTTAAAATTGAGGCAATGATTAAACACCTGACACACCTACATACACACCCCTCTCATATCTCTAGCTTTCTAGCTATTCATCCATCTTTCCATCCGTCCATTGATCCGTTTATCTATCTATCTATCTATCTATCTATCTATCTATCTATCTATCTATCTATCTATCTATCTATCTATCTATCTATCTATCTATCTATCTATCTATCTATCTATCTATCTGTCTGTCTGTCTATCTATCTATCTATCTATCTATCTATCTATCTGTCTGTCTGTCTGTCTGTCTGTCTATCAATCTATCTATCTATCTATCTATCTATCTATCTATCTATCTATCTATCTATCTATCTATCTATCTACCTATCTATCTATCTATCTGTCTGTCTGTCTCTCCGTTTGTCTGTCTGTCTGTCTGTCTGTCTGTCTATCTATCTATCTATCTATCATGTGCTTGCTCCTTAGTGGCAAAGATCTGGAAACACTGACACTACCATTTTGTTTGGAGGAAAGGGACAACAATACATAAGGAGCTATGAATACGTCCTCAGACGGAGATGATGGGGGGGGGGGGGGGGGTGACCGTGAATACATCTACGCAATCTACTGGAAAAAACTTAAGGAATAGGTATGTACATATTGTATATCGAAATATACCCACCCCTTCTCTCCACCAAGAAAAAGCCCCCCATCAAACCCCAGCTGTACATCTAAAATTTACAAAAAAATGTACCCTAAATTCTCATAAGTTTGTGATTTCTTTTCTTTTGTAATCAACACATGAATCAGCAAATGGGGGAGGAGGAGGAGAAGGGGAAGAAGGGTGGGGTGGGGGGGGGGTGGAGATTTTTTCTCTCTCTCTACCCGTTGACATTCTGCTGAGTGTGTACTCTTACAATGAACAACCTTTCGAATGTGGGGCAAGCCAAAAATACACAACAGCCAGACGCATTAATATGGAGTTACCCCTATAAGCTAAACTGCAGGAATAACAACAACACACGCGACAACAACAACACACACAAACAACAAAACACACACACACACACACACACACCAACCAACCAACAAACCAACCAACCAACCAACCAACAAACAGACAACAATCAAGAATCTGATACCCGTTTTCTTAATCATAGGGGTGCTGCTGCCTGGTATGAAGAATTAGAACAAAAGAGAGGAGACGGGTGGCAGGGGGTAGCAATGGGGAAGGGGGTGGGCGGGGCGGGTGGTGGTGGTGGGTGGGGTAGCAGTTGTGAGAAGAGCGAGAAGTTGAACTGGTTGTTGTTATTATTATTATTGTTACTATTATTATTATTTTTTTTTAATCATCATCATCATCATCATCATCATCATCATCATCATTATTATTGTTGTTATCATTATTTTTTAAAATTATTATTATTATTGTTATTATTATTACTATTCTTCTTCTTCTTCTTCTTCTTCTTCTTCTTCTTCTTCTTCTTCTTCTTCTTCTTCTTCTTCTTCTTCTTCTTCTTTCTTCTTCTTCTTATCATTATCATTATTATTAATAATTTTGTAAAGGGTATTCTCTGCTTAGTTTCTATTGTGGATCGATTCATTTAGTTAGTTAGTTAGTTAGTTTTGTCTGGTTCCTTTGCATTATTTAGTTGTTTATTTATTTAGTTATGTACACCATTTTTAGCCCCCCCCCCCCCTTCTCCCCACCCCCCCCCCCCCCCCCCACCCCCCCAAAAAAGAGAAAGAAATGTTGTGAAACAGCAAGTTTAAACTGGTGAAGGAAAACGTTCAGAAGGAAATGATACCAAAGGGAAAACAATAAAATGACTCAATATAACGAAAACATATCAATTTTTTTTATAAGGAGATTGCGGAGATGAGAGAGAGAGGAAGAGGAGAAGAGAAGAGAAGAGAGAAAGATGAGAAAGAGGAGAAAGAAAAAGAGAGAGAAAGAAGAGAAGAGAAGAATAGAGAGAAGAGAGAGAGAGAGAGAGAGAGAGAGGAGAGAGAGAGAGAGAGAGAGAGAGAGAGAGAGAGAGAGAAGAGACAGAACAGACAGATACGGAGTATTCGAGAGACAGAGAGACAGAGATACAGAGAGACTAGACAGCTGGAAAGACAGAGGAAAAGAGACGAGGAAGACAGAAACGAAAAGGGAGGTAAAAGCGTAAATGAAAGATAAGCGAGAGAGAGAGAGAGAGAGAGGAGAGAGAGAGAGAGAGAGAGAGAGAGAGAGAGAGAGATGAGAGAGAGAGAAAGAGAGAGACAGACAGACGGAAGACAGAAGACAGAGACAGAAGAGACAGACATGAAAAGAAAAAAAGAGAAAGAAACTGAGAAGAGACAAGCTGTGAGAGGGAAACGAGAGAAGATGGACATGTAGCCAAAAGACGAGACAGGCAGAGAGGCAGCAGACAGACAGGCAGGCAGACAGACAGGCAGGAGGGCAGGCAGGACAGGCAGACAAGAAAAGAGCAGAAACAGACAGGCAAGGGAGGAGGGAACAGACATACAGAGCCAAACAGCAGACAGGCAGGCAGGCAGGCAGACAGACAGACAGGCAGACAGACAGAAGACAGACAGACTAGACATCAAACAGACAGACAAGACATACAGACATTCAAAGAGATTGCACAACCCGGCGCGCGCGCGCGGCGCGACAGACAACAACAACAACAACACACAGACAGACACACTACAACACGCAAAACACACACCGCACACGCACACAGCGCACACACAGCAACAGCACACACACACACACACACACACGCACAGGCACACACACACACACCACACACACACGCACACACGGCGCGCGCGCGCGCCCCACACACACACACACACAATACACCACACACATACACACGCCGGCGCGCGCCACACACACACACACACACACACACACACACATCACACCACCACACACACCACCACACACACACAACACACAACACACACACACACACACGCACGCACACAAAAACACCCACACACAGACAAAGAACAAGAGTTGTCACAGGCATGTGGGCCATTTGCGCAAAGTTCACAATGACCTGACACAACTGGCCCACTGATCCGCAGCACAGATATGAGGATGTCGATGTTATCGCCGTCATCTTCATCGTCTTCTTCTTCCTCGTCTTTTCCAAAAACAATATTGACGACACGTTCCCAGTCAATAACAACGGAGGTTGTACCGTATGTGGGCGTATATATAATATATATTATATATATATATATATATATATATATATATATATATATATATATATATTATATAATATATATATATTTATATATATATTATATATATATATATATATATTGTCTTCCTTGCTACAGGAGCGTCAATAGTTCTTCGGTTGAGACTATAAACCGAGGTCCCGTGTGCGAACGCACGCAGAACATCTTGCGCACACGTTAAATCCTGTTCCGCTGTTTGTAAAAGTAGGCCATTGTGTGCCGGTGGGAACGGATGACAGAATTTAGATAACCGCATACACACGGGGACTGGATGGGAAAAAAAGCACAAAAGTGCTTATTCCATTATCCTCGATATAGAATAATAAAAAAGGAAGATATTTTGAGCAAAAGAACTTAGGTAGGTAACGTCGTGTGGCTTGCGTTCTATTCTGTGCCAAGAAATAACAGCAACAACAACAACAAAACCGACAACAACAACAACAAAAAGCACCTTGTTACAAAAGGAAAGTATTGAGTCCATGCGGTTGTTACCGTTGTTGATGTTGTTGTATAGCTTTGTTTCAGTTGTTTTTGTTGTTTTTGTTTTATCTTTTTATTATTGTGTGTGTGTGTTTTTGTGTGTTGTGTGTGTGTGTGTGGTGTGTGTGTGGTGTGTGTGGTTGTGTTTTATCTTTCTTTTGGGTAATGATTTTGTTGTAATTTTCTCGCATTGTGTGTGTATGTGTGTATGTGTGTTTTTTAAGTTACAGGGTGGCATTATCAGTATGACAGATTCTGTTGTGTTTCAGAGAAGCGGGAGAGAAAGAAGCAACATGGAGTTCACAATGTATCTCAGTTTTTGTCTTTGTTTTATTTCAAGCGCAAAAACAAAATGGCTCTGCTGAATCCCATATCATAGCATCCCTTTAGGGGACATACATCAGCATATTAAAATTTTTTTAATAAAAGAAAGGAACAAAGTATCCCCCAATAAGATAAACAACAAAGAAAATCACCAACCCCCCAACAACAACAAAACACGAAAAAAAAACCCACACCAGCCCCCCTCCTCCTAAAGGAAAGGCATAAAAAAGAAAAAAAGAAAGAAAATAAAGACAGAAAGACAATGACAAAACAAAACACAATATAGCAAAACCACCCCCCTCCCCCTCCCCACACACACACCCTAACCTTGACACAGTACTAGAGAACATGTCTATAAAAAAAAACCCAACTTCTTTGGTACCTCTCCTATTTCCTACAATGTTAAAGAAAACAAAACTCGCTCAAAATAGTTCACGGATGATGGGGGGAAAAACTAATCATCATTTCGAGTACAGTATCACTTAAAATAGTTGATTCTCAGGTTAAAAAAAATATTGACAGAGTTTCTGAACTGCGTAGCTTATTGTGTATTTTTATTTATTTATTATTACAGTATAGCAGAGTATTAGGAGTAATCTTAAGATATGAAATGACAGTATCGTTCGATTGTTTTACAACCCCTCCCTCCTCCTCCCCCAAATCTAAAAATCAATATATAAATTCTGTTAATACAAGAATAACGGCAATCGCAGTGCCTACCTGGGCATACTCATTCCCTCACATGCAATCTATCCATGCGTGCACACACACACACACACACACACACACACACACACACCACACCACACACACACCACAACACACACACACACACACACACACACACACACACACACCACACGCACGCACGCACGAACGCACGCACGCACGCACGCATGCACGCATGTACGCACGTTCACAAACACAGGCAGGCACGCACGCACATATTATATTTATAAATATTATTATTAAGTGATTTTTGTTCCTAGACCTAGAGAGATGGCTTGATGAAACAAAAAACAAACGCATTCTTATTCAATGTACCATCTGGAAATAAAAGTTTGACTTCACTTGACTTGACCTGACTTTACACACACACACACACACACACGCGCGCGCACACCCACGCACTCACGCATGCACACACAACCAACTTACAACAGCTTAAAGAAATACACACACACACACACAACACACACACACACACACACCACACCACACACACACACACACACACACACACACACACACACACACAACACACAGCACACACACACACACACACCACACACACACACATCACACACACACACCAACACACACTAACACACAACACACACACACACACCACCACACACACACACACACACACACACACACACATACACACAACACACAGTCCAACAACACACACCACACACACACACTCACATCCAACACACACACACAACACACACACCACACACACACACACACACACACACACCACACACACACACACACACACACACACACACACCACCACACACACACCACCACACACACACACCACACACACACACACACACACACCACACACACACACACACACACACTCTCTCTCTCTCTCTCTCTCTCTCTCTCTCTCTCTCTCTGTGTCTCCTCTCATTGTCTTTACATCATTCTCCCATTATTGGGGTTTGGTCCATGCATCCATCTCTGAGAGGAATGAGAAGTTAATCGTAGTTGACAAGATTGCTCCACACCAACGAGGAAGTTATTCAATTCTATGGAATGAGCTTGCTAGCTGTCAGTCCACCATTTGGGCCTTAGAAGGTCAGCCTGGCTATAAAATCGAGGCATCAAAGTGATAGATAGATAGATAGATAGATAGATAGATAGATAGATAGATAGACTTGTCGAACAGATATCTCTGGAGACTTGGTTCATAGACTGAGGACAAGCTTGTCATCACATTGTCCTGTGTATGACTCACCACCTACCACCACCACCACACCACCACACCACCACCAGCCACCGACCACCACCACCAACACACGAAGTCAATAGACGATGACCCAGACAAGGACACAGACACCTGACAACGATTGAATGAGTGCATACAGGTCGACGGACAGATGGCAGAGGCAGACAGACTGAAATGTAGGATCCAATCATCATCCATCCATGCATGCATGCATACATAATAAACATACTACATAATTCTAGACTGTCATAACTAACAACTTACATACTACACGCCCGACGCATCGCACGCACGTACGCAGCACCCTCGCATGCATGCACGCAGCCAGCACGAGCACGACACACGACCAGTTTTATTTGTTTGATGGTGCTGAGTACACACACACACACACACAACACAAACACACAACACCAAACCATCACACACACACACACACACACACACACACAACACACACACATCCACCATCACACATCCATCACACCACAACCCACGACACATCATACGCACGAACACACCACACACGCACACGAATTCACAGTTTTTAATTTTGTCTGATTGATGCGTTATTCTATCATCATCTATCTATCTATCTCACCAGCATCATCATCTATCTATCATTCTATTATCTTTCTTTGATGTTCTTATCTATCTATCACCCTCATCCATCATTACATCGACTCATCACCATCTAATTACGTTTTGTTTGTTGTCTGGTGTCTATCTAACTAAAATCTTGTATAACATAATAGTAGATAGACAGATGGATGGATGGATGATAGCTAATATATATATAATAATATATAATAATAATATATAATAATAATAATTAATATAATATGATAATTGTAATAGTATATTAAAATTATGTAATTTATTAGCGCTGAATCTTGTAAACAACAAATCAAAGCGCTCAGATGACATTTAATTTTTTTTAATTTATCGAGGATAATGGAATAAGCACTCACAGACAGACAGATAGATGAATAGACCCAGAGGAACAAAGACACAAAGAGACCCACAGACAGACACAGACTGACACAGACAGACAGAGCGAAGTCGAGATCACCCCGACACAAACGAATAGATGTCAAAGGTCTTTGGGCTAGATGCTCGTAAAGTTCACCACGACCTGACTCCAGCCTTCCCTCCCTTACAACGGTCGACATAACATAACGACCATTTTCATAACTGTCATCGCCGTTCTCTTTTATCTTCATTTTCTCAGGTAATAGTCCAACAACAGTTCGATTGAAGAAGAGCAAAGGTCTTACGTACAATAAATGACTTCCGTATTTGTGAGTTGAGAAATTGAGAACGAAAGGTCATAGGCCATGCTTGCATTCTGATCGAATGCCTGTCAGACAGACACACAGACAGACAGATAGACAAGACACACAGACAGACAGATGCCTGTCACGGAGATAAGTATTGAACAAACGATTTTTATTTTTGTTGCCTTTTTTAAAAATAAAAGCCTTTTGATGATGTTTTAGCTGGTTTTTTGTGCTGTTTTTAATTGGCGTTTTCTTATGTTTGAACGATTTATTTACGCTTTTTTTTCATTCTTGTCTATAATCTTTTCTCTTTTCTTTAATGCCTATTAGTGGCAGTGTAGTTCTATGATTTCTTTTAAAAAAGAAAACGGGAGGAAAAGAAAACGAAATTATGTGTAGAGTCTGTTTATTAAAATTACAGACATTTATGCTTTATCAAAATCATATGCTGTTGTATCAGTTTTAAAATTTGTTGATGAAAACAATAAAGCATCTCTCCCCTACCCAATCCCTCTCACCAATCCTCCAAATACCCAAAACAAAAGAATACTTGAAAACAGTGTTAAAATAAATTCCTGACATTAATTTTGTACGAAATGAACACAGTTACTTTTGGTAGTTGCCTGAAAAATAAAGAACAACGTTTGACAAATACTTTTCATGATTACAAACATTAGTTTTTGCTACTCCTGTATTGGAAGGGTGATGCCAAAGTCGTGCCTAAGTGATAATGTAAGGTTTGTAAAGCGTGGATGCTGTCAGGAAGGTTTACAGGTGATGCTGATAAAGATGCTTCATGATTCATGAAAAAAATTAACTAAGGCACAAAAATCTACTTGCACAGTCAAATAAAATAGTTTATTTCCATGTTTTTAAGTGAAACAATAACCGACATTTCTGAACTAACTTTTCTATTATTTTCCTCAAAGTTTTATACTGTCCATCAAGTGATTACTAGTGGTTTCAAGACACTGATTAACAGCACTGTCCTCACTCTTTTGTTTTATAGGATCCCCAAAATCAATATTATATGAGTAATGAGGATAGAGGAGAAACAATAACATTGTCACACACACACACACCACACACACACACACACACACACACACACACACACACACACACACACACACACACACACACACACACACACACACACACACACACACACACACACACACACACACACACACACACACACACACACACACGCACATCCCTCTGACACACGGGCATAACCGAACAGACTACATCCATTTTTCATCAGCTTGTCTTCCCTCTAGAGGAGAACAAGGTGTGGAAAGGACCCTCAGAAGGGACTACAGTTATAATTAATCAGGGTGCCTACAGCCATACATACCCCTCAGTGGCCTTCCACTTAGCTAAGGTCTACAGTTATATTAATCAGGGTAGCTACAGCCATACATACCCCTCAGTGGCCTTCCACTCAGCTAAGGACTACAGTTATATTTAATCAGGGTGCCTACAGCCATACATACCCCTTAGTATCCAGACACTTAGCTAAGGTCTACAGTTATATTCATCAGGGTAGCTACAGCCATACATACCCCTCAGTGGCCTTCCACTTAGCTAAGGACTACAGTTATATTTAATCAGGGTGCCTACAGCCATACATACCCCTTAGTATCCAGCCACTTAGCTAAGGTCTACAGTTATATTAATCAGGGTAGCTACAGCCATACATACCCCTTAGTGGCCAGCCACTTAGCTAAGGACTACAGCTATATTCATCAGGGTAGCTACAGCCATACATACTCCTTAGTGCCCTTCCACTCAGCTAAAGACTACAGTTATAATTAATCAGGGTGCCTACAGCCATACACACCCCTCAGTACCCTTACACTTAGCTAAGGTCTACAGTTGTATTTAATCAGGGTAGCTACAGCCATACATACCCCTCAGTACCCTTCCACTTAGCTAAGGACTACAGTTATATTCATCAGGGTGCCTACAGCCATACATACCCCTCAGTGGCCAGCCACTTAGCTAAGCTGCACCCTGAATCAGTGCCTGCCAGCCAGCCCCTTTGGTGGCTGCTATCATTCTGTGGCTGGCTAACAGCTAAAGTGTGTACGTGCACTTTGTGGATGCAGTATTTATTTTCCCTTGGATTCGTTGACTGGTTCCTCTTGTTCGATTTAACTTCGGATAGAATCATTGAAGTGTTGCACTTGGAGAACTATTCTACACATTATACTCCCTTTATGTTGGTTGTGTGACATGGTATAGGCCTTTATAGATGGGTTTTTTTTATTGTCCATTACACAACCTCGCGGACACTGTCCCCCTCCCCCCTCTCACCTCCCCCATCTGTTCTTTTTTCCATCTATTTTTGATTCAAGATTCAAGATTTAATTCGCCTTGGACCCCTCTTGGGGCAGTGGGGATTTCAAGTAAACACAATCAACTGTAGCATATAGGATTTGTATTAAGAAAATACGTTTACATCATTGAATTTGACAGAAATACAGTCAACCTTGTCAACACTTCTTTTCAAAAACTAGTTGACGACGGCCGTTGGATTTAGTTACGTGGCCATACTAGGGTAGTTTTATGCTTCGAACTAATATCAGCAGATCGATGTATGGAGCAACTCCCTCCAGTGATGTCTTGGGGGTCTTGTTTCTTGGTGACGTGCTCAGCATGATGTTCTGCAGCATCTCCATTCTCTGGGGTGAGATTCTTGGTGATAGCGTCTGTCTTCTTCCTGCGAGAAACGAACACGATTTTGTTAAAAATTTGGTGTGAGATCCACCATCTCCTAATCGTGTTGTTTGAGCCCTCGCTTCTTTTATTCAAAAGTCTTGTTTGAGTGTTTGACCTGACTCAGTTTCTGTCCTTGTGTGCTTTTTGTTCTCATTATGCAGTTTCCTTTCTTTATCATCATTTATCATTTTTGTTTCTTTTGTGAGTGACTCCTATATTTGTATGCACTGATTGATATTTTATGTTTTAAGTAATATATTCTAGTAGTATTTTTCATCTGTGTATTTGACTTTCATTCTTTTTTGGGTACCAGATGCTCACTTTGTATATTGATTTTTTTCCATATCACCTATCTCTGATGAAGGCTTTGTGAAATCTTTCCTTTTTTTCTCGAGTACCCTTTCTAGCAAACTTCTTCCCATTGACCTTGAATAACATTCTTGTGATTGGCATCTTACCTTTTTTTCTGGAATACTTTCGTTCCTAGAGGACTTCTGTTTTCCTGGAGTGCACTTCTTACGACACAGTTACGACAGTCACAACCCAACTTTGGGAGTATTTACCCCCCCAAAATATTGTATTGCAGCATGTTGGATTGGTGGTCTAGAGGTAACACAGCCATCTTGAATGCACGAAGTTGCAGGTTTAATTCCTGTTTGAATCCAAAGCTTTACCTCCTCCATTAGGCCTTGAAGTGAAGGCCTGGGTGTTAGTGTTTCAGATGAGACAATAAACCAAGGTGCCAGGTACAAAATGTATTTTGCGCAAGTAAAACAACACCCCCCCCCCCCCAATATATGGCAACAAGAGAGCTGTCTCTGGCAACATTCTACAGGAATAAAAGCCACTCTGACAGGGAAACACAATACGTATGCAGGAAACATTAAAAAAACAAACCCATCATGATGCTAACTTGGTGATGTGCTCTACCAAGGGACGGCAGTTGAAATTTCATGCGGAAAAATTGCATGAGATGGCTGAAAAGAGTATGTAATACAATACAAAACAATACAATGCAATACAATACAATACGACACAATACAATACAATACGACACAATACAATACAAAACAGCACAGTACAGTGCAGAACCGCACAGTACAGCAATAACGCAACACAATACAACACACCCAGCTGAGCCCCAAACAACACAACAGATACATCACAACATCATACAATACAATGCAATATGACGCAACGCAACACAATTCAGCACACACACAAAACAATATCACACAACCCCTTAACATACTGTATGGCAAAGCACCATACATTCTGCAAAGTTCTGTACCATACCATACATACCATACCATACCAACAATACAATACCATACCATACCATACCATACCATACCATACCATACCATACCATACCATACCATACCATACCATACCATACCTACCATCCATACTAAAACCCAAACCCTACAATACCTACCCTCCATACCATACCAGTAACCATACCATACCAAAACCCTCCATATCCAACCATCCCATACCCTACCCTAAACCCTACCATACCATACCCTACAAAACCAAACCCACCATACATGCCCTACCATACCCTACCAAAACCCCTACCCTTCCATACCTACACCCTTTCCATACCAAAACTCTACCCTACCCTACCATACCTACCCTACCCTACCCCCTATCCTACCCTAACCCTACCCTACCATACCCATACCATACCATCCCATACCACACCCTACCATACCATACCCTACCATACCACACCCTACCCTACATACCCTACCCTACCATACCTACCCTACCATACCATCCCCAAAATCCACCCTACCCTATCCAAATCATACCTACCCTCCCCTACCATTACCCTACCGTACCCACCCTACCCTACCCATACCCTTCCCATTCCTCCCCTACCCTACCCTACCATACTATACCCTAATCCTACCCTGTCATAACCCTACCCTACCAACCTACCCTACCCTACCATACCCTACCCTACCCTACCCCTTCCAAAACCCTACCCTACCATACTTACGATCCCCTACCCTACCTTTCCCCATACCATACCCTACCATACCCTACCCTACCCTACCATCCCCTATCCATACCACACCCTACCCTACCAAAACCCTACCCTACCATACCATACCCTCCCCTACCATACCATACCTTACCATACCAAAACCCTTTCCCACCTACCTACCTACCATACCATACCCTACCCTCCCATACCATACCTTACCATACCATACCCTACCCTACCATACCCTACCCTACCATACCATACCCTACCCTCCCCTACCATACCCTACCCTACCCTTCCCTACCATACCCTACCCTACCATACCCTACCCTACCATACCATCCCCTACCCTACCCTACCCTACCATACCCAAACCCTACCATACATACCCTACCATACCATACCATACCCTCCCCTACCTTACCCTACCCTACCATACCCTACCCTACATACCCTACCCTACCCTTCCCTACCATACTATACCTACCCTACCCTACCATACCCTACCCTACCCTACTATACCCTACCCTTCCTTACCCTATTTTATTTATTTATGTTTTATTTTATTCTTTTATATCGAGGATAATAAAAGAAGCACTTATGTGCTTTTTTACATCCAGTCCCCGTGTGTATGCGGATTTGTGAATTCTGAAATCTGTTCCCGTCGGCACACAATGGCCTACTCTTACGAAAAGCGGAACAGGATTTAACGTATGCGCAAGATGTTATGCGTGCGTTCGCACACGGGACCTCGGTTTATAGTCACATCCGAAGGACTACCATACCATACCCTACCCTACCCTACCCTACCCCACTCTACCCTACCCTACCCTACCATATCATACCATACCTACCCTACCCTACCCTACCATACCCTAACCATACCCTACCATACCCCACCCTACCCTACCCAACCCTACCCTACCCTACCCCACCCTTACCTACCCCACCCTACCCAACCCTACCCTACCCTACCCAACCCTACCCTACCCTACAAAAAAAGGAGAAAGAAATGAGTACCAGACTGAGGAAGGAAGACGCAGGAATGAAGCACCCCCAAAAACAACAACAAAAAGCAACAACAGCAACAACAACAACAACAACAACAACAAAAAACAACAACAACAACAACAACAACAACAACAACAACCACCCCGAAAGATCCAAGGGTGCCCAAACTTCATCTGAAGTTGATTTCAAAGTTTGTGGCCATAAGCTACAGGAGTCCAGAGGAAGAAAAAGGTGTGATGAAAAGATGACATGGGGTAAGTGAATTGCCATCTCCTATACAAAAAAGGTGTGTGTGTGTGTGTGTGTGTGTGTGTGGTGTGTGTGTGTGTGTGTGTGTGTGTGGGGTGTGTGTGGCGTGCGTGCGAGAGCGCGCGCGTTTTGTGGTACATATACAACACATATATATGCATTACATGCATAAGGTATACGGTTTTTTTATCAGTCCAGATGCAGCATTTGTTATGTAAGAACTAAGCTTGCACAAGCACCTGCGCGCGCGCACGCACGCAACACACACACACACACACACATACACTCACACACACACAAACACACACACATTAGTACACACACACTCCCTTATCCTTATCTAACTGTGTATAATTATGGTCAATTTTCGTGCAGTAAATGTAAATCCAGCCATGTCAAAGGGTTTTACATTCTTTTAATTTTTTGCGTTGTTCATTTATTGCTTTGTTTTGCACTTCATAGCATGTTTTTATATTTTGTTGTTGTGTACCAGAAGTTTTGTTGTTACTACTTCATGTTCTGTCACTGAAATCAGTTGCAGCTATTTTCCAACTCTGTTCGTTTGAACTCTAATTTCGTTACATCAACCTCATTCTTGAGAACTTTCGATTTATTTTTCCTGTATTAATTCTTTAAACAAAGAATGTCACACACACACATATATATATACACACACGTAAATACATACGCACACGCTCGCACACGCGTGAAAGCACGGGTGTACACACACCTACACACCTACACACAAACACACACACGGACACACGGAAACACACACGCACGCACACACATACATGGAATAGATAAATAAATAAGCAAAATACACACATAATCATAATGATAATAATAATAATAATAATAAATGGAATTTATTTAGCACTGTATCTTGTAAATACAAATTAGAGCACATACACACGTACACACACACACACACACACACACACACACACACACACACACACGCAACGCACACACACATACACACACACACACACACACACACACACACACCACACCACACACCACACACACGAACACACACACACACACACGCACAACACACACACACACACACAACACACACACACACGAACACACACACACATACACACACACACAACACACGCACACACACACACACACGCACACACACACACACACACGAACACACACACACACATACCCACACACACCACACACACACCACACGCCACACACACACACACACGCACCACACACACACACACACACACACCCCACCACCCCCCCCCCCCCACACACACACACCACACATACACACACACACACGTGCACACACACACACACACACACTACTACACACACACGCGCGCAAACACACACACACACACACACACACACACACACACACACACACACACACACACACACACACACACACACACACCACACACACACACACCACATACACACTCTCGACAGACATGAAACGAATGATCAGCGCCTGCTTAGTGTGTGGCACTTGCAGAAGACCACCACAACCACCACCACCACCACCACCAACCACCCCCACCACCACCACCACCAGCACCACCACCACCACCACCACCAACCATCAACCACCACCCCACCACCACCACACCACCACCACCACCACCACCACACCACCACCACCACCAACCATCAACCACCACCACCACCACCACCACCACCACCACCACCACCACCACCACCACCACCACCACCACCACACCACCACCACCACCAACCACCACCACAACCACCACCACCAACCACCACCACCAACCACCACCACCCCCACCCCCCCACCCCCACCACCACCACCACCAATCACCACCACCACCACCACCACCCCCACCACCAACCACCAACCACCACCACCAACCACCACCACCAACCACCCACCCCCCCCACCCCCACCCCCACCACCACCACCCACCACCAATAAACACAACCACAGAGCATGCAGGCTTTAGACAACAAAGTTCCAGAGAGTCAAATCAAGTCAACTCAAGTCAACTCAAGTCAAGTCAAGTCAAAAACAATTTTCATCATCCCCATGAAAGGACAATTACAAGACTGACAGACAGAGGACCTGAGGTGACTAACATAGGCAAGCCGATGGTGGTGGTGGTGGTGGTGGATCGGTGGTCTAGAGGTAACGCGCCTGTCTAGAAAGCGAAAAGTCCGGGTCTGAAGTGTGCGGCGGTTCGTACCCCGTTTGGACCGGAAATTTTCCCCCCATCCATTAGACCATGAGTGGTGGTCTGGGCGCTAGTCTTTCGGATGAGACGATAAACCGAGGTCCCGTGTGTTACACGTAATTATTTAGCGCACGTAAAAAAAAACCACGGCAACAAGAGAGTTGTCCCTGGCAAAATTCTTAGAAAAAAGCCACTCTGATAGGGAAACAAATACAGCTGCAGAAAAAAAAAGAAAAAAAAAAGGATGAAAGGGTGGCGCAGCGCTAAGTGGCGACGCGTTCTCCCGCTCTCCCCGGGGAGAGCAGCCCGAATTTCACGGAGAGAAATCTGCCGTGACTTAAAGTGGTATGAAATAAAATCTGAGCGCTTTGATTTG
This sequence comes from Rapana venosa, assembly GCA_028751875.1. Lineage (NCBI taxonomy): Eukaryota > Metazoa > Mollusca > Gastropoda > Neogastropoda > Muricidae > Rapana > Rapana venosa. The sequence goes on along the minus strand of CM054149.1, from coordinate 29,303,256 downwards.
TTGCTTTACAAGATTCAGCGCTATATAAATTCCATACATTACTATTATTACAACAGGGAGCAGGTCTGTACAATTACACAGACTCAGGACAGGCGTACACACACACACACAGGCCACACAGAGGAGTAGTGCCTTCATAGGCCACCAGAGCAGGGCTGCTCTGGCAAGACTGGCAGCCAGCCAGACCACAGACCAGGTGCTGCATTCAGTCCTGCCTGCCCGCTCCATGAGGCAGCAGCACTCTGAAGAAAGAGGACCTGGCCTGACCTGACCCCCTACCACCCCAGTAGTGGCCAAGAAGCTCTGTGGAGACTGGGAGGGAGAACCTGCGGTGTACTGCTGCCTTTGTCACATACAGTGAGATATCCATCTGATCAACGCAAAGTAACAACAACAAAACAAACAAACGAACAAACACAAAAGCGGAGAGGAAAACAAAATAAAGCAAAAACATATCTAAACAAGACAAAACCAAAGAACAAGAGAGAAAAAGAGTTAAACAAAACAAAATTCAAAAATTAACAAGCTCCTGGTATTAGGTTCTTAAGGTCAATGGTGTGGGGGTTTTTTTCATCATTTTTGCTTGAACAAGTAAAAGAAAGGTAAAAAGAAAAGGAAGAAGATAGTAAGAAAAAAGTAAAACAAAGAAAAAGAAACAAGGACAAGAAAAACGTTCAAGGAACATAAGAACCCCCCCCCCCCCACCACCACCACCACCACCACTACCAGACCAGTTTGTCAAAATGATGAGGAAAAAAAGATGGACAGAAAGACAGAAAAAACAGAAAATAACTTTTAAACAAAAAGACACAATGGAAGAATAGATGGGTACAACAAGAAAGATGTTTATTTAAAAAAAAAAGATGACTGGTACAAGATGAAAAGGACGACTATCTAGATGAGTCAAACAGGAAAGAAATTTTAAAAAAAAAATTGTTGGATAGTAAACTCTTTGAAAAATAAAATTACAGAAGAAAAAAAATCGAGGATCAAAGATAGGAAAATAAAACGTAGACATAAATAAATCATAGAAAGCAGAGACAAAAATAAAGAGAAAGAAAGAAAGAAGAAAAGCCCAAACAGCAACTCCAATACGTGACAAGGCTTATAGATGGCTTGTAATTATATGGTGACTTTTAACGATTTGATTAGATATTTTTGTTTGTTTTTTGTTGTGTGTGTGTGTGTGTGCAATTTTAGCTATAATTTTCTTTTTGTCTGTTTTGTTTACTTTTGTGTGTTACATATATGTTTGTGTTGAACTTTGTTTTGTTGTTGGTTTGTTTGTTTGGTTTTGTGTGTGTTTTGTGTGGTGTGTGCGTTTGTGTGTGTGTGTGTCCGTGTGTGTGTGTGTGTGCGTGGTGTGTGTGCGTGTGCGTGTGAACTTTGTTTGTGTGTGTGTGTGTGTGTGTGTTTGAACTTTGTTTTGTTTTGGGTTTGTTTGGGGGTGTGTGTGAGTGTGTGGTGTGTGTGTGTTTGTTTGTGTGTGTGTGGTGTATGTGTGTGCGTGTGTGCATGGGGTGTTGTGTGTGTGTGTGTGTGCGTGCGTGCGTGTGTGTATGTTTGTGCGCAAAGTCTCTTAACACGTTACTAGACGACTTTTTTTTTCATAAAAAAAATTGTCTTAAGATTATACAAGTCTCTCATCATTACAATCTCCACCCCCCAACACCCCTCTCCCCAAAAAAAAATTATTAGAAAAAACCTAGCTAGAGAGGATGAGTGGACAGACTCAGCAAACGAGACAGAGAGAAGAAGAAAGAAAGAGAGAGAGAGAGAGAGAGAGAGAGAGAGAGAGAGAGAGAGAGAGAGAGAGAGAGAGAGAGAGAGAGAGAGAGAGAGAGAGAGAGGATGAACGAATAAATGAATGAATGAATCTTTTGAATGAATCTTTATTTTTCAAGAGTAACAGAATAAGCATAGGCATACTTTTTTTCATCCGGCCCTTGCCCTGATTAGGAGAGATTGATTGATTGATTGATTGATTGATTTATTCTTTTATATCGAGGATAATGGAATAACACTTGTGTGCTTTTTACAACCAGTCCCCGTGTGTATGCGTTTTTGTAAATTCTGTCATCTGGAACCCACCGGCACACAATGGCCTACTCTTACGAAAAGAAAGCGGAACAGGATTTAACGTGTGCGCAAGATGTTCTGCGTGCGTTCGCACACGGGGCCTCGGTTTATAGTCTCATCTGAAGGACTTTTGGGGGAGAGTGGAGTCGATACTGATGTTAACTCCAGAGAAAATATCCCCTTGAACGGGCATCGAACCCGAGAAAAGAGAGAAGGAGAGAGAGAGAGAGAGAGAGAGAAGAGAGAGAGAGAGAGAGAGAGAAGAGAGAAAGAGAGAGAGAGAAAGAGAGAGAGAGGAGAGAGAGAGAGAGAGAGAGAGAGAAGAGAGAGAAAGAGAGAGAGAGAGAAGAAAGAGAGAAGAGAGAGAGAGAGAGAAGAAAGAGGAGAGAGAGAGAGAGAGAGAGAGAGAGAGAGAGAGAGAAAGAGAAAGAGAGAGAGAGAGAAGAGAGAGAGAGAGAGAGAGAGAGGGAGAGAGAAAGAGAGAGAAGAAAGAGATAAGAGGAGAGAGAGGAAGAGAGAGAGAAGAGAGGAGGAGAGAGAGAGAGAGAGAGAGAGAGAGAGAGAGAGAAGAGAGAGAGAGAGAGAGAGGAGAGAGAAGAGTAGAGAGAGGAAGAAGAGAGAGAGAGAGAGAGAAGAGAGAAGAAGGAAAAGGTTACAAGGAGGAGGGCTTGCTGAACTTCATCTACAGTTTATTCTTTGAGTTTGCGTGGCCTTGAGCCACCAGAGTCCCGAACAGCAAAAAACTCCACAACAAAACAAAACAAACAAAAACAAAAACAAAAATAAAAAACCGAAAAAGTAAGGACGAAAAAAATTAACAAGAAAAGTCTTTCCATCTTTCAAAAAAGAAAAAAAAAGAAAAGAAAGTTGAGTTTTTGCTTATATTAATTGTATGTTTGTTTGTTTGTATGTCTCTCTGTCATTTTTCTTTGTTTTTGTTGTTGTTGTTGTTGTTTTCGTTGTTTTCTTATTTTTCTTTTTTTCTTTTTTTTTGTTATATTTATTTCTCAAGAAGTTGGTTTTTTTACATTTTTATTTGTGTCTGTCTTTCTGTTTCTGCTTTAATCTGTGTTTGTTTGTTTGTTTCTTTCTTTCTGTCTGTCTGTCTGTCTGTCTTCTTTGTGTCTATCTGTCTGTCTGTCTGTCTCTGTCTGTCAGTTGTCTTCGTTCTTTTCTTTCTTTCCTTTCTTCCTGTCCTCCCATCTTTCTTTCCCCCTTCTCTTCTTTCTTTTCCTTCTTTCTTTCTTTGTTTCTGTAATTTTATTTATTGATCTTTTCGTCCTTTTTCTTTCTTTCTTTCTTTCTTTCTTTCTTTCTTCTTCTTTCTTTCTGTCTGTCTTTCTTCTCTTCTTTATTTTTTCTTTTTTTTTTGTATCCATTTTCTGCTCTGTTCCATCTGTCTAACTGTCATTCGTTTTGTTTCAAAGAGAAGACGAAACGAACCTACTTTTAAGTTGGGGTAAAAACGGTCACATACGCAAAATCTCACCATTGGTGAACCTCAGAGCTCTAGCCGAGGAACGCACA
>CM054149.1:29272150-29279650 GCA_028751875.1 Rapana venosa | reverse complement strand
GGTTTAAAAAAAAATTGTCATCTGTTCCCACCGGCACACAATGGCCTACTCTTTCGAACAGCGGAACAGGATTTAACGTGTGCGCAAGATGTTCTGCATGCGTTCGCACACGGGGCTTCGGTTTATAATCTCATCCGAAGGACTTTGACATTCAGTTCGAATTTTTTGGTCAAACTGGGAAGAAAGGGCGAGGCTGGGAATCGAACCCAGAACCTCACGGTTTACTTGTTGGCAGGCAAACGTCTTAACCATCCTGCCACCTTCCTTCATAACAAAAGCATTGCGCAGGAATAGCTCTCAGACACCTATAAAAGCAAAATTGGGAATGCTCTTCAAACAAAGCTGGCAGTGTTGTGTGTTATTCCAACATCTTTTCGATTTAACATCTTCCTTATTTTCATCCTTTCTTCTATCTTTCTTTCCAATTTTTGTCTTTGTCTCCTTTCTTGCAGGTCTCAAAATACACTGAAAAGAGAACAAACAAGTAGTAAAGGCAACAGTTTAAAAGCAAGACCAGAAATAACTACCGTTCGACATTGTGCTTTTGAAGTCTTTTTTTGAGCAAGGGTTAGTTACTTGTAAGAAAAGAAACATACGAAAAAAGGAGAAAAAGATGGAAAGAAAGAAAAAAGAACGAAAGAAAGCAAGAAAGCAAGATTAAAGTGAGAAATACACCATCAAAAGAAAGTAGGGAAAAAAGCTTTATTCAAAGAGAAGACAGTACAGAATAGGAACAGAAAGAGAAAAACAAAATCATAAATGCCACAGAAAAAGAAAGATAGAGACCAAAGAGAAAGATGAAACGCCCGATTAAAAGAATCTGCAAATTGCACGCAAGATAGGAAAAAAACAACCTATGAATGAAAATAGAATATATTGGAACAACAAAAAAACCCTAGATACCCCCAAAATGGAATGCAAAAAATAGCAATGAAAAATGTTATGAGAAGAAACATCAAAATGTTTGAATGAAACAAACAAAAAGACAGAGAATTGCAAGGTTTAAAAACAGGCAAAGGTAGTTGCTGTCTGAGCGTTTGAGGACGACGACGACGACGAAGAAGAAGAAGTAGAAGAAGAAGAATTGCGAAGAATTACGAAGAAGAAGAAGAAGAAGAATTGCGAAGAAAAAGAAGAAGAATTGCAAAGAAGAAGAAGAATTGCGAAGAAGAAGAATTGCGAAGAAGAAGAATTGCGAAGAAGAAGAAGAATTGCGCAGAAGAATTGCGAAGAAGAAGAAGAATTGCGAAGAATTACGAAGAAGAAGAGAAGAAGAAGAAGAAGAAGAAGAAGAAGAAGAAGAAGAAGAATTGCGAAGAAGAAGAATTGCGAAGAAGAAGAATTGCGAAGAATTGCGAAGAAGAAGAAGAAGAAGAAGAAGAAGAAGAAGAATTGCGAAGAAGAAGAAGAATTTGAAGAAGAAGAATTGCGAAGAAGAAGAAGAAGAAGAAGAAGAAGAAGAAGAAGAAGAAAGAAGAAGAAGAAGAAGAATTGCAAAGAATTGCGAAGAAGAAGAAGAAGAAGATTGCGAAGAAGAAGAAGAAAAAGAAGAAGAATTGCGAAGAAGAAGAAGAATTGCGAAGAAGAAGAATTGCGAAGAAGAAGAAGAAGAAGAAGAAGAAGAAGAAGAAGAAGAAGAAGAAGAATTGCGAAGAAGAAGAAGAAGAATTGCGAAGAATTAAGAAGAATTGCGAAGAAGAATTGCGAAGAAGAAGAAGAAGAAAAAGAAGAAGAAGAAGAAGAAGAATTGCGAAGAATTAAGAAGAAGAAGAAGAAGAATTGCGAAGAAGAAGAAGAAGAAAAAGAAGAAGAAGAATTGCGAAGAATTGCGAAGAAGAAGAAGAATTGCAAAGAAGAAGAAGAAGAAGAAGAATTGCGAAGAAGAAGAATTGCGAAGAAGAAGAAGAAGAAGAAGAAAAAGAAGAAGAAGAAGAAGAATTGCGAAGAAGAAGAAGAAGAAGAATTGCGAAGAAGAATTGCGAAGAAGAAGAAGAAGAATTGCGAAGAAGAAGAAGAAGAAGAAGAAGAAGAATTGCGAAGAAGAAGAATTGCGAAGAAGAAGAATTGCGAAGAAGAAGAAGAAGAATTACGAAGAAGAAGAAGAATTGCGAAGAAGAATTGCGAAGAAGAAGAAGAATTGCGAAGAAGAAGAAGAAGAAGAATTGCGAAGAAGAAGAAGAAGAATTGCGAAGAAGAAGAAGAAGAATTGCGAAGAAGAAGACGAATTGCGAAGAAGAAGAAGAAGAAGAAGAATTGCGAAGAAGAATTGCGAAGAAGAAGAAGAATTTGAAGAAGAAGAAGAAGAAGAAGAAGAAGAAGAAGAACTTGAAGAAGAAGAAGAAGAAGAAGAATTTGAAGAAGAAGAAGAAGAAGAAGAAGAAGAAGAAGAAGAAGAAGAAGAAGAAGAAGAAGAAGAAAAATAAGAATTGCGAAGAAGAAGAATTGCGAGAAGAAGAAGAAGAAGAAGAAGAAGAAGAAGAAGAAGAAGAGAAGAAGAAGAAGAAGAAGAAGAAGAAGAAGAAGAAGAAGAAGAAGAAGAATTGCGAAGAAGAATTGTGAAGAAGAAGAAGAAGAAGAAGAAGAAGAAGAAGAAAAAAGAACAAGAAGAAGAAGAAGAAGAAGAAGAACAAGAAGAACAAGAAGAACAAGAAGAAGAAGAAGAAGAATTGCGAAGAAGAAGACAAAGAAGAAGAAGAGGAAGAAGAAGAAGAAAAAGAAGAAAACATTACCACACAAAGGCTATGGCTATTCTGTAACTACGCGAAAACTTTTGACTTTTTTTCCTTAGCTTTGCCGTTTTTCTTTTCTTCTCCTTATTATTTTCTTTGCTTTAGTTGCCTTATTTGGGCTTTAAAGGCGTTTTTTCTTCTTCATCTTCTTCTGTTTTAAGACGAAGACTTGTTAATGCAACCCCCCCCCCCACGTTTGTTCCTTTTCTTAACATGATGTCACAAATGCCTATTTTCATAAGGACCTTACTTTGCGATAAGTTATGTCTTTTTGCAAAGTCTAAAATAACAGACAAAAAAACAGAGAGAGAGAGGATGGGTGGGTGGGTAGTTGGGTGGGACCATGGAAGAGAAGAGACAATAAAGGGAATTACAAGAAAAGACATTGCTGAACTCCCTCTCAAGTTTATTCTGAATAAAAGAGGTTTGTGGCCTTGAGTAACTGGAGTTCGACCAGCAAAGACGTAGTGAGAGTGAGAACGCAACAAGAGTACATTGTTATCTCCAGACAAGTCCTTTCTTGCCTTTTTCTTTTTCTTATAACAGATTTATTTTTCTTTCTGGTCTTTCTGTCTTTCTATCTGTCTGCCTGTTTGTCTTTTCTGTTCTTTTCTGTTCTTTCGTTCTTTCTATCTCCAAACAAGCCCTTTCTTTGCTTTTTCTTTTTGATATAAATGTTATTTTTCTGTCTGTCTTTCTTTTTGTCTTTGTTTCTTTCTTCCTTCCTTTCTCTCTTTATTTGTTTCTTTCTTTGTTTCATTTTTCTTTCTTTCTTTCTTTCTTGCTTGCTTTCCACCTTTCTTTTCACTTTTTTGTCCACATTTCTTCCTTCCTTCCTTCGTTTCTTTCTTTCCTTCCCTCCTTTCTTCCTTTCTTCCTTCCTTCCTTTCTTTCTTTCTTTCTTTCCTTCCTTCCTTCCTTCCTTCTTTATTTTATGTCTTGTCTTGTCTGCCTCTGTGTATATTTCGTTCCCTTTCTTCCTCATTGAAAGCTAGCACGTACTATGCCACACGCACTCAGATGTGCATACAAGAACCCACATACATATATACATGAACACACAGAGATGCACATAACCACGTCCACGCACGTGGCATGATACATCCTTCGGATGAGACTATAAACCGAGGCCCCGTGTTCGAACGCATGCAGAACATCTTGCGCACATGTTAAATCCTGTTCCGCTTTTCGGAAGAGTGGGCTATTGTGTGCTGGTGGAAACAGATGGCAAAATTTACAAAACCGCATACACACGGGGACTGGGTGTAAAAAAGCACACGAGTGCTTATTCCATTATCCTCGATATAAAAGAATGAATAAATAAGTAAAAAAAAAAAAATATAACATATCATTTTGAGAGTGCCTCTCAGCTTATTCTCTTTGTCTTTCCATCTGTCTCTCTTGTTTACTTTCCCCCCCTCTCTGTCTGTTACCACGTCTGTCAAGTCAAGTCAAGTCAAAATGATCTTTATTGAGGGTAAAAGATTAAACTTGCAGAGTTTTTTTTCCCATTCATCCTGCCCTCGTAATCATTTATGACTTTCACCATTTTGTCTTTTTGTTTTGTTCTTTGCCTGTTTACATGTTTTCCTTTTTGATATTATTGACCATCATGCCCACTTTCTCTCTCCCTCTCTCTTTCACACACACTCACCCACCCACTCACTCACTCACTAAAACCCACCCAACAGCATGCACACCCACACAAACACCCACACCCACACTCACATACATACACACACTCACTCACTAATACCCATCCACCCACCCACCCACACAACACAAACACACACACCCACACTCACATACATACACACACTCACTCACTAATACCCATTCACCCACCCACCCACACAACACAAACACACACACACTACATACATACACACACTCACTCACTAATACCCATCCACCCACCCACCCACACAACACAAACACACACACCCCACACTCACATACACACACACACTCACTCACTAATACCCATCTACCCACCCACCCACACAACACAAACACACACACACATACTCACACCACACACTTACTTACTAACACCCACCCACCCATCCCCCACCACCACACACCCACACCCACCCCACACACCACCCCACACAAACATACACCCACCACCACACCCACCACCTACCCACCACACACTACCCTATCACCCACTCACACAGCCTCTCTACAAAACTCACAAACCTCACTCTACCACGCTTTCAATCACATAACTCACCCCTACCAAACAAAGGAACACTCTTTCATTAATAATTTCCTTACTGACGCCTCAGCTCCCAAAAGAACAGTGTCTGCAATTTCTTTTAGGTTTTTTTTTGGTTTTTATCTTTTTGTCTTTCTTTGGCGTGCTAAGCATCAAACAGAAAGCCAGACATGCCAATGCCATTTAAAGTCTTCTGTACTTTTCTTCTCTCGTCTGCTCTTTTCTCTTCCCTTTACCTTTTCCTTGTGGCTGCTAATTTTGTTTGACTAAAGTGCTTGCTGCCATTACGTCAGTGGAGGGGGGGGGGGGGGGACCTTTAGAGGGTGGGTTAATTCAGACGGTCAGGGGTAGACAGGATATAAAAAGCAACAACAGGAGGGTGAGGGGTGGAATGTGGGGAGTGTAGAAGGTTGAGAGGTGGGATGGGGGGGGGGGGGGGAGGATGAGGTCAGAGTGACAGTGCCCTTTCCTTAATTTGATAAAATAATGTTTTGCTTTGACAGACTTCTCTCTGTTGTTGATTTGCTGCTGAGTCCTACAGGAACTGTGGTCATAGATCCATTTAATGATTGTTTTAGGATGGGTGAGAGACAGAAAGAGAAAGAGAGAGACAGAGAGAGAGAGAGAAAGAGAGATACAGACGGATAGACAAAGAGAGAGACAGGAGAAACAGAAAGAGAGAGGCAGAGAGACAGAGAGACAGAGACAGAGAGACACAGAGAGAGACACAGAGAGAGAAGGAAACAGAGACAGGCATACAGCCAGACTGAGAGAGATAAACAGACAGACATACTGACAGAGAGAGAGAGAGAGAGAAGAGAGAGAGAGAGAGAGAGAGAGAGGAGAGAGAGAAGAGAAGAGAGAGAGAGAGAGAGAGAGGGAGAGAGAGAGAGAGAGAGAGAGAGAGAGAGAGCGAAAAGACAGAGAGACACAGACAGAGTGACAGAGAGAGAGAAATAGAGAAGGAAACACAGACAGGTATACAGCCAGACTGACTTATTGAGAGAGAGATAGAGGGACAGACAGACAGAGACAGAAAGACAGAATCAGACAGAGAGGCAGACAATGAGACAGGCAAACAGTCACACAGACAGACAGAATCTTGTCATCACTTTAGTCAGAAAACACCCTGTCTCAGTCCTCCCATCCCAGACAGACAGTCAGTCAGCCATGCAGCCAAAAATGAACAAGCCCATACTGTCCCCTCAGTCCTTGTTGTTGTTACTACTGGATAACACTGGACGGTTGTGGTGGTGATGATAATGGTTGTCCATCCAAATCTTCAGCCATAGTAACAGTCTTGGTGGGTAGTCATCAACACTGGTCTTTTTCTGTTTACACACACACACACACACATACACACACACACACACACACACACACACACACACCACACACACACACACACACACCACACACACACACACACACACACACACACACACAATAATACAGACATCTGTTCTGCACTGAATGCTAGGGATAAGTCTCTTTGCAAAGCTACTGGGATGTCAATAGCTTGAAAGAAAGTTAGCTCACCTTTCAATGTGACAAGAGCAATAGAAGCAAATGTGTAGAAGTAAGTCTTAAGGCATACTGTGTATCATCTTAACATAACTCTATCTCTGTCTCCGCCTCTGTCTGCCTGTCTGTCTCTGTCTCTGCCTGTCTGTCTGTCTGTCTGTCTGCCTGTCTGTCTGTCTGTCTGTCTGTCTGTCTGTCTGTCTGTCTGTCTCTCTCTCTCTCTCTCTCTCTCTTCTCTCTCTCTCTCCTCTCTCTCTCTCTCTCTCTCTCTTATTCCATTATCCTCGAAATAAGAGAATAAATAGAATAAATAACAGGTGAAAATCTCTCTCTCTCTCTCTCTCTCTCTCTCTCTCTCTTCTCTCTCTCTCTCTCTCTCTCTCTCTCCTCTTCCTCTCTCTCTCTCTCTCTCTCTCTCTCTCTCTCTCCCTTCCTCTCTCCCCTCCTCTCTCTTCTGTGAGAGTTGATTGAGCATATAATATATGCTTTTATCTTAACTTATTCTTTTTTTCTGAATGATCATAATATGATTCCCTTTTCTATGTGACATGATTCATATGCTCGCTTTGATCTACCCCATCTTGATGGGAGAGATGCGTGTAGGGAAAAAAAAGATGACATTACAAAAGGTCAAACGTTGGGGCAACCTTTGCCCAGTACTGAATCCTGATTCAGTTAATGATTCATTCAGTCTGTCTTTATATCCTCCTCTGAGATGAACGCAACCTCGATTGCTGATGATGATTTGGATACTTTTGTGGATGCATTTCCATGTACAGGGTTTTACTGGAATCAAGAATTTTGGCTTTGGCTTTGATCAAAGCAAACTTCTTTCTTTTTCGGTGTAACTACGTTTCCTGCTTGGACTTCACCATTCATTACCAGTCTGAAGAGCGGGATGACTGATGGTTTGAACTGTAGAAATTGTGATGTGAGGGCGGTAGTTCCAATCTCTGATGAGGCGTCATTTGAAGAGGAGTTTTGTTTTTACCTTGTTGTTAACACGGTTCCAACTCTCTGCATCTA
>CM054149.1:29247150-29259650 GCA_028751875.1 Rapana venosa | reverse complement strand
CTATCTGGAACGTAAGATACCCATTGTATTTTTCATACACTTTTTCTTCCTTGACTCCGTGGATAAGGCAAAACCCTTTTTTTCAACGTCCGACGAATTCGTAGTCAATTTTTTCTTCTCTGTTCCCCCATATTGCCTTCTCGCATTTTTATAACTACCTTCTTTTCGGTTTTCATAACTCTTGACGTGTGAGGTCCATTTAAAAATGAGATTTTTGCTGGAAAAAAAGTTTGTTGCATCACACTTCGTAGAGAACATTTTTTTTTAAATGAGAGGAGAAGTAGAAATCTGTGCTATGCTGCGAATGTAAAGAACGTGGGGAAAAAATCTGGGAATTCAAGAAAAACATGCAATGTACTCATACAAGGGTATTTAGTTACAGAAATGCATGAGAAGAAACAATCATATTTTTTAATGTTATGTTAGTGCAAGGAAAATGTAGCTAATTATCATACCTACAGAAGAAAAGCCCTGAAAGATTCTGTTCAGATAATGGAAATAGTCATAGGAAACATGGACAACTTGATCCTCAACAAGACAGAGCTGAACAAAAATGGATGTTGTTGTTGTTTCTGTGGGGTGTTCCTCACATTAACACCTTAAGGATCACCAAGAACATGTTTTATTATTTATTTATTTTAGTCTTTTTTTATCGAGGATAATGGAATAAGCTCTTATTGCTTTTTTACGTCCAGTCCCTGTCTGTATGCGGTTTTATACATTCTGTCATCTGTTCCCACCGGCATACAATGGCCTTCTACGCATGTACTTATAACTAACTCATTCGTCGCGCTTGGAAATTACTGTGATACCATAAGTATGCACTGGATATGAAGTGTGAGACTATGGTAGCCACACACCGACTTCAGAGCATTTTTTTCTCATTAAATACAGAACAGAACAGGTTTATTCATTATTTATTCTTTCTTTTATTTCGAGGATAATGGAATAAGCACTCGTGTAGTGTGTTTTTTTACATCTAGTCCCCGTTTGTATTCGATTTTGTAAATTTTTTCATCCGTTCACACCAGCACACAATATCCCACTCAGGTTGTTATGCCAAGAGCTTGTCATGGGTGGAAGACATTCTTAACATTGCATTCCAAAGTCTAACTTGTTTTTTCATTCTTCAGCTAGAGTGCTGAGGCTCACCTATGAAGAGATTTTGCGTATGCAACCGCGTTTACTCTACGTCAAGGTAGCTGCATTCCGACTTCGGGGATACCATTTTAATGTAGGCCTAGGCATTTTGCTTACAAGAATAAACAACAAAGCTTTTTGGCGTGAGCCAAAATGGAGATTTTTGAAGGTTTGGTGAGAGTTACTCTATTCATACAAGAGCCTTGGTGGTGGTAAAGGGATGAGGCCTCTGTCTGAGCGTTCTCTTCATGCATGCCAGGAGATAGTGACAGCCTGCCTTCGCTGAATGCATAGTCAAAGTATAAAAAGAAATGTTTGCTTTGAACTCCTAAATAATTGTTTTTTCTGTTGATAAATATGATTATAGGGGACGGGATAGCTCTGGTCGGAGCACTCGCTTTCCCCCAGCCAAGTTAAGCAGCGTCGAGCGTGGTTACCAGTTGGATGGGTGACCGTTTGCGCGCCTTGGCTTCAGTACAGTTCCCTCAGTTTCCCCAGCTGTAAATGGGTACCTGCCCTCTTTAGGGTCAGGGAAGGTAAAGCAGCGAGGGAGAGGAGATGGGCGCCGCCCTCAATATGCTGGCCCTAGGGAAGTGAGGTCTCTGACGCCTCGCTCCCCTACGACCTTATAGGTTATGAGACTCCTTTACCTCCTTACCTAAATATGATTGTCAGAAGTGCTTACGGTACAAGATCACAGAACTGGTGTGTTGTGTGTGTGTGTGTGTTGTGTGTGTGGTGTGTGTGTGGTGTGTGTGTGTGTGTGTGTGTAATGTGTGTGTGTTATGTGTATATGTTGTGTGTGTATGTGTGTGTGTGTGTGACATGTGTGGTAGTGTGATTTTTATTTATTATTGATTGATTCTTTTATATCGAGGATAATGGATATAAGCATCATGTGCTTTTTTACATCCTGTCCCCGTGTGTATGCGGTTTTGTAATTTTGTATCTGTTTCCACCGGCACACAATGGCCTATCTATCGAAAAGCGAAAAGGATTTGTAATCTGTATGTGCGCAAGATGTTTGCGTGCGTTCGAACACGGGGCCTGGTTTATGTCTCGTCCAAGACTTTGACATTCAGTTCGATTTTTTGGTCAAACTTGAAAGAAAGGGCGAGGTGGAATCGAACCACAACCTCACGGTTTTTTTACTTGTTGGCAGCGAGCGTCTTGAACCATCTGCCAACTTCCTGTGTGGTGTGTGAGTTGTGTGTGTGTGTGTGTTGATGTGTGTGTATGTTTGTGTGTTTGTGTGTGTGTGTGTCTGCGTGTGTGTGTGTGTCTGTGTGTGTGTATAAACTAATCTGTGAATACACACACAAACACACACACACTATTCTGGAGATGGTAATTCACTTACCCCATGTCATCTTTTCATCACACCTTTTTCTTCCTCTGGACTCCTGTTGCTCAAGACCACAAACTTTGAAATCAACTTCAGATAAAGTTCTCTCTTCTCTCTCTCTCTCTCTCTCTCTCTCTCTCTTCTCTGTCTTCTCTCCTTCTCTCTCTCTCTCTCTCTCCTCCTTCTTCTTCTCTGTCTCTTTCTCTCTCTACTCTTATCTCTCTCTATCTCTCCTCCTCTCCTTCTCTCTCTCTCTCCTCTCTCCTCTCTCTCATCCTCTCTCTCTCTCCCCCCCCCCCCTTTCTTGCTTTTCTTTGCTTCATAACTAACAACGACGTGTGAAGTCCATTTATGTTACTACGTGAGATTTTGGCAGAAAAACAAATTTGTTGTATTACACTTTGGAAAAACTTTTAGCTTTGTTTAGGAGAAGAGGAAATTAATGTCTGTAGCTCTGCTACGAATGTCAAGGCCATGAAGATGTTTCAGGATTCATGAAGAATAATTATATACAAGCCACTCTTGAAAGGATACACATACACAAGTGTGTGAGAGAAGAAAAAGAATTGCAAAAACATCTATAATAGTGCAAGGAAAATGCAGATATACAGACAGTGACATTCTACCCTCACTGAATAAACAGTCAAAGCACCAAGAGTTTGATTTTGAAGTCTTTTATTCTTCTATACTTTCGAGAGTACTTTAAGAAGGGATGTTAACGGGATCCTGACAGGTATCCATCAAAGAAAGACTTTAGCTGTCAGGAAAATATAAACATGCCTGTACTTAAGCGCACGCACGCACGCTCGCGCGCGCGCGCACAAGCACACACACGCGCGGCACACACATACTACACACACTGCACACACACGCTGTACGAAGCGTACAAACACAGCAACACGACACACACAGATCATACGAAGTTTGAAACACAGGGACTGACGTAAATAGACACATGAGTTACCATACTAAAACTCACATAAACAAAAAAAAATGCAATAAATTACGGCGATACCTTTAATTTTCATACACACTTCATGCCTGACTCACCGGCTCGCCCAAAACTTCCCAATAACACTTCCACTGCACGCAAACTATCCCCCACTTATTCACACCACACACACACCACGCACGCACTGTCTCACAGCGTACGCGTCACGTCACGCCGCACATACTACGTCGCACGTACCCCGCTCGTCACCCGCATCGCTCTACACACCTAGCACTCACACCATACCAGACCTAGTATCTCCCTTCAGCTTTTTGTTTTTTGGTCGTTTCATTACGTGATACCATTACTATATGAATTTTACACTTTTCTTTCCACTTGATTTTGCTTATCTTATGACTTTTTCCCAAACACACCTACTATAACCCCCCCACCTTCCCCCCCGTCTCAACTATAGTGAACAGACGTTAAATACAAGAACGAACAAACATACACACACGCTCGCACGCGCGCGCGCGCACGCACGCACACACACGCACGCACGCACGCACGCAAACACACACACACACACACACACACACACACACACACACACACACACACACACATGGACACAGGATTTCACTTTACCCTGTGTCATTTTTTTCATCACACTTTTCCTGCCTTGAACTCCCGTTGCTCAAGGCAAGAACTTTGAAATAAACTTCAGATGAAGTTGACAAACTTTATTTTCCCCCTCTTGTTTTTGTTGTTGCCCCCCCCCTCTCTGTCTGTCTGTCTGTCTGTCTGTCTGTCTGTCTGTCTGTCTCTTCTCTCTCTCTCTCTCTCTCTCTCTCTCTCTCTCTCTCTCTCTCTCTCTCTCTCTCTCCTTCCCTCTATTTGTTTCTCTCCTTCCTGGCTTATTTTTTTGGTGTGTTTTTCTTTCATAATCCACAACAACACGTGAGGTCCATTTTCACTAAATGAAATGTTTACATAAAAAGAACTTATTTTATCCCACTTCGGAGTGACTTCTCATCTTTATGACTTTTTTTTAAGAAAACAAAAATCTATGCTATATACTATGAATGTAAAAGATCAAACTATGTCTGGAGAATTAAAACGAAAACTATGTAGAGACCACATTTATGAAAGAATACCTAGAGAGAAATGCATGTGAAAAAACAACAACTGGAACATGGCTACCTTAATGGTAGGTTAAAAACAGTCGCATACGTAAAAACTCACAACTAGTGAATTTCAAAGCTCACGCCAATGACGGAACAACAACAACAAACAACAAATAACAAAAAGGAGATTTATGGTAAGAAACAAAACTTAAACAAAAAACAACAAACAACAACAATTTCAAATTATTTATCTTATCTTTTTTTATATAGAGGATAATGAAATAAGCATTTCTGTGCTTTTTTCCCCATCCAATCCCCGTGTGTATGCGGTTTTTTAAATTTTGTCATCTGTTCCCACCAGCACGCAATGGCCTACTCTTACAAAAAGCGGAACAGGATTTAACGTGTGCGCAAAATGTTCGCGTGCGCTCGCACACGGGGTCTCGGTTTACAGCCTCATCCGGACTTTTGGGGGAGAGTGGGGGGAGTCTGCACTGATCTTAACTTCAGGGGAAAATATCCCCTTGAACGGGAATCGAACCCGGGTCGTCAGATTGCGAGCGCAAAATTCTAACCACTAGGCTATCCCGTCCCCCCAATAAAACAAAAAAAGAGACCTAGAATAAGGAATGGAACTCCCCCAGCCCCTTAAAACGGCAGTCTAGGTATCTCCCAGGTGCTAAGCGCACGTGCACACAGAAGCACAGACGACACTGACACTGACACAGCAGCTGCCTGTGTTCTCTGGGGAACACTTTGTGGAACAGTGTGACCCGCTCTGGCTGACGATAGATCCAGTGTGCAGTTTCTGATGTAAAACAAGACAGTCTGGAGTTTCTGACGTAAAACAAGACAGTCTGGAGTTTCTGACGTAAACCAAGACAATCTGCAGTTTCTGATGTAACAAGACTGTCTGGAGTTTCTGATGTAAACAAGACAGTCTGCAGTTGCTGATGTAAACCAAGACAGTCTGCAGTTTCTGATGTAAACAAGACAGTCTGGAGTTTCTGATGGAAACAAGACAGCCTGCAGTTTCTGATGGAAACAAGACAGTCTGGAGTTTCTGATGTAAACAAGACAGTCTGGAGTTTCTGATGTAACAAGACAGTCTGGAGTTTCTGATGTGACAAGACAGTCTGGAGTTTCTGATGTGACAAGACAGTCTGGAGTTTCTGATGTAACAAGACAGTCTGGAGTTTCTGATGTAACAAGACAGTCTGGAGTTTCTGATGTAACAAGACAGTCTGCACCGGAGAGAGTGTGGGATTCAACACCATGCAAAATAAGAGAGAAAATCAATAATTTTGGTCTTTTTAAAATAATTTTTTAAAAAAGAAGAAAAGTTGTTTGTTTCGATACAAACTTTGAAGGAAAGCTCTCTTCTTGCTTTCTCTCTCTCTGTGTGTGTCTCTCTCTCTGTGTCTCTCTCTCTCGCTCTCTGTCTGTCTCTCTGTCTGTCTGCCTGTCTTTCTGTCTCTCTCTCTCTTCACTCGCACGCACACATATGTAAGTATGCATGCATGCATGCTCACACACAAAGACACAGCTACAGACACACAGGCGCAAATATAGTCACAGATACAGAGACTAACACACTTGTGCATACACACAACCACACACACACACACACACACCACACACACACACACACACACACACACACACACACACACACACCACTCACACAGATGCAAACGCACGCGCGCACCACACACACACACATACACACACACTCATTCTCTCTCTCTCTCTCTCACACACACAGTCTAAAGGATGAGAACATTTAACCTAAATAAAGACAATTTAATCGTAAACTAACGATAGTGTATAATCTTAATAACAAACAAGTTAATCATAGATAGTAATTTTAAAAAACCCACACAAAAAACAGACAATAAAACTGGTGTAAACTAAATGAAAAAAAAAGTCATCTGAGCGCTTTGATTTGTTGCTTTACAAGATTCAGCGCTATATAAATTCCATACATCATCATTATTATTATTATTATTATATATTTATTATTATTATTATTATTATTATTATTATTATTATTATTATTATTATTATTATTATTATTAAACTAAATGAAAGACAATTCAATTTTACAGGGCGACATTTATGTTATTATTTCCATCGAATATATAGATAGTGTGCGTCATTAGTGGGCTTTGTAACCCCCCACCCCCACCCCCAAAACAATGAACACTTTATCCTTTAATCAATACATTTAAATCAATAAAAAAGACCAACCCACACCAACCCACTGTGAGCTAATTTAAAAGAGAAGTCATTGTATTGTTTGTGAATTGTCCATAATAACCATACTCAGTGACATTTCTGTTTCGTTGTAATGTCCAACCTATATACTTTCCAAAATTGACGAGCAAACAGTCAAAGAAATGATCAAAGTAGCATTACGAAACTATGCCCCCAAAAAGTAGTACAGAAAGTCTGTTTGCTCTTATCTATAATATACTATACTTTCACCTTTCAGGGACTGACTGCTTTTCATAACCAGGACATCCTTGTTTGGGAAGACTAGTGACTACAAACAACAAACAAACAACAACAACACCATCAACAACAACAACACAACAACACACAATAATGAAGACTTGCAGACAAACGGGGATTGATGTAAAAAAAAAAGCATATGAGTGCTTATTTCCATTATCCTCGAAATGAAAAATTTTTTTTTTTTTTTAAATCCTTTTTTTATAGCAAACATTTTACATATATAATACAATCATAACGCACACAAAGGACATTCAAGCCACGAGACATTCAACAATTCAGCAACTAATGGATAATTGTAAAACAAACTCTTCAATGTAAACATACATTGAAAAATCCCCAACTACGAGTTTGCAATATTCTTCTCACAAGATTGTCAGATTTTCTTATACATACGTCTGATCCGTTTCGTACAATTGTTCAAAAGCACTCCAAGCATTGAGAAAGTCTGACCAATTTGCCACTTATTCTTGCATTAAATATTTCTATATTCCTATCTAGCATTTAGTTGGTTTTGAAATACAAAACCAAATTAGGGATTTTGCTAGAATTTTTTATTTTACACTTAAATATATATAGTTTACCAAACATTAAAATAAAATCCACTAGAATCATTTGTTTCTAGATACTGATCAACTCCAAAAATGACAAGTTCTCGTGACATCCTTAAGAGAGTGAATATTATAACATTTTTCGTTCAAAAAACAAGTTCAAACAGCATTCCAAAAAGAACGTACAAAAGTCACAGTTCCATAAAAAATGTTCAATAGAGTCCTCGTTCCACCTTCTGACAAAGTGAACATTGTGCATATCTGTACAACCCATAGCATGAATGACATCAACTTATAGCAATATATTCTATGTACGATTCTAATTTGTAGCCATCTAAATTGTACATCACTGGTTCTGTGTAATATTGCTGAAAATTTTGTCTCCAGGAATACATGCATTTATTTTTTCCTCTGACCATGTTGGAACAACATTTTTGGTTTATTGTTATCGGATGATATGATTTCCTTAGTAACCTTTTTTGCTCCTTTTAATGTACGCTCAATATACACTTTATTAAAACTTAAATTGCAAAAACATACCTCCATGAGTTGATAGTTTTATCATCTAATAATGAATTCCCGTTTTTTTAACATATTGTTTTATGTCAGATATCCATCCATTGTAGGTGATGAAAGTCAATCAAAAGCTTGTATCATTTAAAAATTCTTCTATAATTTAAACAAAGTTCATTCCTGCCCATTTGTTTAATAAGTGTTTTATAGAATATTACCCCCTTTCTTCCTTTAATCATTACTATCTTGGTTTTTAAACTGTAGCTTTCCTACTTTAATATTTTCATTATAAGAAGATTGGCTCCTCAAGAAGCTCGTACTGGGTTACGGTGTAATGATTGAGTACGAAGAAAAATTCTATATGCTCTAAATACATGAGGTCCCAAAACAAGTTAAAAAACTTGGTATATTTTAAGAGTATATGTTGCCCATAGCATTCTAACTAGGTTTTCAAGAAAAATTGGGTAGGTTTCTAAAGCACAATATTTTTCCACATGTGATTCTGTTTATTTTACTTTTTCTATATCCAGGAAACTCTTTAAATAGCAAAAATGTATTTTTCTAAATATCTGGAATGTTAAGTCCACTTGTTTAAAATTTCAAAATCGTTTTTTAACTGCTGGTTGTTTTTCCTGTTAAATTCATTCTATCGTTTTGTTTATTATTTTTTTTTTTTTTTTTTTTTTTTTTTTTTTTTTTTTTTTTTTTTTTTTTTTTTTTTTTTTTTTTTTTTTTTTTTTTTTATTTTTTTTTTTTTTTTTTTTTTTTTTTTATTTTTTTTTTTTTTTTTTTTTAATCGTTTTTTGTTTTTTTTTTTTTTTTTTTTTTTTTTTTTTTTTTTTTTTTTCCCGTTCCAGAACAAACAGAATAAAGCATAACTTTTGGAGCTTCTGTAATAAACTGGACAGGTGGATCTGGTACAAGAATCCTGAGATGATTAACTTTGACAGAATAAGAGATTTTAGTACAGCAACCTCTTTTTCCAATTGGAGTGATGGATCGATTTGGCCCAGATTCTAAACATCCACTTTACACTTCCGCTAACTTAACAATCTTTATAGTTGAATATTTTCAGCATCCAACTAAATTATCAGATAAACCAAATCCCTAGTAATTTAAATTTAGCTGGGTTCCATAATTCATTATTAAATGAGGACAGAATATTCTTCCTAGATCTCCTTTTATTTCCCACCATAACTACTTGTGTTTAAAATCACAATTCATGCATAAAACCTGCACTCTAACTAAATCTGTCCAAGAATGAATATTGATTGTTCAAAAAGAAACCCAATCAACCAATATTAAAAACAGTTGGGTGTCATCATCAAACTGTAGAATCCTATGTTCTCTACCAGTTATCTTAATAATTCCCTTAATTATTTTATCTTCTCTTATCATTGTACCTAAAATTTCTGCACAGAGGATAAATATATAGGGTGAAACTGATCTCCCTGTCTGCAAGTCCCTCTTCAATTTTATTAAAACCATTGCCCACTCTGTCCTATTCACAACCACTGGTTTGATTTTATATCCTGATATAATGTTTCCAAAATCCAACACAAAATACTATAGCCAAAGCCATAACTTTCAAAAACTTACATCATAAAACCACCAATTTAAAGGAATCAAAAGGCTTTTTTCCAAAAATCCAATACAGAGTACAAGCCCTGTGCAACTTTTAAACAATTAGATAGTTAATCATATCATGGATAAAAACCTACATATCGCCCATATAATCGTTACTGATAAAAAAACCAGTTTTGGTCTACATTATAAGGATAGGCAGTATCTGTTTTAATATTCTGTTGGCACTAAAAGAAATAGATCCTATTTTGTATACAACATTAAGTATAGAGATATGTCGCCTGTTACTTTAATTTTATTATATTCTGTTGATTAATCCACAATTTGGGAATACAATGAGAAAACACCATCTTTTTGTGTTGCAAGACAGTTCACCATGCTTGTATCTTTCAATTAAAAAAGATCTTACAAAACGAAAGGGACCTAAGCGTGTCCAAAAAAATATTAAAGAATTCACATGAAACCCATCAGTAGACCTGGACTTTACCATTTTTCATGTTTTCAATGCCTGAGTTTGCTTCATCAAGAAGTGATATTCCTTCCATAAATTATTTTGCTACATGGGTATATCTAGGAAGTTATTTGAACAAGATCCACTTATTTCACAGTCTTCTACATTTCATTTCTTATACAAAATTTTAATAGAAATCTTTCACTTCTCCCCTTGGCTATATCTGAGGGTCTTCTAATACCCACCTCACCCACAATCTCCCCGTCACTATTATCAACTTTGGTCATTTGCCTTGCTAACATATTTCCGTTTTTCTAAATTGCAAAAAGTACTTTGAAATTTTTTCCCCTTCAAGCAATCCATCTTGCCTTGGATCTTAATAAAACTCCTTCCATCTCTTTGTCTCTGATTTGCTCTTAATTAACTTCCCTGGGCTCTTTTCTGAATCTGCTGATACTGTTTTCGTTGTTTTCTTTTCAAATTTGTCTAATTCTCTATATCTCTGTACGTTTATGTTTCGGAACTACTAAAGTCCTTTTTCCTTCTGACATTGATGCATATGCAATAGTTTTATATACCCCGTAATTTTTCATTACAAGAAAATCCAAAAAAAAACACCACCCCTGTCCCTGAAATCTTTAATTCATTACAAATCAGCCTTTTCAATTGTCATCATATTTTCCTTATCATAAGAATTCGTGCATATTCTAAATCAAATTGGTGATCTCTTAATTAATCACCTCCACGTACTGTATATTCTTAAGTAAGGATGAATTAAAAACTTCCAAAATGACTGCATCAAATCCTATTTTAACCCCCACATTATGATAAGCGAAACCTATTGAGTGCTCTGGAGCGAGCATAGCCCGCACCCTATCAGCGTCTTTTAAAATACCAGTATATGTGATACTGACACCAAACAGAAATCAAGCGGGCCTTGCATCAGGGGGGCAAGGATTTTACGCCCAGTTACCGGCCTACTTTCCAGAACATGTTCTTCACCTCGTATCCAAACTCCTGCTTAAACCAAATTCCTTCTACTGACTACTAGGTGGATTCTTCTACTAGGCCCTCAATTACCTTTCACCGCCTCGTAGGATTATTGTCATTAATAAGTTATGAGCAATTCAATCATCATGATCTAATGCCAAACATTCCAATCACCCACTGCAAATGAGGTTTATTGTTATATTGTAACTGTTTTATCTTTTCCTTTAAAGTTACATAAAATGCATGGGTCATCTCTGATTGGACGAGTACACACAATACCAAAAGAAAGTCTTTCCCCTCAAAAGCAGTAAAAGGAAATCAATACAGAAATTACCATTTGCAAATCTTTGTCTACATTTTGTTACCACCAAAAAATTTCAAAGAATCATTTGCAAACATAAACAGCAAACCCTCTACAATTCGAAATTCGACCAAACGAGGCAAAAAAAAAATAAAAAACAATTTGGTATACCACCCCATTCGGATGTACATTACCTTCCACTTTGATCAAAATGTGTACTTGCAGGCAATATAAGAGTACTCTCTTTCTTTTGGCTTAGAAAAATAGAAAAACATTCTACGTTTACGTGTATCCCTAGTCCTTGACAGTTAAGTGAAGCAATTCGTAAGGTTCCCATTACTGACATAAATTTGTAATATCTAATGCTTTATAACAAAGTCCAATGGTTGAAAAACATTTGCACAACAATTCGATCATGGGCAAAAAACTCACAAATGTATATAATTTCAAATCCAAAAGTTTTGTTCGTGAAAAAAACGTCCCACACATGTAGTGGCTTTTTTTCACAGAAATATGTAAGACAAACAAGGATAATGAAACCAACATTGCCACACAGAAATTAAAGAATATTATCAATTATTAATCATTATCAGTAGTCCCCCGTGACCTATAGGCCGGTCGGGAGGGAGCCACGAAAAGAGAATGCCCGAGGTAAGCCTTCTCCACCATCTCGGTCTCTTCTCGGATCTCGGACGGCCCTCGGCTCTGCGCAGTAGAGGCCGTATCAATTCAAACCTGGCCATATCTCCTGATTTGTCCACCCATATGACTTGTTTCTGTCCTGATCCCATCTTTTCTGCCTCCTTACGAAATGTTTCCTGTAGTACCGTTTTTTTTTTTGTGAAGAGTGTTGTGGCGGTATCACCGTCCGTTTTGCATCTCTTTTTTCAGTTTTCCTTCTTTATTCTTAGTAGGCGTATGATAAATCCAATCCACTGTCCAGCTTGCCTGAGGCCGTCAACAAGCTTCACCAAGCCCCGTTAGCCAGCTAATTGACCTGTTTCCGTTTCAACACGAACGTGGACCGAGGGGTTTGTACTTGGGTTGAAGAAC
>CM054149.1:29243861-29246650 GCA_028751875.1 Rapana venosa | reverse complement strand
AGTAAGAAAATATTTGTTCTGGTCAACAAATGAACCACTACTGGTGTTACAAGCAAATCTTTACATCTACATAATGTTAGGCTTAATGAATACCTAACATCTAAATATGCATTGTGGGTTGACTTAAGATCAACAGATGATGATAAGCTGCATGGTTCAGGAAGACGCATTGAAAACGGCTCAGAAGGAATAACTATACAAATAGAGAAAGAGCAAGAAAATGATGAGCCCATAAAAATATATCTATTTGTAGTGATGGATGCACAGCTCAACATAGAAGGAAACAGACTAAAAGAAATTGTTTACTAATGGACCAGCTAAGTTTTCTACCAAAAGAAGCACACTGCTCTCTAATATGCGGGCAGACTGGCTGTGGCAAGACTGTATTTGTTTTGGATTTATTACAAACAGTGTACAAAAATCATTTCGAGTTCATTGTTATATTCTGTCCAACACTACACAACAATAAAACATACAGAGAGAGAAAATTTATTTGGGCAGATGAGAATATAATTATAGTCAATCCCTCTGACAGGCTAAGCGAGTGTTTAGAATACTATTACAGGCTCTTTGAAAATAGGCAGACCCTTTTCTTAATAGACGACTGCTCAGCAGAGCGTGACATTGTTAAGAAAAGGAATAGTTTGTCTAAGCTCGCTTTCAGTGGGAGACATGCACAGATATCTGTTTGGTTGCTGACACAAAAATATAATAGCATATTAAAAGATTACCGTGAACAAATCAAAGTCGTTGTAATTTTTCACATGAAAGACAGAGATGGGTTTAATAATTGCCTTCGGGAGAATGATGTTATTACAGACGGACAAGAAAGAGAAAGAATAAAACTAAAACTCAGAAGCTCAAAGCATAGTAAACTAATACTCAAAACAGACCAGCCGACTAAATTCTGTGTAGTGTAAAACCCAATAGCTTATTTTTTTTAACAGGGCAGGGACACAGCATGTGTATGAATCAGGATAAATTCCCATAATTTTATAGTTTTACCCATCAAAAATAAATTAGTATTACTTTCAGTTTTAGTAGAGAGATAGGGAAAAGGGGCATTCAAGATTGTTGCCTAGTTTTAACTAAAACGCAGCAAGTTTTGAGTCGATGAGGCGCAGCCGAATCGGCTCAAAGTTGCAGAGGTTTGGTAAAATTATCGGCAAAGGAGCTTGAATGCCCCTTTTCCCTATCTCTCACCCCCAAAAAACCAAAACAACAACAACCCCCCCCCCTCCCCCCAACCCCCCCTCCCCCCTCCCCCCAACCCCCTCCCCTCCCCCCAACCCCCCCCCTCCCCCCAACCCCCCCCCCCTCCCCCCCCCAACAAATCAAAAACCAAAAACAAAACGGGGGCAAGGAATAGACCCGCCCTACACGTGCCAGAGGCATATTTTTTCAAAATATCTATCGGCCTGGTCACATTTCTGAAAAATGACAATGCCAATTCCCATCCCATCCCACCCCACCCCACCCCACCCCCAAACTTTTATCTCTGGTATAGGCTTCGGTTTCCTCCTTTGTAAAGCGATGACCCAACACATCGGCCACCACCTGTCTGCTTTATTACTGGTCCAATGTTCCCGAGAAAAAGAAAAAAGAAAGAAAAAAACCTCAAAAAGAAGGTGGCAGAATGGTTAAGATGTTCGCCTGCCAACAAGTAAATCGTGAGGTTGTGGGTTCGATACCCAGCCTCGCCCTTTCTTCCCAGTTTGACAAAAAAAATCGAACTGATTGTCATAGTCCTTCGGATGAGACTATAAACCGAGGCCCCGTGTTCGAACGCATGCAGAACATCTTGCGCACACGTTAAATCCTGTTCCGCTTTTCGGAAGAGTAGGCCATTGTGTGCCGGTGGAAAAAGATGACAAAATTGACAAAACCGCATACACACGGGGACTGGATGTAAAAAAAGCACATGAGTGCTTATTCCACTATCCTCGATATAAAAGAATAAATAAAAAAATAAATAAATAAATGCCTCTGTCTCTGTGACTTAATTACGAAAAAAGACAGACCCCCAAAAAAAGAATGAAAGATAAGAAAAGAAAGAAAGGAAGAAAGAAAGAAAGAAAGGCAGAAAGAACGAACGAAAGAAAGGAAGAAAGAAAGAAGAAAGAAGAAAGAAAGAAACTCAAAAAGCTAACTGCCTATGTCTTTGTGACTTCATTACGACAAAAAGACAGACCAGAAAAAAAAAAGAAAGGGAAAAAAGAATGAAAGAGAAGAAAAGAAAGAAGAAAGAAAGAACGAAAAGAAAGAAACTCAAAAAGCTATGCCTCTGTCTCTGATTTCATTACGACAAAAAGACAGACCAGAAAAAATGAAAGAAAGAAAGGAAGAAAAGTAAGGAAGAAAGAAAGAAAGAAAGAAAGAAAGGAAGAAAGAGAAAGAAAGAAAAGAAAGAAAGAAACGAAAAGAAAGAAACTCAAAAAGCTATGCCTCTGTGTCTGTGACTTCATTACGACAAAAAGACAACCCCAAAAAAAAGAAAGAAAGGGGAGGGAAGAAAAGAAAGAAAGAAAGAAAGAAAGAAAGGAAGAAAGAAAGACAGAAAGGAAGAAAGGAAGAAAGAAAGACAGAAAGAAAAGAAAGAAACTCACAAAGCTATGCCTACATCTTTGTGACTTCATTACGACAAAAAGACAGACCCAAAAAAATGAAAGAAAGGGAGGGAAGAGAAGAAAGAAAGAAAGGAAGGAAGGAAGGAAGGAAGGAAGGAAGGAGAAGAAAGAAAGAAAGAAAAGAAAAGAAAGAAACTCAAAAAGCTATGCCTCTGTATCTGT
>CM054149.1:29193440-29228361 GCA_028751875.1 Rapana venosa | reverse complement strand
TTCATTCCTTGGCTAGAGCGCTGAGGTTCACCAAGGGTGAGATTTTGCGTACATGACGGTTTTTACTCACTGTTATTAAGGTAGTCTTGTTCTGATTTCAGGGGTGGTGTTCAAACACAAACCTGAGCACATGCAGTTTAAAATATCTTGTCATCTGTTCCTCCCAGCACAAAACAGTTGACAGTCTTGCAAAATATGGAGCGAGAAATAAAAATAGTTCTTGTGAAATAAACGTTGCCTTATCTCTGCATGAGGGATACAGCTTGCTACAAAATGCTTGCTGGAAACACTTCAGAAAGAAAATAATATGATTCTGGCTATTGTCTTTATAATGGCTGTACAAGCAATGTGGTAGATTTTCGAAATGCTTTCATTTCTAACAAAGTTTGTAGTTGGTATAAGCGTAGAAATATGTTATCCCTTATGTACAGATTTAAACTAAATGCTTTCAGAACAACACACGTGAAAGATGTAAACTGTATTTGTGGGGAGAAGATTACCAATAGTCATGTTATTTTTTATTGTGGACATTTAAAAGCATTTTTACCTGCTGTACCAAGTTTGTCACTGGATCAGATTTTGTCTGAACCATCATTACTGTTGGACATGAGTTAGGATTGATAAGAAGTCCGATAATTCAGTTTTTGTAGTATGTTAAAGTTAGTTTCTATTAAGTACTGTTATCTGACACTTTTCTGTTATTGTTTGCGTTATCTTGTTTAGATTACTTTTTTCCGTCTAAAATCACTAAATGTGAATAGACGTTAAACTGAAGATATCACAAAAACAGCCTACACTTCCCAAAAGAAGGCAGAACATGTTTTCAGCACTAACACATAGGGCCTCGATTTATAGTCACATCTGAAGGGCTTTTGGGGGGATGGAGTCAGTGCAAAACTGTTAAAATTCCAGGGTAAAATTCCCTAAACCAGGTTCCTTCATGATGGCTGGATTCTAGGTCATCAGATCACGAGCACTACACTCTAACTTCTCAGCTATGATATAACCTTAACCACTCCATTCCTTAAGGACGCCAGCCATTCAGCTTGACGTATCACCCACAGATTACAAACAAGCAATATCCCCGAAGTCAGAATGCGGCTTCCTTAATGGTGGGTTAAACAACAACAAAATCGTATACACAAAATCATTGGTAAACCATGGAGTTCTAGCCAAGGAACATCAACCACACGAAAACCATAAAAGATAACAGTTACTTCAAAGTAACACAAACATTATACACAGAATGCTACATGGGTAGATAACACTTTGGAGTGGACATCCTATGCCTATCTCAAGGAGTGGACATCCTATGCCTATCTCAGTATTTGCACTTTCACTAACTAGTCGACAGCACAAAACAAGCCAGGCAAAAAATCTCATATAATAATGTTCAGAGAAAAAATTGTCAGACTATCTTAAACATTTTTTTTTTTAAGGTGGGAGGGGGGGGGGGGGCAGCAGAATGGACTGTGAAGGCAGAAAATAAGCAGGAGAAAGAAGACAGAAAGATGGAAAAAAAATAGACAGAAACAAAGAGAGTGATAGAAAAGGAGAAATTTCCAACATACAGTTTTCAGAAGGTAAGAATGCGATTTTCTACAGAAAGAGCAGACTGCTTCCCCATGGGGGAACAATTCACACAGTTTGACTCACTCCAAAAGCTTACAAAACAAAACCAGCTCATAGCACAATCTTCCTGTAACCCTCATTTTAGAGTAGCAATCCATGCTTTTCCAGAAAGAAAAAAAAATTCGCATTCCAGGAAAGAAAAAAACTGAATCTAAATTGTACTCCCAGCAAAAATCTGCTTTCACTGAAAAACAAAACTGCAATCATTAAAAAGACCCCACTAAACATCAAACAACACGAACAGAAAATATAAAAGCACGTTGCAACATTCAAGTCTTACACACAGTGACAAATACAATTTATGTTCTGTTTAACAATAATCCTTTAAAGCTCAGCACACTATCAGCATTGTTTTGCCCCGTGAATATACACATTATCATACAGAGCCGTAATTATACACTGATTATTCTGGATACAATGACATTACCATGGAAAAGCTCTGATGAATACATAAGTCAGATATTCAGATAACATTCATCATGACCCTGAGCTGAAACACTTGTCTTACTTACCCAAGCTTTCACACTTTAAAAAAAAAGCCAACAATACTCTAGCCTAGCATGTACTTGTTTTACACCAAACCTTGAACATAATTATCTGGTTCATTTTCTTAACAAAAAACTGTCTTACCCAAGCTTTCACACTTAAAAAAAAGCCAACAATACTCTAGCCTAGCACATACTTGTTTTACACCAAACCTTGAACATAATTATCTTGTTCATTTTCTTAACAAAAAAACTGTCTTACTCAAGCTTTCAGACTTAAAAAACCCCAACAACAACACTCTAGCCTAGCACGTACTTGTTTTACACCAAACCTTGAACATAATTATCTTGTTTATTTTCTTAACAAAAAACTGTCCTACCCAAGCTTTCACGCTTTAAATAAACCCCAACAACACCAAAACAACAACAACACTCTAGCCTAGCACGTACTTGTTTTACACCAACCTTGAACATATCTTGTTCATTTTCTTAACAAAAAAACTGCCTTACCCAAGCTTTCACACTTAAAAACAAACAAACAAACAAACAAATACCAAAAACACAAACAACACTCTACCCTAGCACCTACTTGTTTTACATCAAACCATGAACATATCTTGTTTATTTTCTTAACAAAAAACTGTCTTACTCAAGCTTTCACACTTAAAAACAAACAAACAAACAAATACCAAAAACACCAACAACACTCTACCCTAGCACGTACTTGTTTTACACCAAACCTTGAACATATCTTGTATATTTTCTTAACAAAAAGTCATCATCACTCCTTTCAAACGACAATCAGGAAAGGAATGATACTCTCTAGAGTCAAGTGGATTTTACGAAAACCTAACCAATGTACAAAACATACAAAAAACAGGGAGAGCACAATTCTGATCAAATAAACAACCCCATGAAAACAAGGATTGCATGGTCTACATCACCAAGAAGTGGAAGAGTAAGGGTTTCTATCACAATTGTAAAGGAAATACAAAGTATGGCACGTAACTTAAAGTAGTAGGTTTTAAAAACAAGTGTAGTATACAAAACACCAACGTAATCAACATCCGTGTTATCTCCTTTTGAAAAAAAAAAAAAGGTCAAAAATAATTTACATTCCAACTGTACTCACAGCATCAACGCACCAAGAATAAGAATTCTTTCAAACCAGGATACAACATTTCTCATATGCCACACTGCAACTCCATAAAAAAAAAAGGCTGCAATTCCATAACAAAAAGAAAATCTTCGCACTTTGCATTTTCTACTTGTTTCATAAAAAAGTGTTTTAAAAAACACGAGTTTTAAAAAAGCGAGCAAAAACCCCAGGAAATAAATACCAGCTGCAAGGCTTGACAATGGTTGAGAGTATCTAACAGTGCAGTGAAAATGTAACTTCTCATGCTATGACACTGGACAGCCCTTTTAGAAAAAGAAAAAAACACCAAAAAGACAATAATTTAAAAAATCCTGTAAAAACTTGTAAATAAGCACAACTTATCAGGATTACAGAAAAATGCTGCAGCTAAAAGTTAAAGAAGTGGTACCACTGAAGGAAGGTGTAAATGACCCACAATGTGTTGAGTGTGCCACAGAAAATGCATCAACACAGAAACTTCACTATTTGCTTTAACTGGGGTACTCAAAAAGGATATCATTCAAAAAGGGTAGCACACATAAAAAGATAACGCATTAAACAGGGCTACACAAAAAAGGGCAACACACGAAAGAACATTATACAAAAAGGGCAATACACAATATACAATACAAAAAGGGCAACACAAAAAAAGGGCAACGCACACAAAAGGTAAAGGAGTCCATAACCTATAAGGTCATAGGGGAGCGAGGCGTCAGAGACCTCAACTTCTCTAGGGGCCAGCATATTGAGGGTGGCACCCATCTCCTCTCCCTCGCTGCTTTACCTTCCCTGACCCTAAAGAGGACAGGTACCCATTTACAGCTGAGTGAACTGGGAGACTGTACTGAAGCCAAGGCGCACAAACGGTCACCCATCCAACTGGTAACCACACTCGACACTGCTTAACCTTGGCTGGGGGAAACCGAGTGCTCCGACCACTGAGCTATCCCGTCCCCACACAAAAGGGCAACACACACACAAGGGCAACACGCAAACACAGTCAACAGGTGAAGCTATGTTGTGCTGACACCAAAATACAAATAAGGCAGTAAGGATTCGTGTAATACCGGATCAGTGTAAACTACTGCTGACATGATGCAATGATAATTGATATGACCAGAACCTCTGCAAGACTGTCCAGTAGTGGAATGCCTCCACCACTGTGTGGGTGATATACGTTATTAAAGTCCAAAGCGACAACCTGTGGAAATGCCATTTCAAACAGCTAAAAAAAGGAGAAAAAAAGGGAGGGAGGATCCAAATACAACCAGTTTGCTTCTGTTTCAAAAAGCTCTCAGTAACGCACTAAGTTACTGTCAAAAGAATCATGCAATAAATTAAATACCTTATGTACACATATTCATATATACACAAAGTTAACCCATATAGTCATATGCCTTGACAAGTTGCCTGACAAAAATATTTATCAGCTTATGCCACACTTCCAAGCCACCGTATGTAAGACACAAACAGCGTTGTGGCAATGCCACATGGGTCAAAATGAATGGTGTAACATAGAACCACTTTCAGAATCCACAAAACTGCCATGTCAGAGAGCAACCAAATTAATGTGTGCATACACTGGGTGATTATTGTAACTTAACAGGGTACTTAACAATCCATGCACCTTCCAGGGGATATGTTGTGATTTTGCTACTCCATTGTCGTAGCACCTCACACGTCCAAGACTAACAAAAAAGCTGTTCTGCTGTGTGACATTGACAGGCCAAACTATACCAGATTCTACTGGCAGTGTTCTTAACAGCCCCAAGTTTTACCAGACTTTTGTTGCAGGCAATAATTCAAAGTTTCTTCTGGCCAGTGCTCTGCAAGTTTGATTTTACTGCAAGCTTTTCTATCACACTTATCAAATCCATTTTCGTGTGTAGCTATGAGTGTGCTTACAGTTTGCCATGATGTAAAGTAATTTCGTTTTTATGAAATTTTGGCCAATCAGAGCTGACTGCGTTTCTAACAGCAGATCGCAGTTTTGCAAACACCTCTGAGTTTTGTTTCAGCAGGTGGCAGTTGCCATGATTCTGATGGGGTGAAGGGTTGATTGTGTCATGTATTATACTACACAAAACAAACAATCAAACCTTGTCATCTGCTTCACACATATCAAATCACGTGATTTAGGTCAGAGTGATCACGGTGTTTCTAAAGTATATGCCAAATTCCCATACTGACTAGAAAACTGTGAACAAACACTGGCATATTCAGCCAGGTAGGCATGTCTCAACATAACTGCATTTCAGGCTGCATGGTAGAAATCTTGGACACTTTTAAGCTTGGCTGCTGTTCAAGACACACATCTTTATACCGCACCAAAAAAGGCACTGCAAGTTGATAGAACAGCATTCTTGAAAGGACTTGCCTTGGTAATGGAAGAAGCCACTGTAGGAAAGCAGAAGAAAAAGGCATTTTACCTTGATGTCTGTATGATAAAAAAAGAGAGAGAGAGAGAAGAAACATGAATAAACATTCCTTGCAAGAATGTGAGAGATGATCCACAGAAATAAATGCATATGAGGATCCAGCCTCCAGTTACAAAGACTTCAGATCAGTGCCACACATATGATGTGGATGCATTATTAAAGTCCCTCTGCAATCAAAATATGTCTTTATATTCCTTTTGGCAAATCAACATGTATAAATACATCTTCACACTTGGAAATCAAATGAAGAAAGGTATCGTTTAATAAAGTCTTCGTACTAAAGAAATCAAGTGTACAAAGAAGCCATTTAGTAAAAACTCTCAAATCTTGGAAATGAAAAAAAAAAGATGCTGTTTGTACTGCAGTGAAAGAGAACAATACTCATGTGTCATACTCTTGCACAGTACGTCCTACAAGGAATGTGATTGAAGAATGGACTAAAAATATAAATCATATGACACAAAGCTTTGTCTTTCTTTGACTTCCGCTCCTTCCCACCTGCACTGACTCAAAAATGGTGTTTAAACCTTTCGCACCCCCCTTCCTCCCCACCCAAAAAAAAAAGCTCAAACAAAGGTTCATTCATATAAGGCAGCCAACACTTTTCAAACATTCACATAACATTTCTCGTTCTGATTTGCGTGTCTCCTTTTCTCAGATCAACTGAATAAATAGTTCAACCCTTTCAAAATGTTGTCATACCATCAAAAAAACCACAGAACTACACATAAGTGTAGCATTCCCTAATATTTTCTTTATGACGAAACTGTCCCAGCTTTCCAAAAAAAAAAAAAAAGGCAAAGAAATCAACAATCTTCCTTACAATACATTATTATACAGCATTTCTGTATGTACACATACCAGAAACATAAGTCCAAGTTCCAAATTTAATTTCTGAGTGGCTTGCTTTAAGATAATCCTCCCTAACCCCTCCTGAGTTTGCACACGCCATTCAAAAACCTCTCCCAGGTGTTTGGCTGTTTAAAAACTAATTTTTCAGAAAATCTAGCTTTTGAAGCATACAAACTACCATAGCATTACTATCTCACCATTCCAAGAGGGGAGCTTTACAATCACAGTGTGACTGTGTGTTCAAAACCACAACACTCAGGGTATGGTGGCAATACCCCCACACCTGCCGGACTCGTAGAGGGGTGGGCTATGGGCCAGTCTGTCATGACTTGACTGACGGCATGGAGGTGACTTCTGGTCAGCCGGGAGTGACCACAGCAGAGTAACCTTTGAAACGATTATCTTTAAAATGTAAACGGAAATTTCTGGTTTACAACCATCACAAATTCTGTCCACATCTCCGAGTGAACTAACCATCTCCAAAATGATTGATTTAGCAATCTTGTTTCCAGTATGTCCAGATTAATAAATACAGTATTTTCTTTTTAACTTCTTCAAGGCTTTTTATTTCAACATAACCAACTTCATTCATTTTCGTCACCTTTCACTTTTTAAAGTTTTCAATGGTTTTGAAAATCTTTCTGAGCATCTTCAGGGTTAGTAACTGATTTTTTTCTCTCTCTTGCAATATCACCAGGTTTCTGAATAAAGTACCTGTAATCCAACAACTACAGATTTAATAACAGTGTATCCGTCATTGGATATCTCCATTTTTTTGTAACATCTTTAGATTTATCAACAATGTTTCATTCTGTTGATATCTCCTGGTTTATCAACAACAATGTACATTCTTGTCTGTCAACATCTTCAGGTTTACCAACAAAACGGATTATTTTCAAAATCTCAAAGTTTATAATAATAATGTGGTGGATTTTTTTTAACACCTCTAAGTTTAATAACGTAGAGCGTTTCTTAAAAGCTCCAGATATAACTATTCTGGTAGCCTTACATAACATCTTCAAAATTACTCATATGCTCTCATTCTCCAACATTTCAAAGTTTATTCCCAACTGTGTTTGCTTTCTTTCAACATTGCCAGGTTTTTACGAGTTTTTATCCTCATTTCAGACTCTTAAGGTTTAGCATTATCTTGAAAAATTATGTCAAAAATTCCATGACAAGTTAGATTCTTCATAAACTTCCAAAAGCTTGAGCCTTTATGTGAACATTATTTTTCTATTCTCGTATTCATGACCAATTGATTTTAAACGTATTCAATAGATACTAAAGCCTCAAATATATGTTATAGTTTTGGTCATGTCTTCAGGTTTACAGATTCTTCTTTAACAAAAAATACAACAACAACAACAACCCCTACTGTTCATATCTTTTCAAGTCCAAGAGTACACCAACAAGAGATTATCGGTGAATATAGTGAAAGTTGTATCAGTCCACTTGTGGCTTACAAAAACTAGTGTAAGTCTTAAACAAATATTTATTTACATCCTTTGTTCCAGACCACTGGTGTTGGACTGGTTAATGTTTCCAAACCAATATACTGCACGATGCCTTCAGCTCTGGTTTGACAACTGAAGACATGGTCACCAAAAATTCACCATTGTTTTTTCTCTCTTCTAGACCATCGATATCTGACTTGCATGCATTTTCCAGTCTGCCACCAAAAATGCGACAATGTTTATTTAACTACTAACATTTCACTGACAAAGTTTTCGAGGCCGTTACTGAAATACTTAACTTTTCCCTTATCGGGTTACCCACGCTACAGGTTCACCAACCATCTAACCCTTCCCTCCTTATCACCCACCCACAACTGGGTTATTAACGTACAAATGCACACAGTGTGCGTGTGTGCGTGTACTGGGAAAGAGGGATTCTCGCCCTTAAAGCAGGGATAGGGTTAATGAATCACACTTCCCCACCCCTACCCCACACACACGCGATGTTAGGACAGCAGGCAGGCTCGCCGGCCCTTTTTGTGCTGTGTGCCGGAGGTGAGGGGATTGGATCGACAGGCCCACTCCACCATGTTCAGCACTTTGGACAGGGACGGCGTCTCTTCGCTCTGCGTGCTCAGGATGCTCAGGATGTTGCAGGGAGGGGCCAGGGGCTGAAGCCGCAGGATGGTCTCTGATGCGGCCAGGTTCTGCTTCGCTATGGCCATGCCCAGCGGCGTCAGGCCGTTCTGAAACAAGATCATAATAATAATAATAATAATGTATGGAATTTAGAAGAAAGAAGAAAAAGCTGACATGGTTCGGCCACGTCACCCGCCACAACACTCTGCCAAAAACAGTACTGCAGGGAACACTCGAAGGTGGCAGAAAGAGGGGAAGACAGAACAAGTCATGGATGGACAACATCAGAGAATGGACCAGGATGAATGACTCGGCACTACTGCGCAGAGCCGAGGACCGAGATGGATGGAGGAGGCTTACCACGGCATCGTCTTTCGTGTCTCCCCCACGACCGCCAAGGTCACGGGTCTGATGATGATGATGATGGAATTTATATAGCGCTGAATCTTGTAAAGCAACAAATCAAAGCGCTCAGATGACATATTTTAAAATTTATTTTTTTAAAATTTATTTATGCGTTTTTTAAAATTTTGTCATCTGTTCCCACCGGCACACAATGGCCTACTCTTTCGAACAGCGGAACAGGATTTAACGTGTGCGCAAGATGGTCTGCATGCATTCGCAGCACACGGGGCCTCGGTTTATAGTCTCATCCAAAGGACTTTGACATTCAGTTCGATTTTTTTGTGTCAAACTGGGAAGAAAGGGCAAGGCTGGGAATCGAACCCAGAACCTCACGGTTTACTTGTTGGCAGGCAAACGTCTTAACCATCCTGCCACCTTCCTACCTAAGATCAGCCCACAGCTGTCAGTTTCCCCTCCCCCACATTCAGTTCTCCCAGCTGCTGTCCATTCCATCCCATCCCAGCCCAGCTGGTGTTAATTTAACAGGAACTGACCACACATGGTCTAGGTAAAAGGAAGGGGCTAATTATAGTACTGGGCCCTAGACCCTTGACCTAGTTATGCTGGATTTGCAGGCTGTGACTTGGAGAAAGGAAGCGGTGCGCTAAGTTTAGTACTCTTGACTGAGTGATGTTGGATTTTGTGCGCTGTGAGCTGCACTATCCGTGTGCTTCCATACTGAACATGGTGCCGGTACCTTGTCTTGGAAACGATGCTGCTAGCCAAGAATATATTCTTTGTTTTTATTTTTTAAGCCTTCCAGCATTTTGTAATAATCTTATGTATGTATTAATTGTGTTTTTTCCTGTTCAATGATGAATATAAAGAGAGAGAAAGAAAGACAGACAGACAGACAGAGACAGAGACACAGATAGAGAGAGCGACACAGGCAGAGAGACAGAGACACAGAGAGACAGACAGAGACATACAGAGAGAGACAGAGAAATGGAGACAGAGACAGACAGACAGACAGAGAACAAGCCAGCCAGCCAGCCAGAGAAACACAGACAGAAAAATGGACAAAGGTTTCCAGACCAATACTCCCAAGAATGACTTAAGTAATGCTTCTTGTTGAATTGTAACAGACATGGTCTTTTTTCCTTTTAAAAATTTTTTACTATCATTATTATCAGTTTTGACAGTCGACTCACCTGCATGCTAATGGTCAAATCAGCCCCTGCCTTGATCAAGACCTCCAAGACCTCTGCTTCATTGGAATAGGCCGCCAGAATGGCTGGTGTCAGTCCTTTCTGTGGTGACAGACAGTCACAAGCGCATGTATATATGCATATGCATGCATGCACACACACATGCATACACATATAGACATACACATGCACACATGCATGTGTGCGAGGATGCACATAGGTGCATGGGGGCACACACACACACACACACATACACGTTCGCACACTCACACAGGCACACGCACAACACAACACACACATGACACACACTCACACAGAGGGTCAGTCTAGCATGGGATTAAAGATAGCCATGTCCTTAGTGTGTGTGCGTGCGCGCACACGTGCGCATGTTTGTGTGTGTACTTGGATCATTTAAAAAAAAATTTGTTCTATTGTGTTTTTTTCTCTCCTTGTTCTTTCAAAATTTGCAATAATGGTTTTAAAAAAATCAATTACGTTGGGGGGGGGGGGTTGAAGCTTTTTCTCCTGTTCGTTTGATTAGGTTCTTTATTCATAGATGGATGGCTCGATAAAAAAAAAAAGGCAAACGCACTTATTTATTCAATGTACCATCTGGAAACAACTGTCAAAGACTCTCTAACTTTGCTGATATATCGTCACTACATACACAGAGGGACTTGGACTTTGATGATTTGCCATCACTGCTTACACAGAGGGACTTTGATGATTTGCCATCACTGCTTACACAGAGGGACTTTGATGATTTGCCATCACTGCTTACACAGAGGGACTTTGCCGTTTGATGATTTGCCATCACTGCTTACACAGAGGGACTTTGCCGTTTGATGATTTGCCATCACTACATACACAGAGGGACTTTGCCGTTTGATGATTTGCCATCACTACATACACAGAGGGACTTTGCCGTTTGATGATTTGCCATCACTGCTTACACAGAGGGACTTTGATGATTTGCCATCACTGCTTACACAGAGGGACTTTGATGATTTGCCATCACTGCTTACACAGAGGGACTTTGATGATTTGCCATCACTGCTTACACAGAGGGACTTTGATGATTTGCCATCACTGCTTACACAGAGGGACTTTGATGATTTGCCATCACTGCTTACACAGAGGGACTTTGCCGTTTGATGATTTGCCGTCACTGCTTACACAGATGGACTTTGACTTTGATGATTTGCCATCACTGCTTACACAGAGGGACTTTGATGATTTGCCATCACTGCTTACACAGAGGGACTTTGATGATTTGCCATCACTGCTTACACAGAGGGACTTTGATGATTTGCCATCACTGCTTACACAGAGGGACTTTGATGATTTGCCATCACTGCTTACACAGAGGGACTTTGATGATTTGCCATCACTGCTTACACAGAGGGACTTTGCTGATTTGCCATCACTACATACATAGAGGGACTTTGATGATTTGCCATCACTACTTACACAGAGGGACCTTGATGATTTGCCATCACTGCTTACACAGAGGGACCTTGATGATTTGCCATCACTGCTTACACAGAGGGACTTTAACTTAAACAATGCTGATTTACTGTCACACACCCATAGAGGCGTGTCTGGCAGAGGGCAGGAGATGGACAAAAAAACTCGAACAGTCTCAGGTTCAATTCCACCCCAACACACACACAGACTCTCTCTCTGTCTCTGTCTCTCTCTTATATATATATATCCCTAAGGGTGGGGACTGGATGTAAAAAAGCACATGGGTGCTTATTCATTATCCTTGAAATAAAAGAATTCGTCATTGTCATTGAGGGCACTTACATCGGTGGCGGCGTTGATACCGACACCGCTCTGTAGCAGAAAGGATGCCACTGCTGCCTGCCCCTCCATGCATGCCACATGCAGAGGTGTCATGCCGCACTGCAAAAACACACACAAACATGACACGTACACATGTAGCATTTCTTCGCTCGTTTCTTCATCTTTCAACTTGTTGAGTTTGTTGCCGATGTTACTGTTATTGTTATTGCTGTTGTTGTTGTTTCTTTGCTCGTTTCTTGATCTTTCGTTCTGTTTGGTGTTGATGTTGATGTTACTGCTGTTGTTGTTGTTGTTGTTGTCCATGTTGTTTTACTATTTTGTTGTTTGTGGCTGTATTCTGTTTATTGTTGGTTGTGTCTGCTTTCTACAGCCTATCTTTTTCCTTTTTTATATGGTCATCATTGTTGTCATCCCTTTTTAGCGTCAGACTAACTTAAAGTTGTGCTGAAGGTGATGGTGCATGTATGAACAAAAGTATAGAGTGCATAACAAGAAATATCAACATTACGACTGCTGCACCAGGACAGAAATTAGAGAAAGACAAAAGTATGAGAAATGCAGAAAAAAACCCAACACACACACACACACACATACGCACACACACACACACACACACACACATACGCACACATACACACACACCCTTTTACAGCAAAATCTGGCAGTCACTCTTAGCCAGTGTCAGTTCCATCTCTGAAATTTTTTAAAGCTAATTCGAGTAACTCCTGTCACTTATTTCCCATAATTTTGTTTTAATCAGCAGTCATCGTTATGTTTTTTTTTTTTAAAAGGAAATAATTAAAAAAGCAATACAAATGATTAAAAAAAGTAAAACATTTCATAAATAAGAATAACTACAAAAATTGTTACAGATAGGGAAATGAACAAAAAGATATCTCAACCAGTAGGTGATTAAATGCTTTCAGTATTTCTGACCAGGATTTACAATACACCACATTTGATGAGTATTCACGTTCATTTTACAGTCTCCAAAGCGATCTTCATCTGATATTTGACCTAGCAGTTAGGTAACATCATCATCTGGTAACGTTGCCAACATCACTGAGATCAGTGGTCTGGGAGGCCTACAGGAGATCGTGGAACTCAACAGAGACAGAGAGAGAGAGAGATGATGAAACCTGGTGGTATTGTGTGAAGCTCCTACCGACGACAGTGGCAATGGAGACAGTTGAGTTGAATTGAGTGGCCGGGTAACTCATCATGGAATGGATGACAAAATTTACAAAACTGCAAACACACAGGGACT
Source organism: Rapana venosa (assembly GCA_028751875.1). Classification (NCBI taxonomy): domain Eukaryota; kingdom Metazoa; phylum Mollusca; class Gastropoda; order Neogastropoda; family Muricidae; genus Rapana; species Rapana venosa. The sequence goes on along the minus strand of CM054149.1, from coordinate 29,215,091 downwards.
GGATGTGAAAAACCACATGAGTGCCTATTCCATTATCCTTGAAATAAAAGATTAAATAAATAAATCACCAAAGTTAAATAATTCCTAATTACCTGAGTTTTGTTGCTGGTACAGGTAGGGGTCTGTGCTACACACTCCTTGACCAAGTCCACATTTCCCCCAGATGCTGCTTTATATATGGTTTCCTGAATCGACAGGTGACAACAAAAAATATCCAGTATATCAATAATGTGAAAATGGCAGTTAGCCTGGTAACAACTAAACAAGGTGAGTATAAGTACACAGCATCTAGTCTACACATGCAAGCCACATATGCATGCCTGTACCTTGATACAGCACACACTGGCACAGACACAGACACATACATGCACGCACACACGCACCCACCCGCCCGCCCGCCCGCACGCACGCACGCACGCACACACACACACACACACACACACACACACACACACACACACACACACATACACCCAGATGCTGAGTTAAAAGACACAAATAAAGATATCACACACACACAAAGTAAAAACAGAAACACACATCAATGGGAACACTAGACCTGTCTTGGTGTTTGTCTTCTGCCGAATGAAGAAGACAGTAGTGTATAAAGGGACCGGCTTTTCAAAAGATGTGTTTATATATATATTTTTTCATTCCCAAAATAGAGCTCTAAAGTTCACCTACGGTGACATTTTGTATCTGAGACTATCTGTCCACCATTAAGGTGGCTGCATTCTGGCTTCCGGGATGATGTCTAAACAAGACACCAACGTGCGCAAGTTTTAACCAAAAATTTTTTTTTTTTAGATGTCATCCATTCCTACCAGTCCACAATGGCATGCTCTTCTGATAGGCAGAACAGGTTTTTATGTTTTCGCAAGATACTCTGCATGTGTTCATACGCAGGAACTCGGTTTACAGTCTCATTCTCCAGACTTTTGGGGGAGTGGAGTCAGCACTGCCCCTGGAACAGGTGTCTGGGTGGTGGCTCGAACCTGTACCATCAGTTTGTGAGCTCAACACTCTAACCACTATCCACCCCATCCTCCATGTGTTAACATTACAGAACTGCCCACACTTTTAACTGCAAATGATTTTATTTTATTTTAAAATTTTTTTTATTCTTTTATATCGAAGATAACGAAATAAGCACTTATGTGCTTTTTTTACATCCAGTCCCCGTGTGTATGTGGTTTTGTAAATTCTGTCATCTGTTCCCACCGGCACACAATGGCCTACTCTTACGAAAAGCGGAACAGGATTTAACGTGTGCATAAGATGTTCTGCATGCGTTCGCACACAGGACCTTAGTATATAGTCTCCTCCGAAGGAATTTTGGGGAGAGTAGAGTCTGCACTGATGTTAACTCCAGGGGAAAATATCCCCTTGAACGGGAATCAAACCCGGGTCATCAGATTGCGAGTGCAATGTTCTAACCACTAGGCTAACCCGTCCCCCCCAAACACAGAGACATCCCACAGAAATCTCTTACACAGAAAAATGCTCTAGTTGCTTTGCCTCTGTTCTCTTACCTTGCCCACAGTTTCTAGAGCGGCGGCAACAATGGCGTCCACCTGTTTGGGTCGCGATCGGAACAAAGGGCACATCATCACCAGGCAGGTGGCGGCAGGGTCCCGATCGGGCTGTGTACAGCGCACAACAACAGCGGCTTACTGACAACAGTCTTCATCACAAGTATCGTGTTGTGTGTTGTATTGTGCTGTATCATATACAGTATTTCATTTTGCAGTTAAAAGGTCACGGCAGGGTCATGATCGGGCTGTGTACAGTGCACAACAACGGCTTACTGACAACAGTCTTCATCAGATGTATCGTGTTGTGTATTGTACTGTGCTGTATCGTATACAGTATTTTATTTTGCAGTTAAAAGACAGCGGCTGGGTCACAATGAGGCTGTGTACAGTATGAAATATAACTTGCAAAAACAGTTTCTATGAGATGTATTGTTTTGTGTATTTGTATAGTACTGTATTGCCTATGGTATCATATTTTGCATTGTAATGTTTTGTGTATTGCATTGTGCTGTATTGATTGTTGTATCATATTTTGCATTGTATTGTTTTGTATATTGTATTGTGCTGTATTGACTGTTGTAGTTTGCACTGTAATTGTATTGCATTGTTGTGTTTTGTTCGATTGGGTTCGATTCCCGTTCAAGGGGGATATTTTCCCCTGGAGTTAACATCAGTGCAGACTCCACTCTCCCTAAAAGTCCTCCGGATGAGACTATAAACCGAGGCCCCGTGTGTGAATGCAAGCAGAACATCTTGCGCACACATTAAATCCTGTTCCGCTTTTTGTACAAGTAGGTCATTGTGTGCCGGTGGGAACAGATGACAGAATTGACAAAACCGCATACACACGGGGACTAGATGTAAAAAAAAGCGCATAAGTGCTTATTCCATTTATCCTTGATACAAAAGAATAAAATAAAATAAAATAAAAATAAAAACTGTGCTGTGTTGCATTGTACTGCGTGGTGTTGCGTTGCGCTGTATAGTGTAGTATTGTCTTTTTTTGTATCATACCGTATTTACAGTCAGTGTTGCATTATACTGTATGGTGTTGTGAAGCACTGTGTTGTGTTGTATTGTTTTGCATTATATTGTAAAAGATTGTCTTATGTACCCTTACAGCCAGAGCAATTTTGTCAAGCATATATAATCAGGACTGATTTCTCCGCAGAGACTTCAGGCAGCTCTACCAGCGAAGAGCATGGACATCACTAGTGCAGTGCCACACTGACTTTTTTTTTTCCTGTTAGAAGTTTGCCAGAAACAATTCCTTTGTACCATGTGTTCTTTTAGGCACACTAAGATCTATGTTGTTTATGGACATTTGGTGTACTGTCTCATCTGAAAGACTAGTATCCAGACCATGATCCAGCAGATGGGACAAAAGTCTGGAGTTTAGAAGGGAACTGAATTCATAACTTCTCACTTTCCAGACAAGCACATTACAGCTAGACCCAACTCATTCACAACAACAAAAACTAAAGCTTGAACTTGGCAAACAATGATTATGTAATGTAAAAAAAATCAACCCCCCCCCCCCCCCACCTCCCGATGTCAATTGTTCCCCAAATCTATCTATCAAACACCTTCAATTTTCAGTTTCAATTTTCAATGTCTTCAGATAATGCTTAGCAAAACATGTTAAAAAAAATTGTTATAACCATAAAGCTTATAATATAGTGTTTTTTTAATAAAAAAACAAAAATTTATTTCCATGAAAATAAAAGATTGAAATTCTTCCTAGATTTAAAAAGGAATTAAAGAAAAGACATGTTACACAATAAGTCTCCCAAGATTAAAAAAAACCCAACAACCCCAGACTCACACACACACACACAAATCCCTCAAAACATGCACAGCGCATAAATACAGCACAACTCGGTCAACAGTACAGGTCCCAGCACTAAAACAAGCACGCCCTTTCCTTCACAGCACGCAGATCCAACATCACTCCATCAAGAAAGGTAAATCTAGTATGCCCCTTCCATTTAATAATAATAATAATAATAATAATGATAATAATATATGGAATTTATATAGCACTGAATCTTGTAAAACAAACAAATTGATGCGCTTGCACTCAATCATTTACACGCATGCAACTTTCCTCAAATAACATAAGATATTTCAAATTTGTGCGCACACACACACACACACACACACACACACACACACACACACACACACTTAGGTGGTGATGAAGGAGGTGAAGGATGCTGTTGAAAAAGTAGGAACAGATATGAGGGGAAAGTGTCAGGTAGGAAATAAGTACGTTTTGAGGCTGGATTTGAATGTATCAAGTGAAGGCTTTTGGCGAAGTGAAAGAGGAAGTTCATTCCAGGTGGATGGACCAGACACAGAGAAAGAGCGACCGCCAACAATGGTTTGTTTGAATCTGGGTGTTCGAAAGCACAGAGTATCTGCAGCTGAGCGAAGGGAACGGGATGGCGTATACAGGTTAAGACAGCTACAGAGATAAGAGGGTGCAGATTTGTGAAGACATTTGAAACAAAGGGTATTGGTCTTATACTTCAGTCTCTGTGAGACAGGCAGCCAGTGAAGAGATCGCAGAAGTTCCTGTCGGTGTGGTCAGTTACTGGGCCCAGCTAGGCTGGGATGGGATGGAGTGGAGTGGGACGGATAGCAAACTGAGAGTAGCCGATCGCGGGGGAAACTGAGCACGGAGCATGCAGGAAGACTAAACTTACCTCCTCCTCGGGTGTGGGGGGAGGCTGTGTGTCGGTGGACTCGCTGTCTGACTGTTTGGCGCTGCTGGCCTTGTTCTGCTCGGGGCACAGCTTCAGGGCCCAGCGGATGCACAGTGAGATCACTTCTGCGTGTTGGGCGTCGAACGCCACCCGCGAGTTCATGCTCATCCATTTCTGCGGAAAAATTTAAAAAAGGTTGAGTGATGGCAGGGGTGTGTGATGTTGAAGTAAGGAAGAGACGTTGAAGTAGTGTGTTTTGGTGTGTGTGTGTGTGTGTGTGTTTTATTTATTTATCTATTTTATTTATTTATTTTTTATTTTATTCTTATATTTCGAGGGTAATGGAATAAGCACTCATGTGCTTTTTTTCATCCAGTCCCTGTGTGTATGCAGTTTTGTAAATTTTGTTATCTGTTCCCAGCGGCACACAATGGCCTACTATTCTGAAAAGCGGAACGGGTTTTAACATGTGCACAAGATGTTCTGCATGTGTTTGCACCAGGACCTCAGTTTATAGCCCCATCCGAAGGACTTTTTGATGTTAACTCCAGAGGAAAAATCACACTGTGTGTGTGTGTGTGCATGCGTACGAGCGTGCGTGTATTAAAAACTATTCAACATAACTGAATGATTCACAAATTCCTTCTTGCCACAATTTTTGTGACCTTATACTGACAAGTGACATGATAATTACTTTCTCATTGTTTTTTTCCCTTTTAAATTGAAATGTTGTCATTCATACAGTCCCAACACAGAAGAGAGGGGTAAAGAAGGGACAAAGGAAAACTGCAGGAGAGAGAGAAACAAGGAAATACATAAATATACACGGACAACAAAACACCCTCTTCCCTGTTAATCTCTCCAAATTCTAACTTTCTCCTCCCAACAACAACAACAACAACCCCTGGCCTCCATCAGACTCAACTCACCCCCACCACTGTGACGTCTGCTCCATGCTCCAACAACATCTGCACCGCTACCGCATCGCCATGGTTACACACAATGTGCAGTGGCATCAGGGGATCACAAGGCTGCAACAAACCATCACATGATGTCAACGACTGATAAGCAGATTGGTGGTTTAATGGCAACATACCTATCTAGAAAGCATGAGATTCCAGGAGAGCTTTTTCCGTTTTGCTGCCATATTCTCTGTGACTTTTGCGGTCCAACCATCCAACACATAATGAAAGCTGCAGGTAAGTAGATTGGTGGTTTAATTAACGGTAACACGCCTATCTAGAAAGCATGAGATTCCAGAACATATTTTTTTTTGGGCCGCCTCATTTTCTGTGAGTTTTGCTGTGTCATCCTCTACTGTGATATATCTGTCCTGCTGTTCTCATGGAGCTCATTCTGACCTCTCCATCCTAGCTAAACCTAGTCTTTTCATGACATACCCCCAGAGGTCAGAGGCCCCAGAAAACTGAATGATATTAGGCTGCCATGAAGCCACCGACCAGAAGGGCCTTGCACTGCTGCTGGGTCACTTCAGTGGTGCCTGTTCTGAGCCCACATACACAGGATACAGCCTATTAATTAATCTTCTTCTTCTTCATCATTGAACGCTCACACAGCAACTACTGTTTTCTGTCATATGAGTGAAAATGCGCTGCGCTGCCATTAAGCACCTAACAAGTCAGGCCCAGCGCATCCAACTTTGGCATGAGAAAATGTTAAGCCTTTCTGAACAAAAAAGGCAGGAGAATGAACCAAGAAGGCAGAAAATACACAAGAAGGAGGATGCTGACAATAGCACCTTGGTCATGGAATCATACTGACTGAGACACACACTCCAGAAAATATTGTTATCAGTTTTGGTAAATGCTCATGAACATGTGTTGTCAGTGTTGGTATATGCTCATGAGTATATGGTTGAACTGTAAAAGATAAAGGTGTCCCAATAACCTATCTGGTCATAGGGGAGTGAGGCAAGACAGACCTCAACTGTAAATAAATAAACAAATCCAGTCATGGCGCTCACCCGAGATTTAACGTTTGGGTTGGCATCAGCATCCAAAAGAGCTTGCATGATGTCTCGCCGACAGATGTAACAGGCTGTGCCTATAGGTGTGGATAACTTCTGCAAACCGCAAACACAGACATGTGAATGACAGGGCAAACATGAAGATGTGTGTGCAGTCACGTGGATTCCTATATGAAAGAGAGCATGAATGTGCTCGCTCTCTCTGTCTCACACACACACACAAACACACAAATACAAAGAACAGACATACAGGCAAACATGCACGTGCATGCACACACACACCACAATACTGTAGAGTAGTATAAACAGTGTCACAAATGAATCCAATCCAACAAACACAACAATACTCTGAAACTGACAGGAATGCTTTGAATTATATTATCATAGAAATAAATCTTGTCCAAGATGACTATATAATTATGTATACACATATTTTGTCCTGGTAAGTTTGTAAAGAAATTATCTTCATACCTGTTACACAAGCTACTTTACAACGCTGGATACACAGAAAAAGAAATGTCAGCAGAGGTTACTCAGTAAAATTAAAAAGTAGTGAGAGACTTAATCATTTTCCCAGAAAAAAAACTAAACAGATGAGAAACGAAGCTGGATCGGTGGTCTAAAGATAATGCACCTGCCTAGAAAGCGAAAACTCCGGTGTCGGAAGTGTGCGGTGGTTTGATTCCTTTTTGGGTTCGGAACTTTCCTCCAAACATTAGACCATGAGTGGTGGTCTTGGTGCTTGTCTTTCGGGTGAGACAATAAACTGAGGTCCTGTGTGCTACACATAATTATTTAGCACACGTAAAAGAACCCACAGCAACAAGAGTTGTCCATGGCAAAATTCTGTAGAACAAAAGCAACTCTGATAGGGAAACAAATACAGTTGCAGATGAGAAAAGAAAAAAAAAAGGGTGGCGCTGCTCTTGTGGCGACGTGCTCTCCCCGGGGTGAGCAACCCGAATTCCACGCAGAGAAATCTGCCGTGACTTAAAGTGGTATAAAATAAATTAAAAATAAAATAAAATAAAAAGCCTACCTCTGATGTTGTGTTGGGCAAGGCACCATGGGTAATCAGCTCTCTCACCATCTGTAGATCCCCTAAGACGACTGCCATGTGGAGGGAACTTAAGCCGTCCTGTTCATTTAGACAACAACAACAAAAAGATAATAAAAAGAAATTTTTCAAAAAAGGGAAATCCCCTACGCCCCAAAAGTCGTATAGGTAGGAAAACAAAAAAACCAAAAAAACCACTCTTTTACGCATAAATCTTTCCAGTATCTTTTAATGTTAAGAAGTACTGATTCCATTGCACTAGTGAAAATTGAAATAAATAAAATAATGATAAATAATCATGTATAGCATTTAAATATTGCTGAATCTTGTAAAGCAAGCATATCAAAGCGTTTGCATTCAAATCATTTACTCTATGCATATGCAACCATCCACAAACAGGATTAACTCATTGGATAGTGCTGAATCTTGTAAAGCAAGCATATTAATGCTCTTGCATTAAAATCATTTACAGGCATGCAACCATCCACAAATAGGATGAACTCATTGGAGTTGGCAGTCTATTTTGCTACGACAGTGTTTTTGAGGTGTAGTTCACGTCATAGCTTGGGCTATGACGCAACATCAATCAGTTAACAGCAATCAAATTTATATTCTCTCTCTCTCTCTCACTCTCACTCTCTATCTATCTATCTCTCTCTCTCTCTCTCTCTTTATCTCTCTCTCTATCTCTCTCTCTATCTCTCTATCTATCTATCTATCTATCTCTATCTATCTATCTATCTATCTCTATCTATCTATCTATATATCTAGCTATCTATCTATCTCTTTTTCCATATAAACAATTTAAGGCACTTGAAGAAAAATAGAAACTAAAAAAAAGTAGACTGTCTGGCCATGCTGGGTGGAATGCATAGTGCCAGGTCTTCCTTCTCCTGTGCTGGTAACTCTGCAGGAGGTCTGCCCACTGGCCTCAGCCAGCTGACACATTCCCACTTCATGGCAGCTCATCAGAAACTTCGAAAGAACATTTTTTCCAGATCTGCTTGAAACAAAAGGTAGGAGAATGGGCTGGGTAGGCAGAAAATAAGCATGAGAGAGAGAGAGAGACAGAGAGAGAGAGAGACAGATAGATAGACAAACAGACAGAGATAGAAAGACGGACAGAGACAGAGAAAGAGAGAGAAGGAGAGAGAGAGAGAGAGAGAGAGAGAGAGAGAGAGAGAGAGAGAGAGAGAGAGAGAGAGAGAGAGAGAGAGAGAGAGAGAGAGAGAGAGAGAGAGAGAAGGAGAGAGAGAGAGAGAGAGAGAGAGAGAGAGAGAGAGAGAGAGAGGGAGAGGAGAGAGACAAAGAGAGACAGAGACAAGACAGAGAGAGGATAGAGAGGTCAGAATGAAGACAGAAACAAAGGGAGGGACAGAAAATGGTAAATTTCTAGCACAGCAATCTCACAAGATGGGGATACCCTAGTATTCCCAGAGGGAGAAAAGGCAGATCACGAAGGCTGACCTTCAGTGTCTGGTTGACATCTGCACCATACTGAATGGCTTTCCGCAGTCCTATCACATTGCCGTCAGCTGTGTGCTTCAGAACATCAGGACACTCCTGTGCAAGACAGCAAAAAAACCCACCATCATTCACATTGTCATAGCAAGCTCTTGCTACGCATACCATATTACTTTGTATAATCTCATAATAAACTCTGCTACGTATATCATATTACTTTGTATAATCTCATAATAAACTCTGCTACGCATATCATATTACTTTGTATAATCTCATAATAAACTCTGCTACGCATATCATATTACTTTGTATAATTATCACTCTCAGAATGTGCAATATTTTGTTGGGGTGGGTGGGGGGTGGGGGGTGAGGGAGGGGTTCTGTAAGATGCTAATTCATTTCTTGAGAGTTGAAAATTTTTCTACAATGAAATGATGAATAAGCAATGAAATATTTTCTGTGTTATTACTAACCTTTGTTGAAAGAATGAATACTTTTTATGAAATTATTCTAAAATATATGTATTGTTTGACTTGCACTTTGTTGTAAATCTTAAAAGATTAATCACAGTTCTCTGCTGTCCTGAGGTATAGTCTTAAAAGGACTAGACAATGTTTTAACAACTAGTGTTCTCTCTTATGCTAAGTTACAGTCCAAAAAGGGTTATGTCAGATTTTACACTTTCCTTTGCCACACTGAATTGTGGCCTCAAAAGAGTTCACCATACTCAAAATTGGTCTCTGTCACACTGGCGTTGTACTTTCCACACAAAAAATCTTCCTATCATTCTGTTAGGGGAAACCACACACAGACTCACGGGCATGTTAGCAGTCAACAGACGCAGAGCAAAGTCAGCAGCAGTTTTTCTCCAGTTCGGCAAAAGGACACTTATCACTTCAGCATTTTCTTGTTGCACGGCCACCGCTAGTGGGGAGAATCCATCCACCTGAAATCATGCGTCTGTTTATGAAACAAAGATGTCAGGGACACGAAAAAAACAGGGAGAAAAGTCCAGAAAAAAGAAGGGAGGGAGGACAGGAGGATGAATAAAGGGGGAAATAATGGTAGTAGCATAGAAAGGAAGAGAAAGAGAGGAAAGGAGTAAGGCAGAGAAGAATACAAGGGAAAGGGGTGACAGAGAGACAGAGAGGGAAAGGCAGAGCCAAGTCAAGTTAATATGTTAAGTGTTGCATGCATGCAATGCCCTTTCAAAGTTATAGGTGCACATTAAGATGCTGAAAGACACAGCATCATATAAAATAATGATAAAACAAACAAAACCAAAACAAAACAAACTGTCAACTGTGCATGCACATTCAGTTTTGTTCTCTGTCTGAAATAATCCCATCCCTGTCAAAGTATTATGGTTACTTCCTGTATTTCTTACTTTAAAAAAAACAAAAACAATCTAAGCCTTCCCACAAATAAGAAATCTAAGACAAAAGCATGGCGTATTCTGCTGTACTGTACTGTACTATGTGTACAAAGACATGTATTGTATTGTGCTATATTGTCTTATGCTGTGATGCCTTACATTGTATTGTAATGAGTGTATGTATACCTCAGTGTGATTAAAAAAAAAATTAAGTATCAATAAATGTTCAGGTCTATATCTTGAAACTTTTTCAGATGTGTGTCTATAACAAACTTGATCCCGTTTTTGTGTGTAAAAGTTCAGTAGATGACAGGAGTGTCAATAAATTAAAACTGAAAAACAACCTGTGAACATATTAAAAAGTCACATTAAAAAATCAAGCATTTCTTTGCTCAAAACAGATGTAATGCATCAAAAGCACAGACAAATTTACCTCCATGCAGGGGATAAAACCACACACACATTCCTTATAAAGCCTGTTTTCTGCACGTGGGATAAAAACACAGTTCACGGGGTAAAACTATGAATTCAGTTTCTTAAACAGATGCACGACTAGAAATTCACAATTCAAATGGACAAGCACACTTTCAAAAAGAAAGCCATGCCAATCTTATATATATATATATATATATATATATATATATATATATATATATATATATATATATATATACATATACATATATATATATATATATGTGTGTGTGTGTATGTATGTATGTATGTATGTTTGTCCGTCGTGTCCGACGATGACCTCCAAAACAGCAGAGGAAGCAGCTTCTGTTTTGGAAACTGGGCAGAAATTTGATTATAGTGGAAATGCCTTGCCCACAGTACATTCTCACTCTCTCGGCCAAGTGGGCATAAGGACAGTCAGCGTTGGAGATGTTCTCCAAAGGCCAACTAGCCCCCAGGGCTGCAGCACATAAGGACTGTGCGAGTCAAGCCTCCTAGTCAGAGAGTCATAGTCGATCACTAAAGACTAAGCTGTAAAGTGGAATTCCATGAGTGGGAAAGAAAGCCACTGGTCATACAGCCTCTCACTTTGCTGTTGCCTGCAGCGTCAATGGCTTAATCAATCTCTCTATATATCTACACACATCACCCCCCCCCCCTCCCCCCCCAATAAACTGGACCAAGCACTGGCCATGATTGTCGGAGAGTAAAAAAGGAAAGTGTGTGTGACACTGACTGTGTGGATACGCTGGTCTGCTCCAGCCTGTAGCAGCATGTCCACGATGTCTGCTCCGTTCTCCTGGGCGGCAAGGTACAGGGGAGTGAAGCCCGTTTTCTGCACACACACACACACACACACACACACACACACACACACATACACACACACACACAGCAACATATATAGTTATACGTGGAAATGATGCTCACATGTATACACACAAATGCACAAGCACATGCCAGCATGCGCGTGAGTTTGCTCACACACACAGACACACACACGCCCATGCACACACACACACACACATACACACAGGTTAAGTCCTTCGGATGAGACTATAAACCAAAGTTCTGTGTGCGAACGCATGCAGAACATCTTGTGCACATGTTAAAACCCGTTCCGCTTTTTTTAGAAGAGTAGGCCATTGTGTACCGTGGGAACGGATGACAACATTTACAAAACTGCATACACACGGGGGCTGTATGTAAAAAAAGCACATGAGTGATTATTCCATTATCCTCAAAATAAAAGAATAATAAAAGGGTGAACAAAAACCCAGCAACAACATCAACAAAACAATACCAAAAAAAAATGCACTAAAATACATTTAGTGAACTAAAACATCAGAAATGCAGCACAATTCAATCTAACAACTGCACAGGCACTTCACTGACTTCTGTGTAACCAAAATATACAACTAACAGTCCAAATGTAGTTTACAAAGTAAATCTTGGTTCAAACAAAATCTTATCAGTTTAGAACACTGTACCACCAATACATGAACATCTTATTAGTTTGGAACAAACGTAGCACCAATACAAGAAATGAATACAACAAACAATGCTTATGCGAGTACTTGAAAAACAAAGTAAATCTTGCTGATACTTTTTTTTTTTTTTTAATGATGGTGTTCCCAACTTATACAGCAGTACAACACTTAATAAACTAGGAAAGAGCAGTAAAAAGGCAAAAGGGAGGGAGAGAGAGAGAGAGAGAGAGAGAGAGAGAGAGGGGTGGGGAGGGAGGGAGGGAAGGAGAGAGAGGAGGGGGGGGGGAGGAGGAAGGAGAGGAGAAGGAGAGAGAGAGAGAGAGGAGGAGAGAGAGAGGAGAGAGAGAGAGGGAGAGAGAGAGAGAGAGAGAGAGAGAGAGAGAGAGAGAGAGAGAGAGAGAGAGAGAGAGAGAGAGAGGAGAGAGAGAGAGGAGGGAGAGGGAGAGGGACGAGAGAGAGAGAGAGAGAGAGGGGAGAGAGAGGGAGAGAGAGGGAGGGAGGGAGAGAGAGAGAGGAGAGAGAGAGAGAGGGAGAGAGAGAGAGAGAGGAGAGAGAGAGAGAGAAAGAGAGAGAGAGAGGGGAGAGGAGAGAGAGAGAGAAACACAAGTTGGACTCACAGAGGCAGCATTGATATCGGCCCCTCTGTCCAGGAGCAGACGTGTGATGCCTTCCTGCCTGGCCAAGGCTGCACATGAAGTGGTGTGTTCTCTTTCTGAAAGCACAAGCCACCCCTCAGTCTAAGCCTTAAACTCTTTTTTTTCTCATATCTAAACACATGGATGAAGGAAAAAAAAAGGGGGGGGGATAATGAATTACATTTAAATAAACCTTGGAGAAACAAAAAAAAAATTAGGTGGTCGGTGGTCTAGAGGTAACGCGCCTGCCTAGAAAGCGAAAAGTCCCGGTGGAAGTGTGCGTTAGTTTGAATCTCGTTTGGGCCCCGGAACTTTTTCCCCCCATCCATTAGATCATGAGTGGTGGTCTGGGTGCTTGTTTTCAGATGAGATGATAAAACTGAGGTCCTGTGTGTTACACATAATTATTTAACGCACATAAAAGATCCCTAGGCAACCAGAGAGTTGTCCCTGGCAAAGTTCTATAGAAAAAAAAAGCCAGTCTGATAGGGAAACAAATACAGTTGCAGACAGGAAAAGGAAAAAAAAAAGATAAATGGTGGCGCTACTCTTGTGGTAACGCACTCTCCCCGGGGGAGAGTAGCCTGAATTTGACGCAGAGAAATCTGCCATGACTTTGAAGTGGTATAAATAAAAAATTAAAATAAAATAATGACGTAAATTTATACATTAATGACAAGCTACATCAAACAAGAATAGAAGCATAAAAACTTAAAACGTCTTAGCTCAAAATCATTAGGTCAAGGAAGAAGCCCACTTACTAGGTAGCAATGGAAAAGAGACAAGTAAACTGATACCGATAGTCTATGCTGATCAAGAGCTGCCATTTCTGTTGATATAAATCTATTTTACTGCTCATTTTATAGTACGGGTTGAAACCCCCCCCCCCAGCTGACAACTACAACAAACATTTAGTTATAACTTTTCATCAATAGTTGTGTGCAGTGTGGAACAGGATCAGGAACACTGTATGACCGTATTATGAAAGGCATTTGACATGACAACTAAATTGAAATCATAACAGAAATGCAAAGTCAGGAGGCTTATTCAATGAGAGCAATAAAACAGTTTTTATACTTGGAGACAAAGCCTATACACAGAACAAAATCTGGATGACAATCCTCAATTTTAGCAATCTAATTCTGGGAAAACAAAATATCAAAGAGCTCAACAAAACCATGTCCATACCTGCGTTCTGACCTCTGGGTTTGCTCCCCTGTTCAACAATTCCACCATGACCCCAACATGACCTTCCTTGGCAGCCAGATGAAGGCCACTCATGCCATTCTGAGAGAAGCAGAGTATTATAATCACATATATATATATATATATATATATATATAGAGAGAGAGAGAGAGAGAGAGAGAGAGAGAGAGAGAGAGAGAGAGAGAGAGAGAGAGAGAGAGAGAGAGAGAGAGGAGAGAGAGATAAAGACAATATGAAATCAAACAGAAATTAATAAGAAACAAGGTGTCAAGATGGCTTAGACATTTACCTGCCTAACAAGTACACACAAGGTTCTGGGTTTAATTCCCAGCCTTGCCCTTTCCTCCCAGTTTGACAGGAAAATCAAACTGAATGTCATCTTTCAGAGGAGACTATAAACCAGTCAGACCTTGTGCATTTGTGCACATCAAAAGAACACACAGTAGCTGAAAATCAGAATGAGCAAGGAGGTACCTCCCAACTGTATTGGCAAAATTGGTAGGTCTTCTCTACCTCTCCCAACTGTATCCATGAAGAGCAATTGCCTATAGATGCAAAAATCTCATCATTAGTAAACCTCGAAGCTCTAGCTGAGGAATGAACCAACACCCCTCCAAAAAAGATTACCCACCTGAAATAATAAATTATTGGAGGTACTTGTATATATATAGACTGTTCCAAAAGTTTTCCATTCACTCTACTTTTGATATCCAGCGTGTTAAGACATGGGTACTATATGATGAAAATGGAATACGTGATATCAATAATAAATCTGACGTGACAACAAATACAAGAAAAGCTTGCTCGATTAACAGGTGTACCATGCTGAATGTGGCAAACTCAAAGTAGCATGTGAAAGCAAAGTTGTTAATGTTATATATCAAAATATCTTACCTAGTAAAAGAAAAAAGAGATACATAAATTCACACACACACACACACACACACATTTGAAAGGGAATTTTTTATATGCATTTTTACTTTAAACCTAGATTTCAAAAGCTAATACATGAAACCTTACACACACACACTCTCTCTCACTCACTCACTCAAACACACACACACACACACACATTCTCTCTCTCTCTCTCTCTCTCTCTCTCTCTCTCTCTCTCTCTCTCTCTCTCTCCTCTCTCTCTCCACACACACACACAAATTCATTACGCTTTCATAACCAAAAATACATCACCTGTACTACTTCCCTCATAAAGAATAACATAATATTATCATAATAAATATACATATATTATAATTATATATATATATATGTAAAAAAAAAAATATATATATATATATTCATCATTACATTACCACCTGTATTGCTTTTTCTTACGATCCTAAACTGACTGTTCCACTCACAAAGTTAACGGTGTTGACATCATGACCCTTGTCCAGCAGACTGACCACCTCCTCCAAGTTGCCTGCCCTGACCGCCCGAAGGAAGTTAGCGTCGGTATCCGACATTAATGTCATCCTGTCTGCACCCTGTTCTGTCTTTTCGTTTCATTGCTGAACATGCGGAAACAAGCAAAAATAAAGAAAATAATACTAAACATCTTTCTGCATCACTGACAACGGTATCAAAGCAGAAGAGCTATTCATTTATTTATTTATTATTTTATTCTTTTATTTTGAGGATAATGGAATAAGCATTCATGTGCTTTTTTACATCCAGTCCCTGTGTGTATGCAGTTTTGTCAATTTTGTCATCTGTTCCTACCAGCACACAATGGCCTACTCTTCTGAAAAGAAAAACAGGTTTTAACATGTGTGCAAGATGTTCTCTGTGCATTTGCACAGGGGACTTCCATTTATAATCTCATCTGAAGGACTTTTGGGGGGTGTGGAGTTGGCACTGATGACAGTGATGTTAACTCCAGAGAAAAAATCCTCTTGAACGAGATTCAAATCTGGTCAGCAGATCACGAGCGCAATGCGCATCACTCTAACCACCAGGTTATCCTGTTCCCTTGCTTTATCATAGTTTAAGCTAGGTTTTTTTTTCACAAGTGCCTGTGCATGCCCACAAAGTGACACAGCTACACACACAGTGATATTGCACACACGTTAAATCTTGTTCCGCTTTTTGAAAGAGTAGGCCATTGTGTGCCAGTGGGAACAGATGACAAAATTTGCAAAACCGCATACACACAGGGACTGGATGTAAAAAAGCACATGAGTGCTTATTCCTTTATCCTCGATATAAAAGAATAAATAAATAAAAAATAAATAAATAAATATTGTCCAACACACACATGCACACACACAAGATATTAATTTTTAATTCCTTTCATCCCATTTCATTCTTTTTTTTTTCATTAAAAAAAAAATCTGCTTTGCTATTAAAAGAACCACCACCAGGCTATCCCATACCCTTGCTTTATCATAGTTTAAGCTAGTGTGTATTTTTTTGTTAATCTGCTCTGCTATTTAGATTATACACTTGTAAACAAAACTCAGTTTCAAGATTAAAAATTCAAAATGAAGGAAAGGAATACAAGAGGGGAAGGAGTCGAGGCATTTTGAGGTTTAGTTCAAATACAAAAACCTCCTGTTATCTTTTCTTTTAGTCGACTATCACCATTCTGCATTTTTGTAATAGTCCAATACTCTATTTTTCTCTCTTGCTTTCTTCTAAAAAAATTTTTTTTATTTGTTTGAATAAGAGTCATTTAAAATTTGTAATCAATGTAAATTTGTAATGTAATGGTAGTATGGTACTGGAAAAAAAAAAGAAAGAGCTACTGAAAAAATCTCTCTCTCATACACACACACTACACACACACTGGCACACATGTGCATGTGACATGCATGCATGAACACATATATACACAAATATAATGTACACACTGACACACAGTGTACACACACACTGACACAGTGTTTATCACTGTATGCACACACACACAGCATAAAAATATGTGCAGTATAGGAATTCTCAATGAGTTACATGAATACAACTCTGTGTGTTCGTGTTCGTCCTTCAATTTAACATCCTTCCATTAAATACTAACTAAAATAGTGGCGCGCGCACGTGTGTGTGTGTGTGTGTGTGTGGCGCTTATCATTTTGGTATGAACTCTTGCTTTTCAGTTTCTGTTAGTATTGATATTTTGGGGTGTATTGCTATTACACAGTATTAGGTTTATTCTCTTGTTCAATTAGTTTGTAATCCTCCATACCCCAAATGGGATGAAAGGAATTAAAAATTAATATCTTGTGTGTGTGTGCATGTGTGTGTTCCACAATATCACTGTGTGTGTAGCTGTGTCACTTTGTGTGCATGCACAGGCGCTGTGTGTGTGTGTGTGTGTGTGTGTGTGTGTGTGTGCCTGCACATACTAAGTATGAGTGTGTGTATGTATTATAATCTGTGTATTATACAATATATTGTCCATCCATGCGGAAGGCTTGCACAGATTTATGACCTCAGCTCAACAACTTTCCCTCCCTGTGGCTGATCAGATGTGTTGAACTTGGGAGGAAGGAATGTTCCTGCTGTACACACTACATATTGCAAAAATAGACGGGTAATTTGATGGCCAATAACGACGATACTTAGTACGATGATTACGCCTGACCTTAACCTATGATCTGCCACACCCTCTCACAGATCTATAAAGATCTACGATTGTATCGAATCCTGTATCGAAACTGAAAGGGGGGAGGGGAGGGGGGCACACTGTGCATTTTTGATCAAGGCAATGAAAGGAAATTACTGAATCCGTTATGCTTATGATTGCCTACATTTTTGTTATGCAACACAAAAATATTGACCGACTTCATCGAACGTGCTGCTGCAACAGATGTCAAAATGAAAAAACGCTCATTAGTATGATAAGCATATTACTAAACACCAGAAAACAAATTACTCACGCAGTCATGGCTTGTGGCGATCGGAAAACTGTTACCATATTTTCAACATAAAACTATAATTGATGAATTCATTCGGAATGAGGATTTTGTTCCAATTTCTGTCATAAATCTGGTCTGGTCTTCAGATTTTGCGCCAGGGAGCAGACAACACAATACAGAGGTGGTCTTAAGCAAGGGACACCAAGCTAGGCTAATGGTAAACAGCGAACGCAGTTGTTACCCCTTACATCATTACTCGAGAAAACACCAAGAAAAGAGATACGTAAATGTAGAAATAAATGCACTTTTGATTATTTTTTGAAGGGGTTCAAGGACAGAAAGCTCGAGTTTTAAACTGATCTTTGCAGATTGGTCGAGTAAAGAAGCAAAAACAAAACTTAAGTGATATACGGGAGACAATTTTTGTTCGTACTATAGAATTTTATGAAAGAGATCGTTTCCCTCCCTTCCACTATTTGTGAGATGGCTATGACCCCCCCCCCCCCCCCCCCATCTGATGGTACAAAAATGCAACAGTAGCTTCATCACTTTTGGTTTCGTTTTAAAGCCTGGGAATATTTACTTTACTCCCTGTCATGATAAGTAAAGTTAGCCATATAGTCCAACCAACCAAGTTCTATTAAAAAAAAAAAAATTGGTTCAATTGCATCGTCATCCATTTCTTTTTCCTGTCTGCAACTGTATTTGCTTCCCTATCACAGTGGCTTTTCTACAGATTTTGCCAGGGACAACTCTTGTTGCCGTGGGGGGTTCTTTTACGTGCGCTAAATAATTAGAGGACCTTGGTTTATCGTCTTATCCGAAAGACTAGCATCCAGACCACAACTCATGGTCTTGCGGATGGAAGAAAAGTTTCGGGCCCAAGTGGGGATTGAACCATCGCACACTTTCCACCCTGACTTTTTGTTTTTCTAGGCAGTCGCGTTACCTCAAGACCACACGAATCCCAGTCATGCTATTCGGTTTTAGGGACTGTACCAATCAACTGTCCATTAATTACCACTACACTTATAGCTATGCACCATTTCCCTTTTTTAGATACGGCGGATCAATGGTCTGCAACATACAAGGAAATTGCCTGCCTAAAAAGCAAGACATGATTGATGCTTGGTCATTTTTGGGGTGTTTTTTTTGGGTTTTTTTAATATTCCGTCTTTTATCCAGTCGTGTTGTCCCTATCAGACGTTCTCCTAACGAGGCAATACAGTTGTTCTGAATGTTGTTTGTCTCGGGTTTGGTCCCCGTTTCCGACAGAACTTTTCCCTCAATCCAGTACACATCGAATGGTGGTCTGGGTGCTAGTCTTACAGATGAGACAAATAAATCAAGATCTTGATGGTTGTTGGTATTGACAGTGAGCATTGTGTAATCTCGTCACAGTCTTTATATTATTTTCTTCCCGTTTTTAGCACCACGTGTGAATGATAGTGTTAACACTTTGTCATAATTACTGTAGATAGCATGTTCACTTGCACTGGTTCGCGATATTTAATCAATAGCAATTTTCTTCCCGTTTTTGAAGGAGAAAGAACTCAAGAACTCAAGAACTCAAAGATTTTAATGTACTTTAGCCTTTGGCCACAATACATCGACATGTTAGGTCAAAATGTACAGAATAATTATTATATAGCATGGATTTACAATCTTCGTAGTCATGGAAGTAATAATCTGCACCTAGTACCATACAAGCAATCAAAATAGACCCTCAAAGTAACGGACACCTTTCAAAACATCACATCTAATGAGTAGATGCATAAATGTAAACAAACAAAATACTACTTTCATGTTCTTTAGAGGCCTTCAAAGAACTGCACTTTGTCTCCTATTTACTGCATGGAAAACAAATCTGGACAAATTGTGTCTGTGACTTCTATTTGTTGCTTTCAAAAGCACATGTACAGGATCTTTTACTGATTCTTTTAGAAATTTACCCCTCAAGTCTTTATAAAGACAACAGTCAAAAATAAAATGGTGCTCGTTTTCAGTTTTGTCTTTGCAGAATGGACAGTGTCTATCCTGTGCTGCCTCACTGTATCGATTTACGTTATTCTTAAGCGGGAGTACATTCAATCTCAACTGGGTGATGGCAACACGAAAACAGTATGTCTCCATATCACAGACATATTTTTCTTTTTCAAAAACTGGTTTAAATGTTCGATATAAATCATACCTCTTGCGGTCTCTAATGGTCCCATCCCATTCCTGTACAAACAAATCAATTAGTCTGTTTAAATGCACACAAAAACATTTTTACATCTCCAACGCCATGCTGCATCCATACAATATTAAATCCAGTCTCACACAAAATTTCTCTTACTCTTGTAGCCCAACACTCTTTTCCAGATCTATCCAATTCAAATAGCATCGTGTAAGCTTTATAGGGTAATCTATTTCTATCCATCTGTAACAATTTTAACCAGTATCTCAAGCAGTTAACACAAGAGTGAATAAATAAGGCATATCTTCCAAGCTCTCCATAAACCATCTTATTTGGTGCTCTTGCAGGGACTCCTAGAAATCGTTTACATGCCATTAAATGAACTTTTTCTACGTGCTCTAGCCTCTGCAATCCCCAAATTTCTGATGAATATAATAATATTGACCGAATCTTAGTGTAAAAAATTTTTAAGAATACATTCGAGATCATCTCTTTATACTTTTGAAAGACCTTATTTAATTGTAAAACTGCTTTTTTCCCCTTTGCTGCTAAATGTGTAGTACCCCTTTTAACACTTATCATAGTTGTAAAGTTAAACCCCAAATAACAGTAATTATTAACCACTTCTAACTTCTCAGAATTGTAAAACCATTTTTCATGCACACCCAAGTACCCCCCTTTTCTGAATACTATTACTTTTGTCTTTTCGGAATTAACACTTAGCTTCATTTTTATGCAGCATTCATGCAACACATTAAGTTGAGTTTGAAGGCCCATGGGTGTGATTGAAAATAAAGCAACATCATCAACAAACAGCAATATGAAAAGCTCCATATCATCTGGCAATAACAATGCACCATGTTTACCCTTTTCTTCAATGTTATCTGCTATCTGATTAATAAAGATGGAAAATAACGTAGGGCTCATAACACATCCTTGCCGTACACCAATAGGACATTCAAACATTTCTGAGAATTCGTGATTTATGCATATACACGACAATAATGATTGATACATAGCTTGTAAACAGGCAAAGAATTTTCCTTTAACCCCTTGATCGTATATACTAAAAGTTTGTTGTGTCGAACAGAGTCAAAGGCTTTTCTAAAATCCACAAATGCAACATATAACTTTTTGCCCTTTTTACTCAAATATTTCTGAACTGTGGCATACGATGTAAAAATATGATCAGCAGTCGAGTAATTTTTGCGAAATTCTGCTTGAGAATCTGAAAGTAAATCATTATCTTCTAGCCATGTGTACAGTCTTTTGTTTAGAATAGTTGTGTAACACTTTGAAATAATACTAAGTAGTGATATTCCTCTATAATTATCAACCATTTCAGGATTCCCTTTTTTGAATATCGGAATGATAATAGCTTTTGACCATTCTTGCGGAAAAATACCTTGGTCAAAAATAGCATTGAATAGTTTTGTCACAAATAAATGTACTTCTTCCCCACCAGCCTGTAGCATTTCAGCAGATATATTATCAATTCCACTTGCTTTACCTTTCTTGAGTTTCCTAATGGCTTGAGCGACTTCCTCTACTGATATGGGTTTGTTTAGCACATGATTATTTTCTTCAGATAAGTCAGCTTCAATTGCCATCTGCTCTATCTCTTCATTGCTATTTTGAAACAGTTTGTTAAAGTGGTTAAACCACTCTTGTATACTAATATTGTTATTGGTCTCTTTTTTCCTCC
>CM054149.1:29133940-29192940 GCA_028751875.1 Rapana venosa | reverse complement strand
TCATTTGTAGGTTGAATAGAGACCAACGATATTTTTTACAGACCCACAGAGGCCCTCTCAGGTATGTCGCCTTGTAAAAAAAAAATTTTTTTAAGTTGAGATCTAATATCAGAACTGTGCAGCTACGTACAGATTAAAACAAGATTGAAACCAAACTCTTCTGTCGTTCCTCGTACCAACGCTCCAGCCAACCACAAGGGTCAACCTAGGACTGTCTCCAATTTGTGAGAGGACCTCATGAACCACAGGTAAAAATGGGATCAAAAGCAATACCGGTCACCTGTCAGCGACACCGTTCTTGATGATAGCCCCTGATGCATGCCCCGTCAGCTGTCTCCATCCCCCCTTCTGTCTTCAGTCCATCTGCAGATTTCATTTTTCGCCAACTCCGTCCACTTGGCTATGTTGTCCACGTAGGAAGTCTGTGGTCTTTCTCGTGGTCTCCTGCAATCTATGTTTGCCCTAGGCCACAGTCTTCACTACATGATTTATACACCAGTCCTCAAAGACTGCCTTGTTCGTAGTGAAGAAACATTCTTTTCTGAACAAGCAAAAAAAGAATTTTAATATTTGTGTGCAAATGCTAACTTTATCCGAATGCTTTGATTCGGTGCATGAATATATGTAACCTATTGAAAGCCTTGTACGCTTCGATTTGTTTGCTTTACAAGATTCAGCGCTATATAAATACCATATATTATTATTATTATTTATTATCATAATTATTATATTATTGTACGCACCTTTCATCCCATGTCCTCTTGTAAAGTAGAGCGGGCCATAACGAGCGGGTAAAAGTGGATGACAAAATCGGAACACATCGACAGTTTGAAAGCATGTTGTAACAGTTTTCACTTCTCCATTGGCCTCATAAAAAGCTTGTAAGCAAAGGAAACACAAACGAAATATATGGCGGCGGATGTCACTGCAGCATTGGCGTTATCGGCTTCTGAACAGCAGCTAAGAACAGTAACTCGGGAAACCATAAAGGCGGAAGTATTGCCAATATTTCATTTCCTTTCATTTTCATACCACTTTCAGTCACGGTAGAGTACTCTGCGTGAAATTCGGGCTGCTCTCCCCGGGGAGAGCGTGTCGCCACAAGAGCAGCGCCACCCATGATTTTTTTTTCCTGTCTGCAACTGTATTTGTTTCCCTATCAGACTGGCATTTTCTGCAGAATTTTACCAGGGACAACTCTCTTGTTACCTGGGGTACTTTTACGTGCACTAAATAATTCGATGTAACGCACAAGACCTCGGTTTATCGTCTCATCCGAAAGACTAGCACCCAGACCATCACTCATGGTCTAATGGATGGGGGGAAAGTTTCGGGCCCAAACGGGATTCCAACCACCGCACACTTCCCACCCGGACTTTTCGCTTTCTAGGCAGGCGCATTACCTCTAGACCCCCGATTCACTAAATAACACATGTGTCTGCTTTCGATTATCCATGTCCTTTCATTACAGGTTGTTTATGCCCCACAAACCAAGAAGGCCACATCAGGGATCTCACCTCACTGAGTTTACATTCACTTCAAATTTAAAATCATCATCTAATACAGCTCCGTCAACCTGGAAAAACAAATTACATTAAATGACAGAGTACTTTAATAATTTCATTCCTTAAGGCTGGTAAAATCAGGCCGTGTTGAGGACGCCAGCCATTGCGCTTAATCTACCATCCTCGGCTTACAAAAGAAAAGTGTAAAGCAAAGATAACGGACACTTCAAGGTAACCGAAATCACACTAAAAATGCTACATGGGCTACTAACACTGCAGAATGAACATCCTGTGCCCATCCCAGCCTTTACAATATCACCATCTGGCTGCTAGGACAAAGCTATATTACAGGCAAAGTGTCATACAATGTTTAAGAATAAAATCCTTGTCAGGTTTGCTTTAAAAAAAACAACAGGAGAATGGACTGAAAACACTAAGCAAGGAAGAGGGAACGGGTAGAAAAGTAAGGAAAAAAGGAACAAAGAGAGTGAGAGAAAAGGGGAAACTTAAAGCGCAGACCCCTATCATAGTGGCGTGAAATCCTCTAGAACTGGACTAACTGTCTATGGGTACAAAGAACGACTCGGCGCCTTTAATCTACACACCCCCTACCTCCCTCTACCTCCACTTCCTTAAAGAATTACGCTGAACCAAAAGACAAACAAACCACAGCAATTTTTGGAAGAACCGGAACAACAACCCACTGGACTTTCAGGGCCTGCTTTAGGAACAGGAAATATTTTGAACAGGCCATCAGACCTCAGAGCTGCTATGTACACTATGTTACTGACCAGTGTATGTGGTTGGGTTTTTAGTTCCACTCCTCCCTGTGTACGTGTGGTGGGGTGGGGGGGGGGGGGGGATGTTCTACTACAAGGAAAAAAATCATACACGCCCTCTGTGTGTTGTGAGTGTGGTGTGTCTGTCTGCCTGCCTATAGTCTGTATGCTGCGCGTGCTAATGTTTTGTACATGCACACACACACGCACACACACACACACACACACACTAGTACTTTGCCAAGTGTGCTAGCATTCTAGCATGCATGCAAGAGCTCTAACCAATAGGCTTTTCCGTTCCCCCCCCCCCCCTCTTTTTGTTATTCCAGGCCTCTTGCCTTTCAATCCTTTATTTTTCTATTTTCTGTCTTTTTCTATGTTCTCCCTCAACTCCCTGGAAACTCATTGGGGGCATGGCGCTGCCCTGGAATTTGCTTTCACACTCTGTCTCTTGCCAATTCCAGCCCGTGAGAGGGAGGCCACTCCTCCTCAGTTATGTGCTGGATGTGTTCATGTTTCCCTAACCTACCGAAAGCTGGCGTGAATTACAGGATCTTTAACGTGTATATTCGATTTGCATATTCATACACACACGGGAAGGAAGTAAAGGAAATGGCAGGTGTGGGCTTTAAGTTGACATGGAAGCTCCCTAAAAAAACAATCGACACCATTAATTCACCAGACTCCACAGTCAAGATTCGAACCCACAGCTAGGTCTACATGAACCCCTCCCCCAGACCTGGAAGTCAAAGACTCTTATCCACTCAGCTCACACCAGGCAACCTTCGTGGTCCTCCCGTCAGTCTGTCTGCCTGCTTACCTTTTATTGTACCAAGGAGAACACTGGACCAGACATCTTGGTAATCAACACTCCCCTTAATCCTCTACCCTAAAAAAAACAAACACAATATCTTATCCACGACTGTTATTGACAGCACTGACCGAGTTTTCCCCTCCTCCCCGGCATAGAAACAAGGGAAGAAACTAATCCCATTTGCTACAGCCCTTGGATTCAATTCATCAGGTCTCTTGTTGTATGCTGCGTAGTTTTTTGTTTTGCTTTGCTTTCCTCGCTGACAACCATGTACAAAACTTGTCAATCAGCCTACTCCTCCACCCTTCCCCCTCAGATCCTTCCCAGACCACCACCACTCCCACCCCACTACCTCTTTTTTATTTTTGGGGGGGTATAAGAATATGTGTAGTGTCGTTAAATGGCCGTTGTCCTTAACGTCGTTAAATGGTCGACAGAGATAAGAACTGCTCCCTCTGGTCTCAAGACTTTAGATGTGGATACTCCAATCTGTTAATTTTATTTTATGCTAAGAAAATGTATGTGTTATCTCAAAATGCGTTGCTCTCGACTTCGATATCAATGGACCTCGGTATTAAGCCTTGCTGATAATTATTACATACCAATATCCAATGTCAAATCAGGTCAAACATACTGGATTTTTCTGGTCAAGTTCAGGGGGGCACTCCTTTAATGTTTGCAGTTTCGATTTATTTATTTTTTATTAATATCGTCTCTCTTTTTTTCGCAGGATGGGATAGACAAGTGTCAAAGAGCGCTGCTCTCCCAGATAGGGTTAAAAGCAAGCATTGACATGGTGCCTGCTGATTGATGACCGTTTAGACGACTTGGCTTCAGTACAGTCCCCCAGTTCACCCCCTGTAAATGGGTACCAGCCTCATTAAGGGACATGAAGGTAAACGCGAGGGAGAGGAGATGGACGCCCCCCTCACGATGCTGGCTCCTAGTGTTATAGTTGCACTTTGCACACTATAACTTTGAACTACAACCCCCCTTACATTACACCTCTCCCCTCCACCCCCACCCCCCTCTTCCACAAAAACTGTTCAACTTGGGCTACAACTTCATCATTTGCTTAGATCAAACAATTCCAAAAGACAGAGTTAGGTTTCTTTGACAACCTAAATCAGTGTTACAGTGTTGTGTCCCAAACAAACAACTTCTCAGTCTGTTTGTATCCCAAGGTTGTGGGCTGGAGAATCTTTTAATCCACTTGAGACTTTAGCTAAGGAGGGCCCAATGGGTTTTGTGTTTGCAGCCCATTACTTAGCTAGGTGTCCAGGAGGTCCTCCCATCGTGAAGTTTGGAGCATTGGCAACCAATCCATGTGAGAATTGTCCACTGTCTTAGCTTTGAGTGTCTCAGTTGACATGTGAGGCCTAGTAACACAAGTAGCATGTGTAACTGGTGCACCTTCCCTCACCTTAAGTGGTCCAACATGTCTCTGTGAGCAACTCCTTGCAATGGTTGCAGCTAAGTTTCTCAAGTAGGCCTATCCTCCTATTAGATAGCTGATGGCTGGCTCAGCCTTTTGTCAGCTACAGTGAGTCCCTCTCTATTCATTGGCCTGAGTCCTTGAGGTAGTCTAGAGTGTCCAGTGGAACAGTGATGTGGTAAACACTTCAGAGCAGCTATAGCTAGTCTAAGGCTCTGTCAATGGGGCCCTCTTTTCTTGATTGACTAGCATCCCCCCCTTTCCCCCTCTCTATTACCCCCCCCCCCCCCCACCTCCATCCTCTATTGACCCAGCATATTTGTAATCAGAGACTACATTGGTTGATTTTAAATTTGTTATGTCACTTGATTTGAAGTGTGGTTAGGATTTGTTTCATCTCAGTTTCCAAATGTATTCATATGGTCAGTTGGTCCTGCAACTGAACCAACATAACAGGGTGTACATGCATTTTAAAGTCTTTCTCTGCTGGCTGTCCTGAGGCAACATTCCTTCTTGATTTAGGCTGTGTGCTCCTGACAGAATGAACTTAGACAGAAACAGAAGTTTTGTTCTCCTGCTGAGCTGTAAGTGAGAATTTTCTTTTTGATATAATTTTTGCTTAAAAGATAATAT
The DNA here is from genome assembly GCA_028751875.1 of Rapana venosa. Lineage (NCBI taxonomy): Eukaryota > Metazoa > Mollusca > Gastropoda > Neogastropoda > Muricidae > Rapana > Rapana venosa. The sequence continues at coordinate 29,187,774 of CM054149.1, read as the reverse complement.
AAGGAAAAAGCTGATTTGATAAGTAGAATCTTAATTTTCGCGGAATTAACTATGATCGAATATTGGACAAGTTCAGTGAAAGTGGTGGTGTAGTTGCTTTACACATGAAAAATGGCTAAATCATGAGACTTTTTAATAATAACTTGTGTGATCTTGGCATTTTTTCCAAAATTGGATGTTTCATGATGAGAAGTGGAATTTTTATGATAAGTAATTATTATGATGTGTGTATTTATGTTGAGATGAAGTTTGTAAATTGCACTGATCAAAATATGTGGATTTGGTAACAGAGCTTTGGAATAGAATACTATATAGCAAAGTTGAAATTGAGATATAGAGTTTGTGATGCTCAAAAGAGTTGAACATGAATACTTGAAGGTTAGACTTGAAATGCAGTACAGAACAGCCTAGTTAGGCCCCATTGTAATTGGCGCTCTAAAGTGGGCAGTCTGTGGCATGGAGGTGTGAACTTTAGGAGTATGGGTTATCATTGTGTCAAAAGTGGTTAATTTGTATGGGTTTTGTGACATTAGATTGGTGCCGCTTTGCTCTCTCTCTCTCTCTCTCTCTCTCCTCTCTCTCTCTCTCTCTCTCTCTCTCTCTCTCTCTCTCTCTCTCACTCTCTCCTCTCTTCTCTCTCTCTCTCCCTCGTGCTACAATATCCATGGGTATGAAGGGCCCAACGATGTTGAAAGATCTTAGTAGAGAACTAATTTCTGTGGTGACATTATTAGGATAATGTCAGTTGAGAGTAATTGAGGAAAGGATTTCCTACTTAGTTGTAGTCTTAGGTTGTCTGATTTACACTGAGTACCTCTCTATGTTTCCCTAGGATTAACTGGTTTTTGGTATGGAGTGATGAAAGAACATTGGGTTTCTTACATTCGGCTAGACGACAATGTTGCTATTTGCTGTTGTGTGCCTTTTCATGTACCCTAGTTAGATATGGATAGAGTTATTTACCTGAATTTTATCTTTGTTTCAGGTGTGTGTTGTTGGTAGATAAAAAATAAAAAAAAGTGTTACCATAACACCCCTGTCGCTTGGCCCTCACAACATTCCTTTGGGGGGGGGGGGGGAGTGAGGAGTTGCCAGTGTCCTAACAACCCTTTCCCACGAACCTTCTTGTCACCCTCCAACAATTGCGTCGTCGACAGGATAGCAGGTTAGTTTTATTTACTATACACCAACACAGCACAGCAATCTACCATGGCGTACAGACGATGAGATGGTGTTTCCTGCCCATGAACTGCAGCACTTCTCTGGAGAACTGACAGACCTGTCTGGAGACCACTCCATGGAAGTGAGCGAGTCCTGGCGGCCTTCCCTATGGGAGACGAGATGAGCTGTGCCACTACAACTCAAGCCATCTGAAGGGAGTGGCTCGAAGAGAGGTAAATGCTGCACACGATTGAAGAACCAACACCCCAGAGAAGATCATCAACATCCTCAGGCCGTGTTTGGTGACAGGCGACAGACTAACCACCTCCTGTCTGCCTTCTACTGTCGGGACCAGCTGCGAGAAGATCGGTTCCACATGAACTACTTCTCAAGAGTTTGTAGGGGCCCTGGAGAGGACCATCCATATGAGAAAAGGCAGACGCCCTCGCAGATTACCTGTTGAGGACAGGTTTATTTACGGACTTTTCAACTTCAGAGATTGAGAAGGGAGCTACGCCGTATGGTAAGTGAGTGAAACCGGAAACCACCTTCTTCCAGACTGAGAATGACAGCGCTCAGGTGGTTGAGAGAGAAGAACAAGAGAATGTGACTGGGAAAGTGAACTTATATTGACTCTGAAGCAACACATATGAGTGTTAGAGAATAAGGTTAAATCCCTGTGTGAGTCGGTTCTGTCAGATGAGGTCTTTAGTTGGAAATGTTTCTTCTGGGAAAAGGAACGTAAGAGAAAAAGAAGCGTAACAAGAACAAACCAGTCAAAGTAGTCCCAGTTTCTGAGAGATTCAAACCCCCGAGTAACTGGTTTGAAGGTTTAAGACCACTGACGAAGATAGCATAAACGGAATACAGAGTCGTTGATAAGACTGCGTAAGAATCTTCTGCTAGCTTCGCCATAGCATGGATGATGAGTCACAGGAGAGTGAATGGGGTGCTGCTGCCTATTCCACCCAAACCAGGTAATTTCTGGTTCTTCCTCACCAAGGAAGAGTAGTGGACAAAGTCAAATGTCCCACTGCTGTGACTGAAAGATCTTTGAGGGATCTTTGACTGAATTGGCTAGGGCCAATTGGCAAGGTAGCATGTCTTCATCCAAGAAAGAACAAGGACCTAGGCATCCAGAGCCTGATGTGAGTTTATAAATCCCATAAGGTTTCCTGACAGAGGAAAGTGTTCAGGAAAGAGTCATTGCGCGGTGGTAGAAGACAAGTCAATGTGAATAGGAATATGGCATTCAGTAAGGATTGCAGCTTGTGCGTAACTGACAGTGTATGGCTGTGATTGCTAATCTTAGTATTTTGACGTTGCAGTAATTATGGAAATGTTTTGTTCTTTTCTTTCAGGGTTCTTAAAATGCATAATGTTTCTGTCGTGCATTACTTTTGTGTTGCAAATGTTTTGATTTGCAGAAATTGTCATTGTATTATGAAATTATTTTTTATGATTATGTTGGTTATTATATACAATTGATTTTTGTGTCTGTTAATGGTAACATAAATTGGAGAGGCTATGAAGGAAGATCATTAAGTAAATGATGAGTAATGGCAAATAGTAGTTTTTGCTGGGTAAATCTAGGGTTGCCAGATTCATGAAGGCAACTTGTCAAATGTGTTGGCTATGAAACAGGCCTAATCCGTCTAGGCCTGGTTTGGTAAATCATACAGTTTTTCATAAGCATTGTTTCCTTGAGTTTCTTTGGTTAGTTTCTCATACAGTGTTCAGTATGGCTGTCAAAGAAGAAAGACTTTTCAGTAAGCTGATCTCGTAGTTCTTTGATCTATCAAGCAAGCAATGAGGACAATGCAATTTTAAAAGCTTGGGGAGTGTGTATATGTTGCACTTTGCGCACTATAATCTTTGAACTACCACCCCCCCCTTTCATACCCTCTTCATCCCCCCCCCACCCCCCCCCTCTTCTAAAAAGAACGGTTCAACTTGGCCTAGACTTCATCATTTAGCTTAGTTCAACAATTCCAAAGACAGAGTTAGTTTTCTTTGGACACCCTAACACAGTGAACAGTGGTTGTGTCCAAACAAACAACTTTCTCAGTCTGTTAGATGCCCATGGTTGTGGGCTGATAATTCTTATTTAATCCACTGAGACATTAGCTAAGGAGGCCCATTGGGGTTTGTGTTGGCAGCCCTTACATAGCTTAGGTGTCCAGCATTCTCCATCAGAGAGTTGGAGCATTGGTCAACAACCATGTGGTGAATTGTCACTGTCTAGCTTGAGTGTCTCAGTGGACTGGAGCCTAGTAAACAGGAGGCATGTGAACTGGTGCACCATCCCAACACCTTACGTGTCCAACATGTCCTCCTGTGAGCAACTCCTTGCCATGGTTGCAGCAAAGTTTCTCAATGTAGCCTATCCTCCTATTAGAAGCTGATGGCAGGCCAGCCCTTTGACAGCTACAGTGGAGTCCCTCTCTATTCATGGCCCCTGAGTCCTTGTGGTAGTCTAGAGTGATCCATGTAACAGTGATGTGGTAAACACTTCAGAGAGCATGCTACAGCTTAGTCTATAGGCTTGTGTTGGGGCCTCTTTCCTTGTTGAAATAGCACCCCCCTTCCCCCTCATCTATTACCCCCACCCACCCCTCTCCTCTATTGACCACAGATTTTGTAATGCAGAGACTACATTGGTTGATTTAAATTTGTTTGTCACTTGATTTGATGTTTGGTAGGATTTGTTCATCTCAGTTTCCAAATGTAATTCATTTCATTGGTCAGTTGGTCCTGCAACTGAACCAACATAACAGGGTGTACATGGCATTTTAAAGTCTTTCTCCTTGCTGGCTAGTCAGAGGCAACTTTCTTCTTGTGTAGGCCTGTGTGCTCCTGACAGAATGACTTAGAAAGAAACAGCAGTTTTTGTTCTCTGCTTGAGCTGTAAGTGGAGAATTTCTCTTTTTGATATAAGTGGTTGCTTAAAGAATTTATTAAGGAAAAAGCTGATTTGATAAGTAAATCTATTTCGCGGAATTAACTAATGATCGAATATTGTGACCAGTTCATAAAGTGTGTGTAGTTGCTTTACACAGAATAATGTGCTAAAGTTCATGAGACTTTTATTAATTACTTTGTGACTTGGCATATATTCCATATTTGGATGTTCATGTGAGAAGTGGAATTTTATGGAGTAAGTAATATTTGATGTGTGTATTATGTTGAGATGAAGTTTGTAAAATGCAACTGATCAAAATAATGTGATTGGTAACAGAGCTTTTGGAATAGAATACTATAAGCAAAGTTTGAATTGAGATAAAGTTTGTGACTGGCTCAAAGATTTGAAACTTTAAGACTTGAAGGTAGACTTGAAGCAGTACAGGGGGGGGGGGGGGGGGGGGGGGGGGGGGGGGGGGGGGGGGGGGGGGGGAGGGGGGGGGGGGGGGGGGGGGGGGGGGGGGGGGGGGGGGGGGGGGGGGGGGGGGGGGGGGGGGGGGGGGGGGGGGGGGGGGGGGGGGACGGGATAAGCTCAGTGGTCGGAGCACTCGCTTTCCCTCAGGCCAGTTAAGCAGGCGTCGAGCGTGGTTAATAGTTGGATTGGTGACCGTTTGCCCGCCTTGGCTTCAGTCTCAACAGTTCCTCCCCCCAGTTCACCCAGCTGTATATGGGTACCGACCTCTATTAAGGGTCCATGGAAGGTAAAGCAGCGAGGGAGAGGAGAATGGGCCCGCCCTCAATATATGCTGCCTAGAGAAGTAGGTCATCTGACGGCCTCGCCACTCCCCTACGACCTTATAGGTAATGGGACTCCTTTTACCTTTTACCTTATTAAGAATGGTAGAGTTTATGCATTGTAAACATTTTTTTTTGTTTTAGTGGGAAAGAGGAAAATTTGTACAAGTGGTGGAGGAGATAAAAAGGAGGGGGGAGTGAAGGGTGGTTTTATGCCTTCTTCTCTCCTGTGTTCCCTTAGTGGGTTAGGGGTGGGTATGTCTCTGGTCTTCAGTGTCTGGTCTTCACCCTGCGCTTTGTAACTCTGCAGGTGAGGTCTGCCTGCTCTGGCCTCATGTTGACACATTCTGCTGATTTTCAGACATCAGAGCAGCAGATCATTTCACTGTGCAGGATGTATGCAGGGGAATGCCCGTGTTTTTTCATACCCGTAGAACGGTGACATGCATCTGGATCTTTAAACCTGCAGATTTGATCTTCTGCATGTGTGTGTGTGTGTGTGTTGTGGTGGTGCGTGTGTGTGTGTGTGTGTGTGTGTGTGTGTGTGTGTGTGTGTGTGTGTGTGTGTGTGTTGTGTGTGTGTGAGTGTGTGTGTGTGTGTGTGTGTGTGTTTTATAGGTGTGTGTGGGGGGGGGGGGGGAGGGGGGGGGGGGGGGGGGGGGGGGGGGGGGGGGGGGTGGTGGGAGGGGGGCGGGGGGGGTGGGGGGGTGGGGGGGGGGGGGGGGGGGGGGGGGGGGGGGGGGGGGGGGGGGGGGGGGGGGGGGGGGGGGGGGTGGGGGGGGGGGGGGGGGGGTATGGTTTTGTGTTGTGTGTGTGTGTGTGTGTGTGTTGGTGTGTTTATGTGTGGTGTACGTGTGGTACGTGTGAGTGTGCGTTAATATGTGGTGTGTTGGGGGTACGTTTTGTGTGTTGTGTGTGTTTATGTGTTTGTGTGTGTGGTACGTGTGTAACGTGAAGTGTGGGTGTTTATGGTGTGTGTGTGTGCGTGTGTACGTGTGTGTGTGTGCGAGGAGTGTGTGTGTGTGTGTGTGTGTGTGCGTGTGTGTGTGTGTGTGTACACGGAAAGAATTAAGGCACTGGCGGGTATGCAGTTTAATTTGACCTAGAAGAGTGTACAAATCTCCACCCTTATCTACCTGACTCTTTCTGCCTAGATTCGAACCCACGACGTCATGGACCCACGGAATTGAAGTCAACTGCGTCTTAACCACTTGGCTGTATATCCGCCAAATGTATCCATTTTTCTTTTGTTTTGAAGAAGTGTTGAGATTGCAGATAACATCACACCTAAACACAACCTCGGTAGGACTGTACATATGCCAAAACATGTACACTTTTTTCCCATTCCACTGATAAAAGGTCAAGGTGTCCCATAACCTATGTGGTCGTAGGGAGCGGGACGTTAGAGACCCTCATCTTCTCTAGGGGGGCCAGCGTATTGAGGGCGCGCCCATCTCCTCCTCCCTCACCTGCTTTAAAAACCTTCCCATGACCCAAGAGAGGCAGGTACACCATTTACAGGCTGGGGGGAACTGTACTGAAGCCCAAGGCGTTGCAAACGTAGTAACCGCATCCAATTAATTGGTAGCCACGACTTGATGCTGTTTTTTTTATTTTTTTAAACATTGGCTATGGGAAAAGCGATTGCTCTCACCACTGACTAATCCCACTTGGGAAACGTAACAAATAAAGTCTGCTTATTCACCCTCGTCGATGGTGAAAACAAGCTTTTGCGTGTGCTGGTGTTGTTTTTTCAACAACAGAAGGGGATAAAATATTGGAAAGTCACGTGGTGCCAGCCCGTACCCATACCCCACCCTACCACCCCGTCTTCCGGAGGATTCAAAAAAAACAACACGCGCTTTCTTGTAAAAGGATGTTTGGCAAAACGGGCACAAAAAACGGTAAAAGAGAACGATTGTGCAGAAACACGCACGGGAGGAAGACGTCCATCACACCACGCAATGCGTATATACATATCATACACAATCAACACACATTCTCTCTCACACACACACACACCACACCACACACACACACACACACACACACCACACAACAACACACACCACACCACTGCACACGAACGCACGCACAGCAACGCACAACTCTGACTGGTATCACAATATAGTGGAAGAAGAAACAACAACAACCGCAACAACAACAACAACAACAACAACAACAACACACACCACACACACACACACACACACAACACACACAACACACACACACACAACACACACACAGATTATAAATAATAAATTATTAGAATCAGAAGTGAGATTTCAGTGACATTTATTCAAGAAAAGACAACTTAAGTAGATTCTTTCTACACTAACAGTGGGTTATTTCTCTTTAGGTCCAATCGGTCACTATTTTGTTTTTCCCCTGTTTGGTTTTTGTTTTGGGTTTGTTTGTTTTGTTGTAGTTGGGGGGGTTGGGGGGCGGGGTGTTGTTGTTGGTTGGTTTAGATTGCAGGTGGTTTTTTTTCCGTGGCTTTGTTGTTGTTTTGTCTGTTTACTTTTTTTTTTTCATTTTTGCTTTTGTTTTCCTCCTTTTTTTGTTTGAGGTGTGTTTTGTGTAGGGGAAAGGGTTTTTTTTCTCTCGAATGTGTCAGCATTTGGCAGATACTCTCTCGCATTTCTTTTTCATAGAGAGAGGGGGGGGGTGTAATGTAAGTATGTATGTCCACTATAAAAAATATTTTTCTCTTGTGTGCCTGCGTTCCGTGTGTGTGTATCTTTCTTCGACTATCACTATACTACTACTACTACTACTACTACTACTAACTACTACTACTACTACTACTACAAAGAAGAAGAAAAGAAGAAGAAGAAGAAGAAGAATAAGAAAAGAAGAAGAAGAAGAACAACAACAACAACAAACACACAACAACAACAACAAGAACTAAATGTTCCTCATGCAAGCTCGATGCTTTTGGAGAGAAACCTGCGCAAAGGGCTTATGCATACAAATGTATGCGTGCGTGCGTACGTGTGGGGAGGGGGGCTCCTGCCTACCTGCCTCTGTGTATGTTCTTTTTTATTATTATTTTATTTATTCTTTTATATCAAGGATAAGGAATAAGCACTCAAGTGCTTTTTTCATCCAGTCCCCGTGTGGTCTCAATTTTGGTAAATATTGTCATCCGTTCCCACCCGGCCGGCACACAATCGCCTACTCTTCCGAAAAGCGGAACGGGTTTTAATGTGTGCGCAAGATGTTCTGCATGCGTCCACACACGGGACCTCGGTTTATAGTCTCATCCGAAGGACTTTTGGGGAGAATGGAGTCGGCACAGATGTGTGTGTGTGCGTGCGTGCGTGCGTGCGTGTGTGTGTGCATGCGCGAGCACGTGCGTGCATATGTGTATGTGTGTCTGTGTGTCTGTGTGTCTGTGTCTGTGTGTCTGTGTCTGTGTCTGTGTTTGTCTGTGTAAGTATGTGTGTTGGTAACTCCTTTTCCTCGGTCCTTCCTTCCTCCTTCTCTATCTTTTCCTCTTTATTCTTTTTCGGTTTGTTTTTTTGTTTTACATTACGACATGTCCACCTCTTCCCCCAACCCCCCATCCCCCACCACCCCCATCCTCAAATTCTAATCCAATCCTTTCTTCTGTTTCATCTTTCAGCATGCAAATGGACAAGTCTTCCCACGGAAAACTTCCTCTGGGCTATCTTCTCTCTTGCTGGTTGAAGGCTGGACGAAGACGGGTCTTCAAATTCATGGCCATCTTCTTCTTTCTCTCCACATTCAACCTCTGCTTCGCTGTTTTGTGCCGGACGCCTGGAAGGAGGCAGACCTAGTGCACGTGGTGCGCGTTATCGCCGACAGCCAGGATTTCGACCTCAAACAGCTGGAAGAGGCGCAAGAAAGACGGAACATCTTGGAGAATTTCCTTCAAGATCGCCCCCAATATCGTGACAGCCGGCCCGGGCATGCTAACGACATTAACACCCAGGAGGTGCTGTCTGGGTTGGCACGTCGACCTTCCAAGGACTTCTACCCTGAGTTTTTCAAGAGGGTGGAGGATTTGAAACCACTGGCGAGGAAAAACCCTACTTTCAAGAAGACCCTAGGGACCTTGTTGGCTTTCTTTCCACCGATTTTGACGCAGAGGGAGAAGTCTCAACTGTTTTGGCTTTTGACGTCCTTTCATATCGTGTCCCCTGTCTAGGAAGCGGGGGTGACGTATTTCCTGTTAGAAGCGTCCCTGATGGGTGTCCGACGCCATCACGGTATGATCCCTTGGGATGACGACATCGATATCGTCGTCAATGCGTCACAGTGGAAGACCCTCTACGTCCTTCTGTCCTCCATCCCCGGATTTGAACTGTACACTTCCAGTAGTCATCAGTGGAAGTTCTACGTCAACAACTCCATGTCTTTCCCGGACAAACCCTTCAAATTCCCTTACCTGGACATCTTCTTCTTCAACGAGGACGCAGACTTCGTGTGGGCGGTGACCCGAGGACTGAAACACGACCTGGTGCACAAAAGAACGGACATCTTCCCGTTGAGGTTCTGTCCCTTCGAAGAGCGGATGGTCCCTGTGCCCAACAACCTTCCCACGCTGGTGGACGCGAGCCACGACGTCAACGTCTGCATCACCGGGGAGTACAACCACAAGACCAACGAAGTGTTCTACTACGGGGGCAAAATCAGCACGCCCTGCGCCGTTCTGACTCCAGTGTACGCTTTTGTGTCGCGGACAAAGAACGTGGACGGCTCTGTGACTGAGACGTTGCAACTTGGCACCAGAGTGTTGAGCACGTTTATCTATAAGCCGTGAGTGAGCAGCAGACTTTTCATGCCGAAAGCTGCTACGTGATGTCCAATTCAGAAATTTACCGCCCCCCCCCCCCTCCCCTCTCCCCCACCCCTCCTCTCTCCTGCATTTGGGCCATACTCTCATGACCTCCATTACATCAAAGGAAAAAATGAAGAAGAGTAATCCCAACCATTGGGACAATACAAAGTAACTACGGGGGTTGGGGGGGGGGGGGTGGGGCGGGAAGTGTGTGTAAAAGGGTGCAGATAAACTGATTGAGCTTCCCACTCACAGCCTGTTAGGTTATATCTTTTTTTTTGGTAGGTAGATACGGACTAAAAGTGGCCGAAAATCATGTATTTTTTATGTCTGAAAAAAAAATTGCTGAACGCAAATATGGAGACTCTCTTGTGAAAAAAAACTTTAAATAATTTAGGTTGTAGAGCATGTCTGTACAAAAAAAATTCTTGTATTTATTTTAGATAAAAAGATATGGAATTTTTTTTAACATTTAGTTTTGGAGGCTATATTGGATTGTTGAGATGGCAACAGTGCATGAAATTGAGTAAGTTATGGATTTTTAGGCTTTACAGGTAATGCCTTTGCAAAATCTGGTACGACTTCTAACTAGACTTGTTAACAAAATGTATTACTTTCGACCCCCATGTCACACTTTACACTGCCATATAGGACAGATTATCTACCTTTAGGCTGTGGTAGCTGTACCAGCAAAAAATGCAAAGCATTTGAATTGACTGTTGATGTTGACACTATACGCAATATCTTGTTGTCATGTCTATTTTTCTTCCTCAGCCAGAGCTCTGAGGTTCACTGATGATGAGATTTTTGGTATGTTACCATTTTCACCCACCATTTAAGGTAGCGACAATCCACTGGCAGGGATGCTACCAGGTCTAATTCTCAGAACAACCTCGCATGAAATCTTCTGGTGGTTTTCTGTCGTTTGGACTCTGTCTGTCTGTCTGTCTGTCTTCTGTCTGCCTGTCTCTCTCTCTCTCTCTCCTCTCATCTCCATCTCTCTCTTCTCTCTCTCTCTCAATCCACCTATCTTCTCCTCTCTCTAAATCCTACCCTCTCCCTCTCTCCCTCGCTCTCTCTCTTCTGTCTGTCTCTCAATCCACCTATCAACTAAAATAAGATTAAGAAATGTGTGTGTTTATTTATTTATTTATTCCTTTATTTCGAGGATAATAGAATAAGCACTCATGTGCTTTTTTATATCCAGTCCCTGTGTGTTTGCAGTTTTTGTAAATTTTGCCATATGTTCCCACCGGTATAGAATGGCCTACTCTTCCGAAAAGCGCACAGGTTAAAGCCTGTTTTGCACACGGGGCCTCGGTTTTAAGTTTCATCCAAAGGACTTGTGTGTGTGCATGCGTGCGTGCGTGCGTGCGTGCGTGTGTGTGTGTGTGTGGTTGTCTGGTGTTGGTGTGAGCGTGCGTGCGGCATGCGCTGGCGTGTGTGCTGCGTGCGTGCGTGCGAGTGTGTGGTGTGTGTGTGTGTGTGTGTGTGTTTCATCTATTTATTTATTTATTCTTTTATTTCGAGAACAATTAAACAAGCACCATGTGCTTTTTTTTTTTACATCCAGTCCGCGTGTGCTTGCAGTTTTGTAAATTTTACCATCCGTTCCCACTGACACACAATGGCCTATTCTTCCGAAAGGAGGAACAGGTTTTAACGTGTGTGCAAAATGTTCTGCAGGCGTTCACACAGGGAACTTCAGTTTATAAATGGAATCAGCACTGGTGTTAACACCAGAGCTGTCTCGTGAGGGGCTCGAACCCGGCCGTCAATCACGAGGGCATCGCTCTACTAACCACCAGGCTATCCTGTCCCGTTGTGTGTGTGTGTGTGTGTGTGTGTGTGTGTGTGTGTGTGGTGTGTGGTGTGTGTGTGTGTGTGTGTGTAGTGTGTGGTGTGTGTGGGTGTGGTGTGGTGGGGGGGGTGTGTGTGTGTTGTGACTGTAAAAAGAGTGATATTATTTCGTCAATGGTAACAAAAAAGTAAAAATAACGTACAGATCGGATCGTGAAATTCATATTTTTTTGTGTGCATTGCGGGCGAGAATGTGCTTGTATGCATGTTTTAGTAAAATGCCGTTTCATGCTTTTAGCTATTCGGTTTCGGATAGTAGCGGTCTTTTGCGTAAAGCATAAATAGACCTACGCACATCCGAATAAAATAAGTTGTAGCGGATGGTGATTTATGAGAACAGTTTGTTTTTAGGAATGGATTTGTTTTGTTTGTTTTGTTTTGTTTTGTTTGTTTGGGGGTTGTTGTGGTGTTTGTTTTTTTCTTTTCGCTAAAATGTTTCGTCTCCCAGTGACGTCGTAGTGAATCAAATCTAAAAGGGCCTGGAAGAGAAGAGAGAGAGAGGAGAGAGAGAGAGAGAAGAGAGAGAGAGAGAGAGAGAAGAGAGAGGAGAGAGAGAGAGACAGACAGAACAGACAGACAGACAGACAGACAGGCACGACAGAGACCGAGACAGAGAAGAGAGACACACCACACAGAACACACAGAGAGACAGAGAGAGAGAGACAGAGAGAGAGCACAACACACAGAGAGACACCAGAGAGAGAGAGACACACAATCACACAACACAGAGAGAGATGACAGAGACACAGAGAGAGACACACACACAGACACAGAGACAGAGAGAGACAGGACAGAGAGAGAGAGAGATTTTTTATAGACAGACTTTCATAGAATAACCTTCACAATAAATGTTTTACATTCGGCTCTCGTGGGGGAAAAAAGCCAACAACAAATAGAGAGACAGATTGACAGGTTTGCCGACTGAGAGACAGACAGAGGAAGATACACAAGACAGAAAAGAGACAGACGAACAGAGAGACTGTAATATATATATATATATATATAATATATATATACATATATATATATATATATATATAATATATATATATATATATCTGACGGAGCCTGAGAATTAAGATGAAGATTGTTTACTAACCTCGAGGTCAAGATGTCTATAGTCCGTCCTGCTCCTGCGAGCAGATGACCAAATATGTACGTTAAAGAGCCATTATGAAGACCCATTATATAATTATTGTTAAAGACCCATTATATATGAAGAGTATCAGATGATCGGCAACTTATGGAAACGCCTATTAAGGTAGTTCACAACCTACTTTTCCTGAAATAGAGGATTAACATGAATTTATTCAAAATGGCTGCCATCCCATTCATTCGAAGTGACACGATTAGTTGAACCATACTTTTATACTAAAGAAAAACAGTTCATAAATAAAGAAAAGACACAACACCCACCCCCACCCCCACCCCACCCCCCACCGGGCCCCGAAAAAAATACCCTAAAGAAGCCTATGCAAAGAAATAAATAGATTCACCCACAAAAAAATAATTATAGAAAACAAGAAAAGTCCTATAAATCAGTGTACATGTGTGGTTAAAAACGTCCGTTTTCTTTATACTATTTCAAGTCACCGCAGACTTCTCAGCGTGAAATTCAGGCTGCTCTCCTCGAGGAGAGCGCTTCGCCACAAGAGCAGCGCCACCCATTATATTTTTTTTTCTTGTCCTGTCTGCAGCAGTGTTTATTTCCCCTATCATAGTGGCGTGGAATCCTCTAGAACTGGTCTAACTGTCTATGGGTACAAAGACGACTCGGCGCCTTTAATCTACACACCCCCTACCTCCCCTCTACCTCCACTTCCTTAAAGAATTACGCTGAAACCAAAAGACAAACAAACCACAGCATTTTTGGAAGAACTGAACAAACAACCCACTGGACTTTCAGGGCCTGCTTTAGGAACAGGAAATATTTTGAACAGGCCATCAGACCTCAGAGCTGCTATGTACACTATGTTACTGACCAGTGTATGTGGTTGGGTTTTTAGTTCCCACTCCTCCCTGTGTACGTGTGGTGGGGTGGGGGGGGGGGGGGGATGTTCTACTACAAGGAAAAAAATCATACACGCCCTCTGTGTGTTGTGAGTGTGGTGTGTCTGTCTGCCTGCCTATAGTCTGTATGCTGCGCGTGCTAATGTGTGTACATGCACAACACACACGCACACACACACACACACACACACTAGTACTTTGCCCAAGTGTGCTAGCATTCTAGCATGCATGCAGAGCTCTAAACCAATAGGCTTTCCGTTCCCCCCCCCCCCCTCTTTTTGTTATTCCAGGCCTCTTGCCTTTCAATCCTTTATTTTTCTATTTTCTGTCTTTTTCTATGTTCTCCCTCAACTCCCTGGAAACTCATTGGGGGCATGGCGCTGCCCTGGAATTTGCTTTCACACTCTGTCTCTTGCCAATTCCAGCCCGTGAGAGGGAGGCCACTCCTCCTCAGTATGTGCTGGATGTGTTCATGTTTCCCTAACCTACCGAAAGCTGGCGTGAATTACAGGATCTTTAACGTGTATATTCGATTTGCATATTCATACACACACGGGAAGGAAGTAAAGGAAATGGCAGGTGTGGGCTTTAAGTTGACATGGAAGCTCCCTAAAAAAACAATCGACACCATTAATTCACCAGACTCCACAGTCAAGATTCGAACCCACAGCTAGGTCTACATGAACCCCTCCCCCAGACCTGGAAGTCAAAGACTCTTATCCACTCAGCTCAGGCAACCTTCGTGGTCCTCCCGTCAGTCTGTCTGCCTGCTTACCTTTTATTGTACCAAGGAGAACACTGGACCAGACATCTTGGTAATCAACACTCCCCTTAATCCTCTACCCTAAAAAAAACAAACACAATATCTTATCCACGGACTGTTTGACAGCACTGACCGAGTTTTCCCTCCTCCCGGCATAAACATGGGAAGAAACTAATCCCATTATGCTACAGCCCTTGGATTCAATTCATCAGGTCTCTTGTTGTTGCTGAGTGTTTTGTTTTGCTTTGCTTTCTCGCTGACAACCATGTACAAAACTTGTCAATCAGCCTACTCCTCCACCCTTCCCCCTCAGATCCTTCCCAGACCACCACCACTCCCACCCCACTACCTCTTTTTTATTTTTGGGGGGGTATAAGAATATGTGTAGTGTCGTTAAATGGCCGTTGTCCTTAACGTCGTTAAATGGTCGACAGAGATAAGAACTGCTCCCTCTGGTCTCAAGACTTTAGATTGTGGGATACTCCAATCTGTTAATTTTATTTTATGCTAAGAAAATGTATGTGTTATCTCAAAATGCGTTGCTCTCGACTTCGATATCAATGGACCTCGGTATTAAGCCTTGCTGATAATTATTACATACCAATATCCAATGTCAAATCAGGTCAAACATACTGGATTTTTCTGGTCAAGTTCAGGGGGGCACTCCTTTAATGTTTGCAGTTTCGATTTATTTATTTTTTATTAATATCGTCTCTCTTTTTTTCGCAGGATGGGATAGACAAGTGGTCAAAGAGCGCTGCTCTCCCAGATAGGGTTAAAAGCAAGCATTGACATGGTGCCTGCTGATTGATGACCGTTTAGACGACTTGGCTTCAGTACAGTCCCCCAGTTCACCCCCTGTAAATGGGTACCAGCCTTCTTTAGGGACATGGAAGGTAAACCAGCGAGGGAGAGGAGATGGACGCCCCCCTCAAGATGCTGGCTCCTAGTGTTATAGTGTGCACTTTGCACACTATAACTTTGAACTACAACCCCCCTTTCATTACCCTCTCCTCCACCCCCACCCCCCTCTTCCACAAAAACTGTTCAACTTGGGCTACAACTTCATCATTTGCTTAGATCAAACAATTCCAAAAGACAGAGTTAGGTTTCTTTGACAACCTAAATCAGTGTTACAGTGTTGTGTCCCAAACAAACAACTTCTCAGTCTGTTTGTATCCCAAGGTTGTGGGCTGGAGAATCTTTTAATCCACTTGAGACTTTAGCTAAGGAGGGCCCAATGGGTTTTGTGTTTGCAGCCCATTACTTAGCTAGGTGTCCAGGAGGTCCTCCCATCGTGAAGTTTGGAGCATTGGCAACCAATCCATGTGAGAATTGTCCACTGTCTTAGCTTTGAGTGTCTCAGTTGACATGTGAGGCCTAGTAACACAAGTAGCATGTGTAACTGGTGCACCTTCCCTCACCTTAAGTGGTCCAACATGTCTCTGTGAGCAACTCCTTGCAATGGTTGCAGCTAAGTTTCTCAAGTAGGCCTATCCTCCTATTAGATAGCTGATGGCTGGCTCAGCCTTTTGTCAGCTACAGTGAGTCCCTCTCTATTCATTGGCCTGAGTCCTTGAGGTAGTCTAGAGTGTCCAGTGGAACAGTGATGTGGTAAACACTTCAGAGCAGCTATAGCTAGTCTAAGGCTCTGTCAATGGGGCCCTCTTTTCTTGATTGACTAGCATCCCCCCCTTTCCCCCTCTCTATTACCCCCCCCCCCCCCCACCTCCATCCTCTATTGACCCAGCATATTTGTAATCAGAGACTACATTGGTTGATTTTAAATTTGTTATGTCACTTGATTTGAAGTGTGGTTAGGATTTGTTTCATCTCAGTTTCCAAATGTATTCATATGGTCAGTTGGTCCTGCAACTGAACCAACATAACAGGGTGTACATGCATTTTAAAGTCTTTCTCTGCTGGCTGTCCTGAGGCAACATTCCTTCTTGATTTAGGCTGTGTGCTCCTGACAGAATGAACTTAGACAGAAACAGAAGTTTTGTTCTCCTGCTGAGCTGTAAGTGAGAATTTTCTTTTTGATATAATTTTTGCTTAAAAGATAATATAAGGAAAAAGCTGATTTGATAAGTAGAATCTTAATTTTCGCGGAATTAACTATGATCGAATATTGGACAAGTTCAGTGAAAGTGGTGGTGTAGTTGCTTTACACATGAAAAATGGCTAAATCATGAGACTTTTTAATAATAACTTGTGTGATCTTGGCATTTTTTCCAAAATTGGATGTTTCATGATGAGAAGTGGAATTTTTATGATAAGTAATTATTATGATGTGTGTATTTATGTTGAGATGAAGTTTGTAAATTGCACTGATCAAAATATGTGGATTTGGTAACAGAGCTTTGGAATAGAATACTATATAGCAAAGTTGAAATTGAGATATAGAGTTTGTGATGCTCAAAAGAGTTGAACATGAATACTTGAAGGTTAGACTTGAAATGCAGTACAGAACAGCCTAGTTAGGCCCCATTGTAATTGGCGCTCTAAAGTGGGCAGTCTGTGGCATGGAGGTGTGAACTTTAGGAGTATGGGTTATCATTGTGTCAAAAGTGGTTAATTTGTATGGGTTTTGTGACATTAGATTGGTGCCGCTTTGCTCTCTCTCTCTCTCTCTCTCTCTCCTCTCTCTCTCTCTCTCTCTCTCTCTCTCTCTCTCTCTCTCTCTCACTCTCTCCTCTCTTCTCTCTCTCTCTCCCTCGTGCTACAATATCCATGGGTATGAAGGGCCCAACGATGTTGAAAGATCTTAGTAGAGAACTAATTTCTGTGGTGACATTATTAGGATAATGTCAGTTGAGAGTAATTGAGGAAAGGATTTCCTACTTAGTTGTAGTCTTAGGTTGTCTGATTTACACTGAGTACCTCTCTATGTTTCCCTAGGATTAACTGGTTTTTGGTATGGAGTGATGAAAGAACATTGGGTTTCTTACATTCGGCTAGACGACAATGTTGCTATTTGCTGTTGTGTGCCTTTTCATGTACCCTAGTTAGATATGGATAGAGTTATTTACCTGAATTTTATCTTTGTTTCAGGTGTGTGTTGTTGGTAGATAAAAAATAAAAAAAAGTGTTACCATAACACCCCTGTCGCTTGGCCCTCACAACATTCCTTTGGGGGGGGGGGGGGAGTGAGGAGTTGCCAGTGTCCTAACAACCCTTTCCCACGAACCTTCTTGTCACCCTCCAACAATTGCGTCGTCGACAGGATAGCAGGTTAGTTTTATTTACTATACACCAACACAGCACAGCAATCTACCATGGCGTACAGACGATGAGATGGTGTTTCCTGCCCATGAACTGCAGCACTTCTCTGGAGAACTGACAGACCTGTCTGGAGACCACTCCATGGAAGTGAGCGAGTCCTGGCGGCCTTCCCTATGGGAGACGAGATGAGCTGTGCCACTACAACTCAAGCCATCTGAAGGGAGTGGCTCGAAGAGAGGTAAATGCTGCACACGATTGAAGAACCAACACCCCAGAGAAGATCATCAACATCCTCAGGCCGTGTTTGGTGACAGGCGACAGACTAACCACCTCCTGTCTGCCTTCTACTGTCGGGACCAGCTGCGAGAAGATCGGTTCCACATGAACTACTTCTCAAGAGTTTGTAGGGGCCCTGGAGAGGACCATCCATATGAGAAAAGGCAGACGCCCTCGCAGATTACCTGTTGAGGACAGGTTTATTTACGGACTTTTCAACTTCAGAGATTGAGAAGGGAGCTACGCCGTATGGTAAGTGAGTGAAACCGGAAACCACCTTCTTCCAGACTGAGAATGACAGCGCTCAGGTGGTTGAGAGAGAAGAACAAGAGAATGTGACTGGGAAAGTGAACTTATATTGACTCTGAAGCAACACATATGAGTGTTAGAGAATAAGGTTAAATCCCTGTGTGAGTCGGTTCTGTCAGATGAGGTCTTTAGTTGGAAATGTTTCTTCTGGGAAAAGGAACGTAAGAGAAAAAGAAGCGTAACAAGAACAAACCAGTCAAAGTAGTCCCAGTTTCTGAGAGATTCAAACCCCCGAGTAACTGGTTTGAAGGTTTAAGACCACTGACGAAGATAGCATAAACGGAATACAGAGTCGTTGATAAGACTGCGTAAGAATCTTCTGCTAGCTTCGCCATAGCATGGATGATGAGTCACAGGAGAGTGAATGGGGTGCTGCTGCCTATTCCACCCAAACCAGGTAATTTCTGGTTCTTCCTCACCAAGGAAGAGTAGTGGACAAAGTCAAATGTCCCACTGCTGTGACTGAAAGATCTTTGAGGGATCTTTGACTGAATTGGCTAGGGCCAATTGGCAAGGTAGCATGTCTTCATCCAAGAAAGAACAAGGACCTAGGCATCCAGAGCCTGATGTGAGTTTATAAATCCCATAAGGTTTCCTGACAGAGGAAAGTGTTCAGGAAAGAGTCATTGCGCGGTGGTAGAAGACAAGTCAATGTGAATAGGAATATGGCATTCAGTAAGGATTGCAGCTTGTGCGTAACTGACAGTGTATGGCTGTGATTGCTAATCTTAGTATTTTGACGTTGCAGTAATTATGGAAATGTTTTGTTCTTTTCTTTCAGGGTTCTTAAAATGCATAATGTTTCTGTCGTGCATTACTTTTGTGTTGCAAATGTTTTGATTTGCAGAAATTGTCATTGTATTATGAAATTATTTTTTATGATTATGTTGGTTATTATATACAATTGATTTTTGTGTCTGTTAATGGTAACATAAATTGGAGAGGCTATGAAGGAAGATCATTAAGTAAATGATGAGTAATGGCAAATAGTAGTTTTTGCTGGGTAAATCTAGGGTTGCCAGATTCATGAAGGCAACTTGTCAAATGTGTTGGCTATGAAACAGGCCTAATCCGTCTAGGCCTGGTTTGGTAAATCATACAGTTTTTCATAAGCATTGTTTCCTTGAGTTTCTTTGGTTAGTTTCTCATACAGTGTTCAGTATGGCTGTCAAAGAAGAAAGACTTTTCAGTAAGCTGATCTCGTAGTTCTTTGATCTATCAAGCAAGCAATGAGGACAATGCAATTTTAAAAGCTTGGGGAGTGTGTATATGTTGCACTTTGCGCACTATAATCTTTGAACTACCACCCCCCCCTTTCATACCCTCTTCATCCCCCCCCCACCCCCCCCCTCTTCTAAAAAGAACGGTTCAACTTGGCCTAGACTTCATCATTTAGCTTAGTTCAACAATTCCAAAGACAGAGTTAGTTTTCTTTGGACACCCTAACACAGTGAACAGTGGTTGTGTCCAAACAAACAACTTTCTCAGTCTGTTAGATGCCCATGGTTGTGGGCTGATAATTCTTATTTAATCCACTGAGACATTAGCTAAGGAGGCCCATTGGGGTTTGTGTTGGCAGCCCTTACATAGCTTAGGTGTCCAGCATTCTCCATCAGAGAGTTGGAGCATTGGTCAACAACCATGTGGTGAATTGTCACTGTCTAGCTTGAGTGTCTCAGTGGACTGGAGCCTAGTAAACAGGAGGCATGTGAACTGGTGCACCATCCCAACACCTTACGTGTCCAACATGTCCTCCTGTGAGCAACTCCTTGCCATGGTTGCAGCAAAGTTTCTCAATGTAGCCTATCCTCCTATTAGAAGCTGATGGCAGGCCAGCCCTTTGACAGCTACAGTGGAGTCCCTCTCTATTCATGGCCCCTGAGTCCTTGTGGTAGTCTAGAGTGATCCATGTAACAGTGATGTGGTAAACACTTCAGAGAGCATGCTACAGCTTAGTCTATAGGCTTGTGTTGGGGCCTCTTTCCTTGTTGAAATAGCACCCCCCTTCCCCCTCATCTATTACCCCCACCCACCCCTCTCCTCTATTGACCACAGATTTTGTAATGCAGAGACTACATTGGTTGATTTAAATTTGTTTGTCACTTGATTTGATGTTTGGTAGGATTTGTTCATCTCAGTTTCCAAATGTAATTCATTTCATTGGTCAGTTGGTCCTGCAACTGAACCAACATAACAGGGTGTACATGGCATTTTAAAGTCTTTCTCCTTGCTGGCTAGTCAGAGGCAACTTTCTTCTTGTGTAGGCCTGTGTGCTCCTGACAGAATGACTTAGAAAGAAACAGCAGTTTTTGTTCTCTGCTTGAGCTGTAAGTGGAGAATTTCTCTTTTTGATATAAGTGGTTGCTTAAAGAATTTATTAAGGAAAAAGCTGATTTGATAAGTAAATCTATTTCGCGGAATTAACTAATGATCGAATATTGTGACCAGTTCATAAAGTGTGTGTAGTTGCTTTACACAGAATAATGTGCTAAAGTTCATGAGACTTTTATTAATTACTTTGTGACTTGGCATATATTCCATATTTGGATGTTCATGTGAGAAGTGGAATTTTATGGAGTAAGTAATATTTGATGTGTGTATTATGTTGAGATGAAGTTTGTAAAATGCAACTGATCAAAATAATGTGATTGGTAACAGAGCTTTTGGAATAGAATACTATAAGCAAAGTTTGAATTGAGATAAAGTTTGTGACTGGCTCAAAGATTTGAAACTTTAAGACTTGAAGGTAGACTTGAAGCAGTACAGGGGGGGGGGGGGGGGGGGGGGGGGGGGGGGGGGGGGGGGGGGGGGGGGAGGGGGGGGGGGGGGGGGGGGGGGGGGGGGGGGGGGGGGGGGGGGGGGGGGGGGGGGGGGGGGGGGGGGGGGGGGGGGGGGGGGGGGGACGGGATAAGCTCAGTGGTCGGAGCACTCGCTTTCCCTCAGGCCAGTTAAGCAGGCGTCGAGCGTGGTTAATAGTTGGATTGGTGACCGTTTGCCCGCCTTGGCTTCAGTCTCAACAGTTCCTCCCCCCAGTTCACCCAGCTGTATATGGGTACCGACCTCTATTAAGGGTCCATGGAAGGTAAAGCAGCGAGGGAGAGGAGAATGGGCCCGCCCTCAATATATGCTGCCTAGAGAAGTAGGTCATCTGACGGCCTCGCCACTCCCCTACGACCTTATAGGTAATGGGACTCCTTTTACCTTTTACCTTATTAAGAATGGTAGAGTTTATGCATTGTAAACATTTTTTTTTGTTTTAGTGGGAAAGAGGAAAATTTGTACAAGTGGTGGAGGAGATAAAAAGGAGGGGGGAGTGAAGGGTGGTTTTATGCCTTCTTCTCTCCTGTGTTCCCTTAGTGGGTTAGGGGTGGGTATGTCTCTGGTCTTCAGTGTCTGGTCTTCACCCTGCGCTTTGTAACTCTGCAGGTGAGGTCTGCCTGCTCTGGCCTCATGTTGACACATTCTGCTGATTTTCAGACATCAGAGCAGCAGATCATTTCACTGTGCAGGATGTATGCAGGGGAATGCCCGTGTTTTTTCATACCCGTAGAACGGTGACATGCATCTGGATCTTTAAACCTGCAGATTTGATCTTCTGCATGTGTGTGTGTGTGTGTGTTGTGGTGGTGCGTGTGTGTGTGTGTGTGTGTGTGTGTGTGTGTGTGTGTGTGTGTGTGTGTGTGTGTGTTGTGTGTGTGTGAGTGTGTGTGTGTGTGTGTGTGTGTGTTTTATAGGTGTGTGTGGGGGGGGGGGGGGAGGGGGGGGGGGGGGGGGGGGGGGGGGGGGGGGGGGGTGGTGGGAGGGGGGCGGGGGGGGTGGGGGGGTGGGGGGGGGGGGGGGGGGGGGGGGGGGGGGGGGGGGGGGGGGGGGGGGGGGGGGGGGGGGGGGGTGGGGGGGGGGGGGGGGGGGTATGGTTTTGTGTTGTGTGTGTGTGTGTGTGTGTGTTGGTGTGTTTATGTGTGGTGTACGTGTGGTACGTGTGAGTGTGCGTTAATATGTGGTGTGTTGGGGGTACGTTTTGTGTGTTGTGTGTGTTTATGTGTTTGTGTGTGTGGTACGTGTGTAACGTGAAGTGTGGGTGTTTATGGTGTGTGTGTGTGCGTGTGTACGTGTGTGTGTGTGCGAGGAGTGTGTGTGTGTGTGTGTGTGTGTGCGTGTGTGTGTGTGTGTACACGGAAAGAATTAAGGCACTGGCGGGTATGCAGTTTAATTTGACCTAGAAGAGTGTACAAATCTCCACCCTTATCTACCTGACTCTTTCTGCCTAGATTCGAACCCACGACGTCATGGACCCACGGAATTGAAGTCAACTGCGTCTTAACCACTTGGCTGTATATCCGCCAAATGTATCCATTTTTCTTTTGTTTTGAAGAAGTGTTGAGATTGCAGATAACATCACACCTAAACACAACCCTCGGTAGACCTGTAACATGATGCCAAAACAGTCATCTTTTGACCCCATTCCACTTGATAAAAGGTCAAGGTGTCCCATAACCTATGGTGTCGTAGGGAGCGGGACGTTAGAGACCCTCATCTTCTCTAGGGGGGCCAGCGTATTGAGGGCGCGCCCATCTCCTCCTCCCTCACCTGCTTTAAAAACCTTCCCATGACCCAAGAGAGGCAGGTACACCATTTACAGGCTGGGGGGAACTGTACTGAAGCCCAAGGCGTTGCAAACGTAGTAACCGCATCCAATTAATTGGTAGCCACGACTTGATGCTGTTTTTTTTATTTTTTTAAACATTGGCTATGGGAAAAGCGATTGCTCTCACCACTGACTAATCCCACTTGGGAAACGTAACAAATAAAGTCTGCTTATTCACCCTCGTCGATGGTGAAAACAAGCTTTTGCGTGTGCTGGTGTTGTTTTTTCAACAACAGAAGGGGATAAAATATTGGAAAGTCACGTGGTGCCAGCCCGTACCCATACCCCACCCTACCACCCCGTCTTCCGGAGGATTCAAAAAAAACAACACGCGCTTTCTTGTAAAAGGATGTTTGGCAAAACGGGCACAAAAAACGGTAAAAGAGAACGATTGTGCAGAAACACGCACGGGAGGAAGACGTCCATCACACCACGCAATGCGTATATACATATCATACACAATCAACACACATTCTCTCTCACACACACACACACCACACCACACACACACACACACACACACACCACACAACAACACACACCACACCACTGCACACGAACGCACGCACAGCAACGCACAACTCTGACTGGTATCACAATATAGTGGAAGAAGAAACAACAACAACCGCAACAACAACAACAACAACAACAACAACAACACACACCACACACACACACACACACACAACACACACAACACACACACACACAACACACACACAGATTATAAATAATAAATTATTAGAATCAGAAGTGAGATTTCAGTGACATTTATTCAAGAAAAGACAACTTAAGTAGATTCTTTCTACACTAACTGTGGGTTATTTCTCTTAGTCAATCGGTCACTATTTTTTTTTTCCCCCTGTTTGGTTTTTTTTTTGGGTTTGTTTGTTTTTTTTGTTGTTGGGGGGTTTGGGGGCGGGTTGTTGTTTTTTGGTTTTGGTTTAGTTGCAGGGTGGTTTTTTTCCGTGGGCTTTGTTTGTTGTTTTTGTCGGGTTTACTTTTTTTTCTATTTTTGCTTTTGTTTCCTTTTTTGTTTGAGTTGTTTGTGTAGGGAAGGGTTTTTTTTTCTTTTCCGTAATGTGTCAGCTTTTGGCAGAAACTCTCTCGCATTTCTTTCATAGAGAGGAGGGGGGGTGTATGTATGTATGTATGTCTCTCTAAAAAATTCTCTGTGTGTGCCTGCGTGCGTGTGTGTGTATCTGTGTGTGTTGTGAGGGAGGGAGAGAGAGAGAGAGAGAGAGAGAGAGAGAGAGAGAGAGAGAGAGAGAGAGAGAGAAGAAGAGAGAAATACTGCATAGATGCTGCGATAAATAATTCATGAGACAGAGAAACACAAACACGCACGCGCACACACACACACATCAAACTGTGGAATATCAGCGACAAGCTGAACTACACCTACACCCGTTGCTAGCACTTGCACATCATGTTTATGTGGAAGCAGCCAAGTTAAGATGTGTTTCTTTTTCTTTCTTTTTTTTTTTTTCAAAGAGCCAGTTACCGGCATGTCATTCCGAACAGTTCCACTGCTGCGGAAGAGAGACTTAGAAGGCTTGAACGGCAACACAGCATTTAGGGAAGGCTTTGAAAAAACAAAACTTGTATGGGTTTTTTTTATTAAGAGTAGACGTAGGATAATTCGGCCCTTCGATATTGATTAGTATTTTTAACGGATTCTTTTTAAATATATAAACTGTTTCACAGCCACTACCAGACATTTTGAACGTGAGGGCAAGGAATGACGCAGTGCATTGTCAAACAAGACCCATATATAGGGTTTATTCCTGTTTCTGTGGTGTTACCCACTAAAATTAATGATTAACTAGTTGTGTCACGAATTAAGTGGTTCTACAGTGTCAGGGGGACGGGATAGCTCAGTGGTCGGAGCACTCGCTTTCCCCCAGCCAGGTTAAGCAGCGTCGAGCGTGGTTACCAGTTGGATGGGTGACCGTTTGCGCGCCTTGGCTTCAGTACAGTTCCCCCAGTTCACCTAGCTGTAAATGGGTACCTGCCTTCTTTAGGGTCAGGGAAGGTAAAGCAGCGAGGGAGAGGAGATGGGCGCCGCCCTCAATATGCTGGCCCTAGAGAAGTGAGGTCTCTGACGCCTACGACCTTATAGGTTATGGGACTCCTTTACCTTTACCTTTTTACAGTGTCACGAGCCAAAACTGCTTGATGTCAAATTTCCATCCATAAACCTTCCTTTTTCTCCTAGCCAGGCCAGATTGCTTGAGCAAAATTTGCTATGATATTAATATAGTTAAGAGATGTAAGCAAGGGACTTTGGTGCAAGCTTAATGTCATAAAAAATATCGCATTATATGCATGATTAATGGCTAATAGTCCTTCTGAATACTTTAGAGATTAAAAGATTTCCATTTGCTCCCCTTCGTTCAGTATTTTCATCTGTCAAAAAGAGAGAGCTACAGGATTGATAAACGTAAAAACGGAATGTTTTTGTATACACAGTCCTGACATGTAAGGAGAGATGGGCATCATTATGAGGTAAGGGTGCAGATGTTTCCATGCGTGTTCGTGCACTTCCGTTTGGTAGTTTTTGTAGAGTAGCTTTGATAACACCACGAAACTGATCACAATCCAGACAGGATGCGTGTTTGGTCCTACTCATATATGTTGCTATGTGTGATTTCGCTCCTAGACCGGCCTGATTACGTATGACTGTTTGTCAGATACTTAAGTGTTTGTAGGGGCCTACTTTGCCGAACAAAACAGGTTGTAGAAATTCTAGGAAAGCAGATTATAATGAACAAAACTACATTCAAGTGAAAGTAAATATAATAAACAAGACATAATCAGGCAACATACATAAAAAGGGATAGTCTATGGTTTTTTTCTGTTTGAGAATAACTTAGATGGGTGGACTTTACATAATGTTATCTAAACAGTATTTATGTTTTTTCCTTGGTGGGAAGAGGATGATGAAAAGGAGTGTGAAGAAGGTGTGAAGGAGATGACAGATGGGGATGATGAATGACGTTGATGAAGATGGGGGATGATGATTAAGATGGGGGATGGTGAGGGGGCTGGGGTGCCGGGATAAGACGGGGGGGGGGGGGGGGGTGCGCCGGGGATGGATGATGATGACGAAGATGACGGCGGCGGCGCGATTCGACGACGACGAATGATGATGACGACGACGACGACTAGGACGATGATGATGACGATGATTGATGATGATGACGGATGAACATGATGATGACATGATGATAATGATGAAAGACGAATATGATGATGATGATGATAGATGATGATAGAAAAAATGATGATGATGAAATGATTGATCGAAGATGATGATGAAGAAGAATGATGAAGATGAATGACGCCGACGACGACGAAGATGACGAAGAAGATGAAGAAGATTAGAAGAAAAAAGATGACGATGATGAAGAAAAGAAGAAGAAGAAGACTAAGAAGAAGAAGAAGAAGAAGAAGAAGAAGAAGAAGAAGAAGAAGAAGAAAAGAAGAAGAAGGAGGAAGGGAGGGGAAAAAGGAAAAGGGAAAAGAAAAACCTGCATTGAACTGAAAACCATTTTCATCGCAGCAGATTTTCCTCTGCAATGAAAATTCAGACACCTCTCTATCTCCCCGGAGGAGAGCGGCTGCTAACAAAGTGAAGTACCACACTAACCATTTTAATTTTCCTGTTTGCAAGCTTATTTTCCCCCTATCAGAGAGGCTGTTTTTTTCTACAAACAGGTGCAGGGGACCAACTCTCCTTTTCCGTGGGTTCTTTACATTCGCTGAATGCGGGAATGGCATACGAGAGACCTCGTTTATCGTCCCACCTGAAATGACTATACCCATACCACCACTCAAAAAATGAATTTTTAAATTTTCTATGGAGGAGAGGGGGGAGAGAGAGAGGCGAGAGAGAGAGAGAAGAGAGAGAGAGAGAGAGAGAGAGAGAGAGAGAGAGAGAGAGAGAGAGAGAGAGAGTATTGGGGGCACAAACGGGGGGATGTGAACCCGTTTTTTTTTTCATTTTCAGGCTTACGCTTACCTCTTAGACCACCGACCCAACACAGCAGCCACCGACACTCAACATTGGGCGGCACAACGTGTATCAGGACGTGAGGTGAACTTCTCCTTCATGTTTATCCTGTCCGTTTCACAGCCCACTCCTCCTTTTTCCTCACAGACCCTGCTGGCTTGGCTGCAACCTGTCGTAAATTTCTAGACCAGTACCCCCCTATCCATTTTGTGTGGTCTGGCCCCTTGATTTATGACCACGACAGTAGGACAGCCATCGATGATGGACACATGCACCGCTGCCGTCCAGCCAGGGTTCCAGGCCACAAGAACAGGCCCATTTTGACTTTGAGAAGAATTTGGTGTCGTCTGGGAAAGGGAGAAATTATGGACAGCTCTTTGAGTGTGTGTGTGTGGTGTATGTGTGTGTGGGTGTGTGTTGTGTGTGTTGTGTGTGTGTGTGTGTGTGTGTGTGTGTGTGTGTATGTGTGTGTGTGTGTGTGTGTGTGTAAG
The DNA here is from genome assembly GCA_028751875.1 of Rapana venosa. Lineage (NCBI taxonomy): Eukaryota > Metazoa > Mollusca > Gastropoda > Neogastropoda > Muricidae > Rapana > Rapana venosa. Next base: position 29,160,513 of record CM054149.1, on the reverse strand, counting down.
TGGTGTGTGTGTGTGGTGTGGTGTGTGTGTGCGTGTGTGTGTGTGTGTGTGGGTGGGGGTGGGTGGGTGTGGGTGTGGTGCTGGGTGTGGTGTGTGTGTGTGTAAGTGAGTGTGTGTGTTGTGTGTGTGTGTGTGTGGTTGTGTGTGTGTGTGAGTGTGTAAGTGTGTGTGTGGGTGTAGATGTGTGTGTGCGTCCGTGTGTGTGTGGTGGGGGGGGGGGGGGTAGTGTGTGTGTGTGATGTGTGTGTGCGTGCGTGCGTGCGTGCGTGCGTGCGTGCTGCGTGGCGAGCGTGGCGTTGCGTGCTGCATAGCTTTTTATGACAGGAAAACCCCAAGGTGACTGAACGAACCTTCTGTATACATGAAGCCATACTGGAAAGCGAGGATCATGTTTTTGAAGAGTTCCTGGACCATAACTCATGGGGCATTAACTTGCGTACAAGTTTATCACAATACCATTTTCCTCCCTGAAAGAATTCCTTCGCATTATAGTTCACGTGGCCAGTTTTCAGAGGCAGCCTGATCGTTAGAGTGGTTAGCACGTTGGACCCTGATCGTAATCCAAGACTCGCAGTTTGATTCTCATTCTGTCAGGTTGAATCCAGACCAACGATATTTTTTACAGACCCACAGAGGCCCTCTCAGGTATGTCGCCTTGTAAAAAAAAAATTTTTTTAAGTTGAGATCTAATATCAGAACTGTGCAGCTACGTACAGATTAAAACAAGATTGAAACCAAACTCTTCTGTCGTTCCTCGTACCAACGCTCCAGCCAACACAAGGGTCAACATAGGACTGTCTCCAACATGTGAGAGGACCTCAGGAACCACAGTAAAAATGGGATCAAAAGCAAAACCGGTCACCTGTCAGCGACACTGTTTCTTGATTGATACCCCTGAACATGCCCCGTCAGCTGTCTCCATCCCCCTTCTGGCTTCATCCATCTGCAGATTTTCCATTTTCGCAACTCCGTCCACTATTTGGCTATGTTGTCCCATAGGAATTCTGTGTCTTTCCTCGTGTCCTCCCATGCAATCTATGTTGCCCTAGGCCCACAGATCTTCACTACATATTTTATACACCAGTCCTCAAAGACAGCCTTGTTCGTAGTGAAGAAAACATTCTTTTCTGACAAGCAAAAAAAAAGTTTTAATATTTTTGTGCAAATGCTAACTTTATCCGAATGCTTTGATTCGGTGCATGAATATATGTAACCTATTGAAAGCCTTGTACGCTCGATTTTGTCATTGTTCAGGGAAAGATGAATGGCCACGTGACTTCTTCTTCTTTTCGATGCCTTATTGTTTTACACCAAGAGACCAGTTCGCCTAAGGAATGTAGCAGTCGTCTGTAGGGCATCCACCGGCCCGCACAGTTTTTCTTCTATGGCCACGTGACGCGCCGTGATGCCCTGTCCAGGCCAGTTCTGCAAGGCAGCTAATGACGAACTCCGACCGCCAAGGAAAAAGCTTGAGAGAGACAATGACAATGACAATGACAAATTCTTTTATTTCGAGGATAATGAATAAGCACTCATGTGCTTTTTTACATCCAGTCCCCGCCCGTAGGGATAATCTTAATAAGTGAGAGAGAGAGACAATGACAAATTCTTTTATTTCGAGGATAATGAATAAGCACTCATGTGCTTTTTTACATCCAGTCCCCGCCCATCAGTGATAACTTAATGAGAGATAAGAGAAGAGAGAGAGAGAGAAGAGAGAGAGAGAGAGAAATGGTCCAACAAGGTGCTATAGCGGACTTAGCATCATTACGAATGGTGCAGAATACCGAAAAATTCTACAATCAAAATTGCCGATAAGTACTCCAAAACAGATTATGTAACAAAAACGTCCTGACAGAAAGTACGCTAGAGGAGAATTAATGTGAATAGGATCCAACACTGTATTGTTGAGAAATCTTTGCAAAATTATTATGCTTTTTAGCCACACAAACAAAAGATATTTTCCCTCGGCTTTTGCTGCAATTGAGCAAATGACAGTGCTGTATGCTTCAAAAAGATTTACTTTTTCTGATAGAACTACTTTTTTCCTTAGTGCTGTTCCCTGTGCTGCTGTTCACACCTAACTCTAACCCCAGTTCTTGCCCCATACTGCAAAACCTCTAACACTGACCATGTTGGTTCTAACCTTAACCTGACCCTGACCTGACTCAGTTCTGCGGATGGGGAAACAGTTGGTCCAAGGAACAGCAGCGCAAAGGGCAGGAGTGGTTTTAAAAATTTAAGCTCTATTCTATCCTGTATATTTAGTATCATGATAGGAATGAGAGAGAAATGACATGCAAAAATTTTAAGCCTGTCTTGAGCTGAACCTCTTTGACGTCTGCTTTACGACAAAAGTGTGTGCTTTAGGAAGTCAGACCACCGTGCCTTAATGAGTGTCACAAGGCATATAAGCAATAGTGTTTCAAATTCCCCGTTCATGAACTTTAATACGATGGATTGACTTTGTATGGCCTTCAAGATTTTGACACCGCCACTACCACGCGAAAAAAGCCCGTGAAAAGAGGACCTGTATTAGGAACTTTGCACCTAGAACTGTAAGCACATTAGCACCTATAACTGTTAGCACCATTAGCACCTAGAACAGAAAATGACCTAGCACCTTAGCAACCTAGAACTGTTAGCACCTTAGCACAAGAACTGTAAATGACCTTAGCACCTAGAACTGTAAGCAGCTTAGCATCTAGAACTGTTAGCACCTTAGCACCTTGAACTGTAAGCAGCTTAGCACCTTGAACTGTAAGCAGCTTAGCATCTAGAACTGTAAGCAGCTTAGCACCTTGAACTGTAAGCAGCTTAGCACCTAGAACTGTAAATGACCTTAGCACCTAGAACTGTAAGCAGCTTAGCATCTAGAACTGTTAGCACCTTAGCACCTTGAACTGTAAGCAGCTTAGCACCTTGAACTGTAAGCAGCTTAGCATCTAGAACTGTAAGCACCTTAGCACCTTGAACTGTAAATGACCTTAGCACCTTAGCACCTAGAACTGTTAGCACCTTAGCACCTAGAACTGTTAGCACCTTAGCACCTAGAACTGTTAGCACCTTAGCACCTAGAACTGTTAGCACCTTAGCACCTAGAACTGTTAGCACCTTAGCACCTAGAACTGTAAAGGACCTTAGCACCTAGAACTGTTAGCACCTTAGCACCTAGAACTGTAAAGGACCTTAGCACCTTAGCACCTAGAACTGTAAAGGACCTTAGCACCTAGAACTGTTAGCACCTTAGCACCTTGAACTGTTAGCACCTTAGCACCTTGAACTGTAAAGGACCTTAGCACCTAGAACTGTAAAGGACCTTAGCACCTTAGCACCTAGAACTGTAAAGGACCTTAGCACCTTAGCACCTAGAACTGTAAGCACCTTAGCACCTTGAACTGTTAGCACCTTAGCACCTAGAACTGGTAATGACCTTAGCACCTTGAACTGTTAGCACCTTAGCACCTAGAACTGTTAGCACCTTAGCATCTAGAACTGTAAGCGCCTTAGCATCTAGAGCTGTTAGCACCTTAGCATCTAGAGCTGTAAGCACCTTAGCATCTAGAGCTGTTAGCACCTTAGCATCTAGAGCTGTAAGCACCTTAGCATCTAGAGCTGTTAGCACCTTAGCATCTAGAGCTGTAAGCACCTTAGCATCTAGAACTGTAAGCGCCTTAGCATCTAGAACTGTTAGCACCTTAGCACCTAGAGCTGTAAGCACCTTAGCATCTAGAACTGTATTAGGACCTTAGTACCTAGAACTGTTAGCACCTTAGCACCTAGAACTGTTTGCACCTTAGCACCTAGAACTGTTTGCACCTTAGCACCTAGAACTGTTTGCACCTTAGCACCTAGAACTGTTAACCCCTTAGCACCTAGAACTGTTATCCCCTTAGCTCCTAGGCATTGTCCATCTACTGTAGGATTAGCCCCCTTCATAGCAGAAAGACTTTCCCTCAGTCCCTCTCTTTGTCCTCCATAGCAGCCTTCCCTCAAGTTTCCTCTCTTGTCTCCATAGCAGCCTTCCCTCAGTTCCTGTCTCCATAGCAGCCTTCCCTCAATTCCTGTGTCTCCATAGCAGCCTTCCCTCAGTTCCTCTCTTGTCTCCATAGCAGCCTTCCCTCAGTTCCTCTCTTGTCTCCATAGCAGCCTTCCCTCAGTTCCTCTCTTGTCTCCACACAAGCTTCCTCAGTTCCTCTCTTGTCCTTCCATAGCGGCCTTCCCACAGTTTCTCCTCTTATCTCCATAGCAGCTTCCCTCCATTCCTCTCTTGCTCCATCAGCAGACTTCCCCTCAGTTCTCTCTGTCTCCATAGCGGCCTTTCCCTCAGGTTTCCTCTCTTATCTCCATAGCAAGCCCATGCCTCATTTCCTCTCTTATCTCCATACAGCCTTCCCTCAGTTCCCTCTGTCCCTCATAGCAGCCTTATCCTCAGTTCCTCTCTGTCTCCATAGCAACTTCCCTCCTTCCCTCTCATGTCTCCATAGCGGCCTTCCTCAGTTCTCTCTTGTCTCCCATACAGACTTCCCTCAGTTTCCTCCTTTGTCTCCATAGCGGCCTTCCCTCAGTTTCTCTCTTGTCTCCATAGCAGACTTCCCTCAGTTCCTCTCTTGTGCCTCTCAGGGCCATGTCGCATCAGTGATTTTTATATCGTCAAGCGAGATGGCTGCTGGTCTGCCAGGTGTTCTGTAGCTGTATCTTGGCGGCCATTCTGTGCATTTTGTGGTCATTAGCCATCATTCTGTGCATTTTGTGGTCATTAGCCATCATTCTGTGCATTTTGTGGTCATTAGCCATCATTCTGTGCATTTTGTGGTCATTAGCCATCATTCTGTACATTTTGTGGTTATTAGCCATCATTCTGTACATTTTGTGGTTATTAGCCATCATTCTGTACATATTGTTATTAGCCATCATTGTGTACATTTTGTGGTTATTAGCCATCATTGTGTACATTTTGTGGTTATTAGCCATCATTGTGTACATTTTGTGGTTATTAGCCATCATTCTGTACATTTTGTCATTAGCCATCATTCTGTACATTTCGTTATTAGCCATCATTCTGTACATTTTGGTCATTAAGTCACAATTCCGTACATTTTTGTGGTCATTACCATCATTTCCCTGTAAGCATTTTGTGGTCATTAAGCCATCCATTCTGCACATTTGTCATTAGCCATCATTCTGTAAACATTTTGTCATTAGCCATCATTCTGTACATTTTGTGTCATTAGCTATCATTCCTGTACATTTTGTTTGTCATTAGCCCATCATGCTGTACATTTTGTGTTCATTTAGTCATCATTCGTACAGCATTTTGTGGTCATTAGTCATCATTCTGTACATTTTTGTGTCATTAGCCAATCATTCCTGTACATTTGTTATTAGCCATCATTCTGTACAAATTTGTGGTCCATTAGCCATCATTCTGTATATTATTGTGTCATTAGCACATTCTGTACATATTTGTCATAGCCCATCATTCTGTACATTTTGTTTGTCATAAGCCATCATTCTGTAATTTTGTTAGTAGCCCATCATTCGTACATCTTGTGACATTACCATCATTCTGTACATTTTGTTGTCATTAGCCATCATTCTGTACATTTTGTTGTCATTAGCCATCATTGTGTACATTTTGTTGTCATTAGCCATCATTCTGTACATTTTGTCATTAGCCATCATTCTGTACATTTTGTTGTTATTAGCCATCATTCTGTACACTTTGTTTTATTAGCCACCATTCTGTACATTTTGTGGTCATTAGTCATCATTCTGTACATTTTGTGGTCATTAGCCATCATTCTGTACATTTTGTCATTAGCCATCATTCTGTACATTTTGTGTCGTTAGTCATCATTCTGTACATTTTGTGGTCATTAGCCATCATTCTGTACATTTTGTCATTAGCCATCATTCTGTACATTTTGTGTCGTTAGCCATCATTCTGTACATTTTGTGTCATTAGCCATCATTCTGTACATTTTGTTACTACCCCTTATTCTGTACATTTTGTTATTATCCATCATTCTCTACATTTTGTCATTCGCCATCATTCTGTACATTTTGTGTTATTAGCCATCATTCTGTACATTTTGTGGTCATTAGCCATCATTCTGTACATTTTGTGGTCATTAGCCATCATTCTGTACATTTTGTGGTCATTAGCCATCATTCTGTACATTTTGTCATTAGCCATCATTCTGTACATTTTGTGTCATTACCATCATTCTGTACATTTTGTTTGTCATAGCCAGTCATTCTGTAACTTTTGTGGTCATTAGCCATCATCTGTCACATTTTGTCCATTAGTCATCATTCTGTACATTTTTTGTCATTAGCCATCATTCTGTACATTTTGTTGTCATTAGCCATCATTCTGTACATTTTGTGTCGTTAGCCATCATTCTGTACATTTTGTTGTCATTAGCCATCATTCTGTACAGTTTGTTATTAGCCACCATTCTGTACATTTTGTGGTCATTAGCCATCATTCTGTACATTTTGTTGTCATTAGCCATAATTCTGTACATTTTGTGTCGTTAGCCATCATTCTGTACATTTTGTTATTAGCCACCATTCTGTACATTTGTGGTCATTACCCATCATTCTGTACATTTTGTCATTAGCCATCGTTCTGTATATTTTGTGCATTAGCCATCATTCTGTACATTTTGTCATTAGCCATCATTCTGTACACATTTGTTGTCATTACCATCATTCTGTACAATTTGTTATTTAGCCATCCATTCTGCACAGTTTTGTGTCATTAAGCCATCATTCTTGTACATTTATGTTGTCATTACCATCATTGTGTACATTTTGGTGTCATTAGCCATCATTGTGTACATTATGTTGTCATTAGCCATCAATTCTGTACATTTTTGTTGTCATTAGCCATCATTCTGTACATTTTGAATGTCATTAGCCATCATTCCGTACATTTTTGTGTCATTAGCATCATTCTGGACATTTTGTTGTCTTAGCCATCATTCTTGTTACATATTGTTGTTCATTAAGCCATCATTCTGTACATTTTGTGGTCATTAGCATCATTCTGTACATTTTGTGGTCATTAGCCTCATTCTGTACATTGTGTCATTAGCCATCAGTCTGTACCTTTTTGTCATTAGCCATCATTCTGTACATTTTGTGTCGTTTAGCCATCATTCTGTAATTTTGTGCATTAGCCATCATCTTACATTTTGTTACTCAACTACCTCATTATTTCTTGTATATTTTGTTTATTAACCATCATCTCTCTACATTTTGTCATAGCCCTCATTCTTACAATTTGTGTTAATTAGCCATTCATTCTGTACCATTTTGTTGTCATTAGCCATCATTCTGTACATTTTGTGTCGTTAGGCCATCATTCTGTACATTTTGTTGTCATGCCATCATTCTGTACAGTTTGTTATTAGCCACCAATTCTTCATTTTGTGTCATTTAGCCATCATTCTGTAAATTTTGTGTCGATTAAGCCATAATTCAGTACATTATGTGGCGTCGCCATCATTCTGTACATTTGTTATTATCCACCATTCTGACTTATTGTGTCATTCCCCATCATTCCTGTACATTTTGTCATACCCTCATTCTGTACAGTTTTGTCATTTAGCCATCATTCTGTACATTTGTCATTAGCCATCAATTCTGTACATTTTGTTGTTATTGCCATCATTCTGTACATTTTGTCATAGCTATCATTCCTGTACTTTGTTGTCATTATCCATCATTCTGTACAGTTTTGTTGTTATTAACCCATCTTTATGTACATTTTGTCATACCATCATTCTGTACATTTTTTATTGGTCAATTACACATCATTCTGTACATTTTGTTGTCATTAGCCATCATTCTGTACATTTTGTTGTCATTAGCCATCATTCTGTACATTTTGTATTAGCCATCATTCTGTACATTTTGTGGTCATTAGCCATCATTCTGTACATTTTGTTGTCATTAGCCATCATTCTGTACATTTTGTGGTCATTAGCCATCATTCTGTACATTTTGTGGTCATTAGCCATCATTCTGTACATTTTGTTGTTATTAGCCATCATTCTGTACACTTTGTTTTATTAGCCACCATTCTGTACATTTTGTGGTCATTAGTCATCATTCTGTACATTTTGTGGTCATTAGCCATCATTCTGTACATTTTGTCATTAGCCATCATTCTGTACATTTTGTGTCGTTAGCCATCATTCTGTACATTTTGTGTCATTAGCCATCATTCTGTACATTTTGTTATTATCCATCATTCTCTACATTTTGTCATTAGCCATCATTCTGTACATTTTGTCATTAGCCATCATTCTGTACATTTTGTGGTCATTAGCTATCATTCTGTACATTTTGTGGTCATTAGCCATCATTCTGTACATTTTGTGGTCATTAGCCATCATTCTGCACATTTTGGTCATTAGCCAACATTCTGTACATTCTTGTCAATAGCCATCAGTCGTACATATTGTGGTCATTAGCCATCATTCGTACATTTTGTGGTCATAAGCCATCATTCTGTACATTGATGTCATTAGCCATCCATTCTTACATTTTTTGTGGTCATTAGCTATCATCCGTACATTTTGTGGTCATTAGCTATCATTCTGTACATTTTGTGGTCATTAGCTATCATTCTGTACATTTTGTGGTCATTAGCTATCATTCTGTACATTTTGTTGTCATTAGCCATCATTCTGTACATTTTGTGTTCATTAGTAATCATTCTGTACATTTTGTGGTCATTAGTCATCATTCTGTACATTTTGTGTCATTAGCCATCATTCTGTACATTTTGTTATTAGCCATCATTCTGTACATTTTGTGGTCAATAGCCCATCATTCGTACATTTTTTATTATCATCATTCTGTATATTTTGTGGTCATTAGCCATCATTCTGTACATTTTGTGGTCATTAGCCATCATTCTGCACATTTTGTCATTAGCCATCATTCTGTACATTTTGTCATTAGCCATCATTCTGTACATTTTGTGGTCATTAGCTATCATTCTGTACATTTTGTTGTCATTAGCCATCATTCTGTACATTTTGTTATTAGCCATCATTCTGTACATTTTGTGGTCATTAGCCATCATTTCTGTATAGTTGTGTCATTAAGCCATCATTCTGTACATTTTGTCATTAGCCATCAATTCTGTACATTTTGTTTGTCATATCCATCATTCGTACCATTTTGTATCTAGCCATCATTCTGTCATTTTGTGGTCATTAGCCTCCATTCGGTTACATTTTTGTTGTCATAGCCATCATTTCTGTACATTAGTTGTCATTACCATCATTCTGTACATTTTTGTCTTAGCCATCATTCTGTAAATTTTGTTATTAGCCATCATTCTGTAGCATTTTGTTGTTATTAGCCATCATTCTTACATTTTGTGGTCATATCCATCATTCTGTTACATTTGTCATTAGCCACAGTCGTACATTTGTGTCGTTAGCCATCATTCTGTACATTTGTTCATTAGCCATCATTCTGTACATTTTGTTATTTATCCATCATTCGCTACATTTTGTCATTAGCCGACATTCTTACATTTTTTTGTGTTATTACCATCCATTCCTTACATTTTGTTTGTCATAAGCCATCATTCTGTACATTTTGTGGTCATTAGCCATCATTCTGTACATTTTGTCATTAGTCATCATTCTGTATCATTTTTTGTCATTAGTCCATCATCGTACATTGTTGTTGTCAATAGCCATCATTCTGGTTCTGTACATTTTGTGTCGTTAGCCATCATTCTGTACAGGTTTGTATTAGCCACACATTCTGTACATTTTGTGGTCATTAGCCATCATTCTGTACATTTTGTTGTCATTAGCCATAATTCTGTACATTTTGTGTCGTTAGCCATCATTCTGTACATTTTGTTATTAGCCACCATTCTGTACATTTGTGGTCATTACCCATCATTCTGTACATTTTGTCATTACCCATCATTCTGTACATTTTGTCATTAGCCATCATTCTGTACATTTTGTTGTCATTATCCATCATTCTGTACATTTTGTTGTTATTACCCATCATTATGTACATTTTGTCATTAGCCATCATTCTGTACATTTTGTTGTTATTACCCATCATTATGTACATTTTGTCATTAGCCATCATTCTGTACATTTTGTTGTTATTACCCATCATTATGTACATTTTGTCATTAGCCATCATTCTGTACATTTTGTTGTTATTACCCATCATTATGTACATTTTGTCATTAGCCATCATTCTGTACATTTTGTGGTCATTAGCCATCATTCTGTACATTTTGTTGTCATTAGCCATAATTCTGTACATTTTGTGTCGTTAGCCATCATTCTGTACATTTTGTTATTAGCCCACCATCTGTACATTTTGTGGTCATTATACCCATCATTTCTGTACATTTTGTCATTACCCATCATCTGTACATTTTGTCATTACCATCATTCTGTACATTTGTTGTCATTACCATCATTTGTACATTTGTTGTTTATTACCCATCCATTATGTACATTTTGTCATTAGCCATCATTCTGTACATTTTGTTGTTATTACCCATCATTATGTACATTTTGTCCATTACCATCATTCTGTACATTTTGTTGTCATTATCCATCATTCTGTACATTTTGTTGTTATTAGCCATCATTCTGTACATTTTGTTGTTATTACCCATCATTATGTACATTTTGTCATTAGCCATCATTCTGTACACTTTTTTGTCAATCTGTTTTTCTCTCTTCTTGGTATGTTACCTGCATTCTTCCAGCTCTTTGGCTGCCATTTTGTGCATCTTTCTGTCGATCTATTGTTGTGCAAAGTCTTGCAATGTGACCTGCATTCTTCCATTTCTGTTTAGGCGAGAACTTCAGGACCTGGGTTAGCTCTGTTTGTTTTCACATCTTTTGGCGTGACGTTCTGTCTGGTAGTTTGATTTTCAACCTTTTTAGGACTATTAGTGAGCAGGATTTTCGCTGTACAAACGTTACATGGAACCAGTACTGCCTTGTTTGACGTATTATGGAAAAGGTTGAGCCATGGTTAATCTGGGAAAAGGATCCTCCTGTTATGGGTTAGGATGGAAGTGTGTGTGTGTGCGTGCGTGCGTGCGTGCGTGCGTGCTGTGGTGTGTGTGTGTGCGTTTGTGTGTGTTTATACATGTTTCTTTTTAAGTCTGTTTTACTCGGTCTCATATGTTGTTTAAAAGCTTAAAGCTACTCTCATAATGATCGATAGTATCAAGATCGAATCTTTTTTTTTTAAGCAAGTTTTTTCAACGGTGTTTTTTTTTTACAATCCAAAAAATAAAAGGTAAGAAAACTTAACTTTTCATAAATTAAAAAACAACAACTCCGGCCTGTTAAAAAGTAGTCTGATGCTCAGAATAGTTGTGCTGGGTTTATTAGCTTCGATTTCCACATTATTTGGTTCTAGTTTTGTTCGGACATGACATAAAGCAATAGAAAATGAAGTGGCGCTTGACGCCTCTTCTGAGGGAGCAGCCCCAGTTTCACACAGAGAAATCTGCCATGACTTTTTAAAAAATTCTGCCGTGACTTAAAATACAAATATATAAGCAGGGGTAGATGTTATTTGAGGGCTTGTTAACCCATTTTCTGATTTGATTATGGTTTTTAAATGATTCTTGAATGGTGGTAGAAGTGCAGGCTTTGTGTTTGTGTGTGTGTGTGTGTGTGTGATTTGTATTGTGTTGTCCCCCCCCCCCCCCCTTATATGATGATGTTAGTTTTTATGCATTTGATTTCGAGTCCCAACATGAACCTTGATCTGTGTAAACATAAAAAGTTTTTATTATCCTGTGATGGCAACTGATGTTAGGTCATCTAGTCCCCTTTACACATACTGCGCGTACTGCAATACCCAGTGGATTAGTCCAAACTGCTTTTACTTGTATATATATTCAATGATTCTTGTGTGGAGATACTAGGTGCAGAAAAATAACAGAGAAAAAGGAAGAATTCATTTATATAGAGAGGGGCGCGAAAACAAGAAGAAAAAATAAACAATAAAAATAAACTAACACACACACACAAACACACACACACACACACACACACACGCACGCACGCACGCACGCACGCACGCAAACACGCACACGAGCAATAAAGAAACCCAGACATGTGAATCCCCTTGACACACATAGACGCATCAACAGCACACACTAGAGCACCAATAAACCCAGCCGACTGTTCACTGCAGCTGAACATTGATAGAACGCATGCCACAATCCACACTGGGCAGTTTTTGCTCTGGACATTAGGTAAGATAGGAGGGAGGAGGAGGGAGGGAGGGAAAGAGAGAGAGAGAGGAGAGAGAGATAGAGAGGAGAGAGAGAGAGAGAGAGAGAGAGAGAGAGAGAGGAGAGAGAGAGAGAGAGAGAGAGAGAGAGAGAGAGAGAGAGGCTAGATCCAGGTTCATGACACACAAAAATAAGAAAATGGGACATTATGTTTTTTTTCCTCTTCTTTGCCAATGAAGATGAAGCAACCACCAAAAATATAAACCCTAAAAAGATGGTGATCCATGATCGCTAATGCAATTGAGGCCACCAGATAGTTAGATAGATATATAATAGACAGACAGACAGACAGATAGATAGATAGATAGATAGATAGATAGATAGATAGATAGATAGATAGATAGATAGATAGATAGATAGATAGATAGATAGATAGATAGATAGATAGATAGATAGATAGATAGATAGATAGATAGATAGATAGATAAAAAGTGTGTGAAATGTTTTAAATCAAAGTAGAATTGATCTCCTGAAACAATAATTTGGTCTTGCTGGGAATGGTCAGTAAATGTGTGTGTGTGTGTGTGTTGTGTGTGTGTGTGTGTTGTGGTGTGTGTGTGTGTGTGTGTGTGTGTGTGTGGCGTGCGTGTGTGTGTGGTGTGTGTGTGTGTGTGTTGTGTGAATAAGTGTGTGTAAGTGTGTGAAAGAGTTGTGTGTGTGTGTGTTGTGTGGTTTCTTGTTTGGGAGATTATCTTGTTCTTCAGAGTTTTCTTTTAACTTTTTGTTTGGATGGGGGGGGGGTGTCAATGAGAGAACGTGTGAAGCACTCAAAAAATAAATTAATAAAAGACGTGCCAAGAATCTGCATGCAACTGAGGCCTAAAAAAAAAATATATATATGATATGATATGTATCTATATGTGTTTGCGGGGGTTTTTTTCCATAAAAGTTGGATAAACTCTGCTGCTGAAAAAACTGTTTTGCTATGCTGGCCAGTGATGTTGAAAACTGTTTCTTTACTTAATTCTGTTTGGAATTCGTTTTAAGGGATTTTTTTGCGATTTTCTTTTTACTATACTGGTGTGTGTGTGTGTGGTGAGTGTGTTGGTGTGTGTGTGTGTGAGTGTGGATGTGTGTGTGTGTGTGTGTGTGAGTGTGTGTGTGTGTGTGTGTGTGTGTGTGTGTGTGTGTGTGTGTGTGTGTAGGTGTGTAGATGTGTAATTGTAGTTGGGGTGGGGGGATGGGGGTTGTTAAAGAAGTATGTTGAGAAGTTGTTTGGCTCCGAAGGGGTCCACAATTTTATTTTCAACCAGCAAAGAGATGTTGTGCATTTAGAGAGATGAATTATTGTGTTCTGTACTAATTTTATTTTCAACCAGCAAAGATATGTTGTGCATTTAGAGAGATGAATTATTGTGTTCTGTGCTCTCTATTAGTCTTTGAAGAATTGTCAAAAATGGTATGTGTTATTTCTAGTAGCATTCCTGTGACAATGATACTATTTCTTGTGCACACGAGGGTTTTTTCTGTTTGTTTTGGGGTAGTTTTGCTTTATATATCGTATGTGTTGTGTGTGTGTGTTCTTCTTTAATTTAACGTCTTTTCACATTACGTGAATTATTAGACAAAATGTTGTGTGTGTGTGTGTTGTGTGTGTGTGTGTGTGTGGTGTGTGTGTGTGTGTTGGTGTGGTGGTGGTGTGTGTGTGTGTGTGTGTGTGTTGTGGTGTGTGTGTGTGTTTGTGTGTGTGATTGTGTGGTGTGTGTGCAAGTGAACTTAACTTCAGATGGTACATTGAACAGGCAATGTATTTGCTTTTGCTCGCTCTCCCTCTCTCTCTCACTCCATCTCCTCGAATTAGTCTCTCTCTCTCTCAAGGTCCTCTCATCTCCTCTCTCATCACTCTCTCTTCCTGTTCCACTTTTCGAAAGAGTAGGCCATTGTGTGCCGGTGGGAACAGATGACAAAATTTACAAAACCGCATACACACGGGGACTGGATGTAAAAAAGCACATGAGTGCTTATTGCATTATCCTCGACATATATATATATAAATTAAAAACTGAGCGCTTTGATTTGTTGCTTTACAAGATTCAGCGTGATGATGATGATGATGATGATGATGATGATGATGATGATGATGATGATGATGATGATGATGATGATGATGATGATGATGATGATGATGATGATGATGACGACGACGACGACGACAACGACGACGATGACGATTATGAAGATGAAGATGATGAAGAAGAAGAAGAGGATGATGAAGAAGAAGATGATGATGAAGAAGAAGAGGATGGTGAAGAAGATTACGATGAAGAAGATGGTGATGAAGAAGATGGTGATGAAGAAGATGGTAATGAAGAAGAAGATGATGAAGAAGAAGGTGACGATGAAGAAGGTGACGATGAAGAAGGTGACGAATAAGAGATTATGACGATAAGAAGAATGATGAAGATAGGGAGGAGGATGAAGAGGATGATGAAAAGGAGTGTGAAGAAGGTGTGAAGGAGATGACAGATGGGGATGATGAATGACGTTGATGAAGATGGGGGATGATGATTAAGATGGGGGATGGTGAGGGGGCTGGGGTGCCGGGATAAGACGGGGGGGGGGGGGGGGGTGCGCCGGGGATGGATGATGATGACGAAGATGACGGCGGCGGCGCGATTCGACGACGACGAATGATGATGACGACGACGACGACTAGGACGATGATGATGACGATGATTGATGATGATGACGGATGAACATGATGATGACATGATGATAATGATGAAAGACGAATATGATGATGATGATGATAGATGATGATAGAAAAAATGATGATGATGAAATGATTGATCGAAGATGATGATGAAGAAGAATGATGAAGATGAATGACGCCGACGACGACG
Organism: Rapana venosa; assembly: GCA_028751875.1. Taxonomy (NCBI): domain Eukaryota; kingdom Metazoa; phylum Mollusca; class Gastropoda; order Neogastropoda; family Muricidae; genus Rapana; species Rapana venosa. The sequence goes on along the minus strand of CM054149.1, from coordinate 29,145,339 downwards.
AAGATGACGAAGAAGATGAAGAAGATTAGAAGAAAAAAGATGACGATGATGAAGAAAAGAAGAAGAAGAAGACTAAGAAGAAGAAGAAGAAGAAGAAGAAGAAGAAGAAGAAGAAGAAGAAGAAAAGAAGAAGAAGGAGGAAGGGAGGGGAAAAAGGAAAAGGGAAAAGAAAAACCTGCATTGAACTGAAAACCATTTTCATCGCAGCAGATTTTCCTCTGCAATGAAAATTCAGACACCTCTCTATCTCCCCGGAGGAGAGCGGCTGCTAACAAAGTGAAGTACCACACTAACCATTTTAATTTTCCTGTTTGCAAGCTTATTTTCCCCCTATCAGAGAGGCTGTTTTTTTCTACAAACAGGTGCAGGGGACCAACTCTCCTTTTCCGTGGGTTCTTTACATTCGCTGAATGCGGGAATGGCATACGAGAGACCTCGTTTATCGTCCCACCTGAAATGACTATACCCATACCACCACTCAAAAAATGAATTTTTAAATTTTCTATGGAGGAGAGGGGGGAGAGAGAGAGGCGAGAGAGAGAGAGAAGAGAGAGAGAGAGAGAGAGAGAGAGAGAGAGAGAGAGAGAGAGAGAGAGAGAGAGTTTGGGGGCACAAACGGGGGATTGAACCCGTTTTTTTTCATTTTCCTAGGCGTACGCGTTACCTCTTAGACCACCGACCCAACACAGCAGGCCACCGACACTCAACATTGGGCGGCACACGTGTATCAGGACGTGAGGTGAACTTCTCCTTCATGTTTATCCTGTCCGTTTCACAGCCCACTCTCCTTTTCCTTCACAGACCCTCTGGCTTGGCTGCTACCTGTCGTAAATTTCTTGACCAGTACCCCCCTTCCATTTTGGTGTGGCTGGCCCTTGATTTATGACCACGACAGTAGGACAGCCATCGATGATGGACACATGCACCGCTGCCGTCCAGCCAGGGTTCCAGGCCACAAGAACAGGCCCATTTTGACTTTGAGAAGAATTTGGTGTCGTCTGGGAAAGGGAGAAATTATGGACAGCTCTTTGAGTGTGTGTGTGTGGTGTATGTGTGTGTGGGTGTGTGTTGTGTGTGTTGTGTGTGTGTGTGTGTGTGTGTGTGTGTGTGTGTATGTGTGTGTGTGTGTGTGTGTGTGTAAGTGGTGTGTGTGTGTGGTGTGGTGTGTGTGTGCGTGTGTGTGTGTGTGTGTGGGTGGGGGTGGGTGGGTGTGGGTGTGGTGCTGGGTGTGGTGTGTGTGTGTGTAAGTGAGTGTGTGTGTTGTGTGTGTGTGTGTGTGGTTGTGTGTGTGTGTGAGTGTGTAAGTGTGTGTGTGGGTGTAGATGTGTGTGTGCGTCCGTGTGTGTGTGGTGGGGGGGGGGGGGGTAGTGTGTGTGTGTGATGTGTGTGTGCGTGCGTGCGTGCGTGCGTGCGTGCGTGCTGCGTGGCGAGCGTGGCGTTGCGTGCTGCATAGCTTTTTATGACAGGAAAACCCCAAGGTGACTGAACGAACCTTCTGTATACATGAAGCCATACTGGAAAGCGAGGTCATGTTTTGAAGAGTTCCTGGACGATAACTTTCATGGGAGCTTTAACTGGCGTACAAGTTTATCACACCATTTCCTCCCTGAAAGAAGTCCTTCGCAGTATAGTTCACGTGGCCAGTTTTCAGAGGCAGCCTGATCGTTAGAGTGGTTAGCACGTTGGACCCTGATCGGAATCCAAGACTCGCAGTTTGATTCTCATTCTGTCAGGTTGAATCCAGACCAACGATATTTTTTACAGACCCACAGAGGCCCTCTCAGGTATGTCGCCTTGTAAAAAAAAAATGTTTTTAAGTTGAGATCTAATATCAGAACTGTGCAGCTACGTACAGATTAAAACAAGATTGAAACCAAACTCTTCTGTCGTTCCTCGTACCAACGCTCCAGCCAACCACAAGGGTCAACCTAGGACTGTCTCCAACTTGTGAGAGGACCTCAGGAACCACAGGTAAAATGGGATCAAAAGCAAAACCGGTCACCTGTCAGCGACACTGTTTCTTGATTGATACCCCTGAACATGCCCCGTCAGCTGTCTCCATCCCCCTTCTGGCTTCATCCATCTGCAGATTTTCCATTTTCGCAACTCCGTCCACTATTTGGCTATGTTGTCCCATAGGAATTCTGTGTCTTTCCTCGTGTCCTCCCATGCAATCTATGTTGCCCTAGGCCCACAGATCTTCACTACATATTTTATACACCAGTCCTCAAAGACAGCCTTGTTCGTAGTGAAGAAACATTCTTTTCTGAACAAGCAAAAAAAAAGGTTTTAATATTTGTGTGCAAATGCTAACTTTATCCGAATGCTTTGATTCGGTGCATGAATATATGTAACCTATTGAAAGCCTTGTACGCTTCGATTTGTTTGCTTTACAAGATTCAGCGCTATATAAATGCCATATATTATTTATTATTATTATTATTATCATAATTATTATTATTGTACGCACCTTTCATCCCATGTCCTCTTGTAAAGTAGAGCGGGCCATAACGAGTGGGTAAAAGTGGGTTACAAAATCGGAACACATCGACAGTTTGAAAGCATGTTGTAACAGTTTTCACTTCTCCATTGGCCTCATAAAAAGCTTGTAAGCAAAGGAAACACAAACGAAATATATGGCGGCGGATGTCACTGCAGCATTGGCGTTATCGGCTTCTGAACAGCAGCTAAGAACAGTAACTCGGGAAACCATAAAGGCGGAAGTATTGCCAATATTTCATTTCCTTTCATTTTCATACCACTTTCAGTCACGGTAGAGTACTCTGCGTGAAATTCGGGCTGCTCTCCCCGGGGAGAGCGTGTCGCCACAAGAGCAGCGCCACCCATGATTTTTTTTTCCTGTCTGCAACTGTATTTGTTTCCCTATCAGACTGGCTTTTTCTGCAGAATTTTACCAGGGACAACTCTCTTGTTACCTGGGGTACTTTTACATGCACTAAATAATTCGATGTAACGCACAAGACCTCGGTTTATCGTCTCATCCGAAAGACTAGCACCCAGACCATCACTCATGGTCTAATGGATGGGGGGAAAGTTTCGGGCCCAAACGGGATTCCAGCCACCGCACACTTCCCACCCGGACTTTTCGCTGTCTAGGCAGGCGCGTTACCTCTAGACCCCCGATTCACTAAATAACACATGTGTCTGCTTTCCATTATCCATGTCCTTTCATTACAGGTTGTTTATGCCTCACAAACCAAGAAGGCCACATCAGGGATCTCACCTCACTGAGTTTACATTCACTTCAAATTTAAAATCATCATCTAATACAGCTCCGTCAACCTGGAAAAACAAATTACATTAAATGACAGAGTACTTTAATAATTTCATTCCTTAAGGCTGGTAAAATCAGGCCGTGCTGAGTGTAGTGTTTCATAGATTAGTTTGTATTCAAGGGAAACAACTGTCACGTAGTCATTATTATTCATCTTTATGAGTTACATACCTTTTTACTGTTACTATGGTATTCGATCATCAAGCTAACGAACGATCATTAAACTTTGGTCGCTCTATCATAACTGAGTTTGTTTACATCTATCGATGTAGCGAATGAATCGGATCACAAACACTACAAACATCACACTGAGGACGCCAGCCATTGCGCTTAATCTACCATCCTCGGCTTACAAAAGAAAAGTGTAAAGCAAAGATAACGGACACTTCAAGGTAACCGAAATCACACTAAAAATGCTACATGGGCTACTAACACTGCAGAATGAACATCCTGTGCCCATCCCAGCCTTTACAATATCACCATCTGGCTGCTAGGACAAAGCTATATTACAGGCAAAGTGTCATACAATGTTTAAGAATAAAATCCTTGTCAGGTTTGCTTTAAAAAAAACAACAGGAGAATGGACTGAAAACACTAAGCAAGGAAGAGGGAACGGGTAGAAAAGTAAGGAAAAAAGGAACAAAGAGAGTGAGAGAAAAGGGGAAACTTAAAGCGCAGAATTTCCAGAAGGTGGGAATGCTGTTTATACCGAAAGAGCCCCTGGTATCCCCAAGGGGATTTTCGTTCATTCTTTGGGAGCTGCTTTTGGGGTGTTTTCATCTATATAAAAAAAAGGGGGGGGGGGGAGGTTATGTCTCTAAACTGGGCACACAAACACATACACACACACTTCAAGACAGATTTAATACCTTTCACTCCTTTTGTGCAATGGATGGCTATACACTTAAAAGGATAACAAAATCTAACAGCAATTCACACAAAAATGATAGTAATAGTACCTGCATGAACGGGAAAATAACGTGTAAAGCATAGACAGGACAATGACTATTGAACAAACAATGGAAATACATTAAACAGTTTGAATTTCTTTTGATGAAAGTAAATTGACTTTTTAAAATGCAGTTTGAGTACAATTTCTAGAGGGAGGGGGGAATGACAGTTTACTCAATTATAAAAGATAACAAAGTTTATTTCTTTAAAAAAATAAAATACCGACAAATGTATTTGATTTTGAAAAAAGGCCCCCCAAAAAACTTCCCGAGATTAACATTTCATCACCTGATAAAAATCATAACCTGGAATGAGCTGAAGAAAGTGGTAAGGTAAAAAATCATGTAAATGTTTTAAGCGGGGACATTCCATAATGAAATCCAATCTATCCCCCTTATAAATGTGGATCTCTGGTCTAGAGGTAACGCGCCTGCCTAGAAAGCGAAAAGTCTGGGTTTCAAGTGTGTGGTGGTTCGATCCCCGGTTTGGGCCCCAAACTTTTCCCCCATCCATCAGATCATGAGTGATGGTCTAGGTGCTAGTCTTTCGGATGAGACGATAAACCGAGGTCTCGTGTGTTACACAAAATTATTTAGCGCACGTAAAAGAACCCACGGCAACTAGAGAGTTGTCCCTGGCAAAACTCTGCAGAAAAAGCCACTCTGATAAGAACACAAATACAGTTTGCAGACAGGAACAGAAAAACAAATAATGGGTGGCGCTGCTCTTGTGGCGACGCGCTCTCCCCGAGGACACAGCCCGAATTTCACGCTAAGAAATCTGCCGTGACTTAAAGTGGTATAACATACAAAATTTAAAAATATACTATCGCTATTACTACTCTTCCTACTATTACTCCTTCTACTCCTACTACTACTAATGCTGCTGCTGCTGCTGCTACTACTACTACTACTACTACTACTACTACTACTACTGCTACTACTACTACTACTACTACTACTACTGCTATACACATAAAACCACACACAAAATACAAAAACTATATACTTCTACTACTACTACTCCACAACACACCACCCCACACACAACACACACACACACACACGCACGCAGCACGCACGCCGCACGCACGCGCGCACACCAAAACAACACACACTCACAAAATAACACCTCACACACTCATACACACACACGCTCTCTCTCGCTTCTTTCTCTCTCCTCTCTCTTCTCACAACACACACACAACACACACACACATACACACAACACCACCATCCACACAGCAACCTCACACACACACACCACACCACCACAACAATACACACACACACACTGCAACACGGCAGTCGTGCGCGAGCCTACCGCAGGAAACCGTCGGCTAGTACGGTCTCTACGTACCATCCCCAGGTTTACAAAACCTTCACGCTACAGCCCTCCTCCTCGTACCATGCGGTAATGGCGGGGTAATCAGTTTTAAGTCTTGTCGCTCTCACGGCCGAGATTGATTCGCCCTTTGGCGTACAAAGCGGGTGCCCTATCGTAATTGACCCTGTGTGACTCTTATGGAGACACCAAAAACATCACGTGGACCAGCAAGGTTCCCAAGGCAGGCAAGGAAGGCTCTCTCTTCTCCTTCTCTCTTTTCTCTCTCTTCTCTTCTCTCTCTCTCTCTGTCCTCTGTCTTTTCAAATAAGTTATTATTGTCATGTATTAGACACAAGACGTACGATTTGTCTCTTTCCTGCTTAAGCTTTAGTTAAAGAGAAACCGCTAACGTTAGTATGCTATTTGTTACAAATCTGAAAGAATCAATTTGTGTTTGCTTTTTTATATAGTTTAATTGTTTTGTTCACTATCCCTTCATGAGGGGCCAGGGCCCTAATGAATAATTACCGAACCCAAAAATTTCCGATTCTCTCTCTCTCTCTCTCTCTCTTCTCTCTCTTCTCTCCTCTCTCTCTCTCTCCTTCTCTCGTTTTTTGTATATTTTTTTTGTTTTTGGCTTTTTGTTGTTGTTTGTTCTTGTTTGGGTTGGGGTTTGTTTTTTGTTGGCTTTTGTTTGTGTTGGGTGTTTTTTTTATGGAGTGTTTGTTGGGTTAAACAAGAGATTATTCAGAAGAAGAAAAAAAACCACATTGTACACAAGTATATTTGGTACAGCAACAGGCTAATAGCTTATAGTGTAGTCCACCATCAATACCAAATTTGTTATACGGCAGCTGAAAAAAAACCCCAACCCAAACATACAAACCCCAACAAAACAAAACCATTCACGAAGCCCCGTCCTTTTAAACAAGTGTAATCATGAATAAAACAATTTTTAAAAACTTGCTGCTTTAGTTGTCAAAAAAAAATTGAATCTCCATTTGCGTATTGATTTTACATGATTTTTAAGTTGAAAGTAAAAAAAATAAGAAGACTAAGTTAGAAAAGTAAAGGAAGGATTTTGTTGTTTCGTGGGGGGTTGGGTTTATTTTTGTTCCCGGTTTAAACTTTACTTTCTTTTTGGTGTGTTATTTTTTTAGTATCTTATGTTTTGGTTTCCTTTGTTATTGTTTATTTTTCTATTATTTTTGGAAGGAAAAGGGCCCCTCTTCCTCTCTCTCTCTCTCTCTCTCTTCTCTTCTCTTCTCTCTCTCTCTCTCTCTCTTCTCTCTCTTCATAAATTTACTCGAATTTACTTTTGCCTTTGTTAAATAGCTTCTACTCAGGGCCAAGGGCCGGATGTAAAAAGTATGTTAATAACTTAAATTACACTTAAAAAAATAAAACTCTCTCTCTCTCTCTCTCTCTCTCTCTTCTTTCTCTTCTTCTCTCTTTTTCTGGAAATACTTTACGCTTGTACTTTAGGGGAAAAAATTCACACAAAATCGAGAACAAAACATTAAACGCAATAATAAAGCAACAAAAAATTAAAAAACCGTAAGCAAAAGAAACAAAAACAAACATTTTACGAGCTTTAAAACAAAAGGCTATTTAAAAAAATTAGCTACAAAAAGAAATATCTTTGAAAGAATGGTGACAGATGAATTATAAACTGCACAAAAAAAAAACCCGTCATACGCATACGTTCATTTTACAAGGTGCAATCCGTTTGGAGTAAATAAAGAGCAGCAATGACTTGTATATTTATACGTTTGATTTTTTTTTTTTGTTTTTATTTGGGGTGGGGGGGGGGGGAGGCGGGTGAGGAGGGAAGGGGGTGGCGGGGGACTGTTGGGTTGGTATTGTCAAGAGTGCATTCGAATCAGTACAAAAACACAGCTCCCCTTTTTATTACCCGTTTTATTTTTTTTCTCCCAGCAACCAAGAAGCCCATAATTCGTGTTGACAATGTGATTAATACAATCCCTAAGCATTGCTTTGTTCCATTAATAATGTACGCTACTACTACTATATACTACTATTTATATACTTCTTTTAATACTACTCCTACTCTACTACTACTATACTACTTCACTACTATACTACTCTACTACTACTACTTCACTACTACTACTACTACTACTATACTACTTCACTACTCTACACTATACTCTTACTACTACTTTTACTACTCCTATAGTTACTAGTACACTACTAGGGGACTCCGCTAATAATAATAATTAATAATAATAATGTGTGGAATTTATATAGCGCTGAATCTTGTAAAGCAAACAAATGAAAGGGCTTGCATACCTTTAAAAAAAAATTTTTAACCTGCCTTGATTTTTTTTTTCTCGTTCCTCAGCTAGCTCTCTTAACGTTCACCATCATGAGACTTTTTTTTTCTCGTCTGCAACCGGGTTTTTTTTGCCCACGATTAAGGTAGCTGCATTCCGAGTTCGGGGATGATGTCTAAACACGACTCCGGTTTGCATGCGTTTTTTGTTGTTGGGTTTTTATTATTATTTTATTATTATTATTATCATTATTATGTCATCCGTTCCTACTGCAACAGCTTTTTGACGTGTGCGCAAGATGTTTTGATTTCTGTTTGTTTCTTTCTTTCATTCTTTCTTTCTTTTTTTGTGTGTGTGGGGGATAGGGGGGGGGGGGGGTGTTTTTTGTTTTTTGTTTTTGTTTTACGTGTGTGAAGATGTTCTCGCGCCTTCCCCACCAAAAGGCTTCGATTTTTAGCTGTTCATCCTAAGGACTTTGGGGATGTGGAGTGGGTACTGAGTTCATGTCAACAAATTGGGTTTGGGAGTGGGGGTGGGGGTGGGGGGAATTTTCTTGAAACGGATACCTTGCCTTGGAATGACTTGAACGCGGGCTGCGATTGCGATTTCAGCGCTCAAACCCATTAGGCTATCCATAACGGGAGGAGGGGGTATCTGTTGTTTGTGTGTCGTCTGTCTGTCTGTCATGGGAAATTCTGTCTGTCTGGCAAATTCCAAAGATTCAGACATTGTATCTTTGATAGGAAAAAACATTTTTTGTCAATGTGATCAGTTTAACTCGATGTTTCGTCCCCGCTGTCGTCGGTAGGTTTAAGTATTGCCACTAGGGTTTTCCCCATTCTCTTTTCTCTTCTTCTTCTCTCTCTCTCTCTTCTCTCTCTCTCTTCTCTCTCTTTTTCTCTCTCTTCTCTCTTTTTCTCTTTTCTCTCTTTCTCTCTCTCTTCTCTTCTCTCTCTCTCTCTCTCTCTCTCTCTCTTCTCTCTCTTCTCTCTTTTCTCTCTCCTCTTCTCTTCTCTTCTCTCCTTTCTTTTTCTTTTCTTCTTCTCTTCTCTTCTCTTCTCTTCTCTCTGCTGAGTTCTACGATCTCCTGTAGCCCTCCTCTCAGACCACTGACTATCTCAGTGATGTTGGCAATGTAGGATGTTGCTGGTGGTCTGCCTCTTTACTTTTCCTTCTGCCCTCAATCTTACATTGAAGAACTGTCGTCATCAGATCTGTCTTGTCTGTGTGCTTCTGTTTTGCATGACCAACATGGCTCAGTCAATGTGACCAACGGGAGAAAAAAAATAACACCAAAACTGGAAAAAACGGCCGCTCGAAAAAATTTTCTAAACCTTTGGTGATCTGGAGCTTACCGAGGAAATTCAAAAAAATAATAGTGATAAAAAATAACACAAAATAATGAATGAATAAATGACACACATGCTATGTTCAATTCTGTCACTCAATTAGGACTTTTTACTTACTTACTTACTTAGTTACTTACTTACTTTTTTACTTACGTCTTACTTCTTACTTACTTACTTACTTACCTACGTCTTATTTCTTACTTACTTACTTACTTACTTACTTACTTACTTACTACTTCTTATTACTTACTTCTTGTCTTACTTCTTACTTATTCCCTTACTTAGTCTTACTTAAACTTACTTACGTCTTTTTTACTGACTTAGTTTACTCTTATGACTTACGTCTTACTTCACCATTGGTGAATCTGGGAGCTCTCCCCGGAGGAAATTCAAAAAAATAATAGTGATAAAAAATAACACAAAATAATAAATGAATAATGATACATGCTATGTTCAATTCTGTCACTCAATTAGGACTTTTTACTTACTTACTTACTTAGTTACTTACTTACTTTTTTACTTACGTCTTACTTCTTACTTACTTACTTACTTACCTACGTCTTATTTCTTACTTACTTACTTACTTACTTACTTCTTACTTACTTACTTACTTACGTCTTACTTCTTACTTACTTACTTACTAACGTCTTACTTACTTACTTACTTACGTCTTACTTCTTACTGACTTACGTCTTACTTCTTACTGACTTACGTCTTACTTCTTACTTACTTACTTACTTACTTACGTCTTACTTCTTACTTACTTTACTTACTTTACTTACTTACTTCTTACTTACTTAGTTAGTTACTTACTTACTTACTTACTACTTACTTACTTACTTTACTTACTTCTTACTTACTTACTTATTTACTTACTTACTACTTACTTACTACTTACTTCTTACTGAACTTACTTACTTACTTTACTTACTTACTTACTTCTTACTTTACTTACTTACTTCTTACTTACTTCTTACTTACTTACTCACTCGCTCCCTCACTCTCATTTACTTAAGTTACAAATCAATGTACTCTGAAGACACTGATTGTGTCTTGAATACCTCTTTCAGTCAGGACAGGTTCCTTAGCATAAAATTCAAGCTACTCTCCCAGGCTGAAACTGTGTCGCCACAAGAGCAGCGCCACCCAATATATTTTTTTTATTATTGCTGATTGAATGTTGATTTGTTTCCCCTATGAGGGTGGGGTTTTTTCCCCTGCAGAATTTTGCAAGATACAACCCTTTTGTTGCAAGAGTTATTTTACCTGCAGTAAATTTGTGTTGCACTTGGTTTGTTTGTTTTTGTTTTTGTTTTTGTTTTTTTAATACCACTTTAAGTCACGAGATTTCTCTGTGTGAAATTCGGGCTGCTCTCCCCGGGGAGAGCGCGTCGCCACAAGTGCAGCGCCACCCTTTTTTTTTCTTTTTTTTTTCTTTTGGTCTGCAACTGTATTTGTTTCCCTATCAGAGTGACTTTTTTCTAAGAATTTCGCCAGGGACAACTCCCTTGTTGCCGTGGGTTCTTTTACGTGCGCTGAAAATTTTGTGTAACACACGGGACCTCGGTTTATCGTCTCATCCGAAAGACTAGCGCCCAGACCACCACTCATGGTCTAATGGATGGGGAAAAATTTCGGGCCCAAACGGGGTACGAACCGCGCACACACCCGACCCGGTGCGTTACCTCTAGACCACCGATCCACCATGGTTTGGTTTATCATCTAATAGGAAATACTAGCACAGTTTATTTTGGTTTGGGTTTGGTTATGGTTTCGTTTGATTTTATTTCAGTTTGGTTTGGTTCGATACTAATTTGGTTGGTTTTAACTTGGTTTGGTTTAGCTTTGGTTTGATTTGGCTTGGGTTTGGCTTTGGCTTGATTTAGCTTTGGTTTCGTTTCGTTTCGTTTCGTTTGAGTTTGTTTGGATTGGTTTTGGGTTGATTTGGTTTGAGTTTGGTTTTGGCTTTGTTTGGCTTTGGCTTGATTTGGTTTGAGTTTGGTTTGGCTTTGGTTTGGTTTGGTTTTGGTTTGGTTTGGTTTTAGTTTGGTTTGGCTTTGCTTTGATTTGACTTGGCTTGGCTTTGCTTTGATTTGACTTTGGTTTGATTTGCTTTGTTTTGGTTTGACTTTGGTTTGATTTGGGTTTTATTTGACTTTGGTTTGGCTTAGGCTTTGGCTT
>CM054149.1:29123940-29128940 GCA_028751875.1 Rapana venosa | reverse complement strand
AGACTCGGGTTTGGAGGACGTGAACTTGGCACAGAGTGTTGGGGAGTTTTTTGCTGGAGAGAGACTTTTAAACTGCACGACGTCCATTCCGAAGACCCCCCCCTCTTTCCCTCCTACATCTTCTTCTTGCATGTGGCAATTCTCTCAGACCTCCTTAATCGGGGAAAAAAAATGGTGCCAACAAAATTGGGGCAAAACTTCCCTTGGGGGTTTGGGGGGGGGGTTGGCGAGAGGGAATGGGGATTTGTACAAATGAAAAATGGTTGAGCGTCCAAACACGCCTGTTGGTCATTTTTGAGGTGATGAGTAAAAGACAACATTATTTTTCTCTGAAGGGCCCCAAAAAAAGCAAAGTGAGATTCTGAAAATTTTCAGGTGTGTGTGTCGACCCAAAAAACTTCTGTGTTTGTTTTGTGATGGAAGTTTCGAAACTTTAGTTTTGGGGGCATTGATTGTTGAGAGAACAATGCTTGAAAGGGGGAAAATGGATTTTTGGGCTTAAGAATGCTTGCTATGGAGTCGCGGGTTCAAAATGTACTTGACCCCCTGTCCCCCTTCCTGCCAATATAAGGCAGGGTTATCTACCTTAGCTGTGGTAGCTTACCAGCAAAATGCAAAGCATTAATTGGATGGTTGAGTTGGGATATACGCAATATTTGTTGTAGTCTATTTTTATCCGGGGCCAGGCTTGAGGTCACTGATGATAGATTGTTTGATGTTACCATTTTCACCACCATTTAAGGTCGACTTCCGCTGCAGGGATGTACAGGTTAATTCCAGGTACAACTCGAAAGAATCTTTGGTGGTTTTCTGTCGTTTGACTCTCTTCTCTTCTCCTTCTCTCTTCTCTCTCTTCCTCCTCTCTTCTCTCCTCTCTCTTCTTCTTCTTTAATCACATCAAAATTATGAATGTGTGTGTTTATTTATTTATTATTCCTTTATTTCGGAGGATAATAGAATAGCATCATGTGTTTTTATATCAGTCCCTTTGTTGCATTTTGTAAATTTTGCCATATATTCCCCGGTTACAATGGGCCCACTTTTTCCGAAAAGCGGAAAGTTTTACCTGTGCCAGACGCGTATGTTCGACCTGAGCCCCCTTTTAAATTCATAAGGGACTTGAGTGTGTGGCGTGGTGAGCGTGGTGCGGCGTGCAAGGGGTGGTGGTTGGTGTGTGTGTTGGTGTGGTGTGTTGTGTGTGTTTATTATTTATTTTTATTTTTATTCGGACAATTCGCAATGTGTTTTTTTTTTTACCCTCAGTCCCCTTGCATTTAAATTTTCCATCCGTTCTGCACAATGGCTTTCTTCGAAAGAGAAAGGTTTTAACGTTTTTTGGCAAAATTCTGCAGGGTAACAGGAACTTCGTTTTAATGGGTCAGCACTTTACTCCCAGCGTTCCTGGGCTCGAACCCAGTCAATACGAGGGCACGTCTTAACACAGGCTACCTTTCCGTTGTGTGTGGGGGTGTGTGTGTGTGTGTGTGGTGTGTGGGGTGTAGTAAAGGAGTGATATTTTATTTCGTTAGTGGAAAAAAGAAATAAATAGTCAGTCGATCGTGATCATATTTTTTGTGCATTGCCCAGCGGAATGCTTGTATGCATGTTTTTTGTAAAATGCCGTTTCAATGCTTTTGCTATTCGGTTTCGGGTTAGTAGCGGTCTTTTGCGTAAAGCGTATTAGACCTAGCCATCCGAATAAAATAAGGGCAGGGTGGTGATATGAGAACAGTTGGTTTTTAGGAATGGTTGGGGTTTTTTTGTTTTTTTTGTTTGTGTTTGGGGGTTTGTTGTGGGTTTTTTTTTTTTTTTTAAATGTTTGTCTTCAGGAACGTCGTAGTAATCAAATCTTAAAAGGCTGGATGAGAAGAGTTTGAGAGGAGATGGAGAGAGAAGAGAAGGAGAAAGGAGAACAGAAACGGACGAGACAACGGCAGGAGAACACAACAGGGAAAACCAGAGAAAGGATAGCACATGGGGAACCCCCAGAGAGGCACAAGGAGGGCCAACCGACGAAGAGGACAGAACCAGAGGGAACCCAAGACACAAAGAAGGGCACAAGAAGGGGTTTTATTAAGACTTTCAAGAATAACCTTTGGTTTTAATTGTCTCGTGGGGGAAAAAACACACAAAAGAGGACAGATTGACAGGTTTGCCGATGAGAGACGGGCAGAGGAAGATACACAAAAGAAAGAGACAGCGAACAGACAGACGTATTATTATATATTTATATATTATAATATATATTATATTATATATTTATATATATATAATATATATACTTCTTTCTTCGGTGCCTGAAATAGTAAGTTGTTTTCTAACTCGAGGTCAAAATGTCTATGTCAGTTGCCCGCAGCGATGACAATTTTACGTTAAAGAGCCATTAGAAGGACCTTATATATTTGTTAAAGACCCATTTTATGAAGGGGTATCAGATGATCGGCCTTATGGAAACCCTTTTTTAAATAGTCAAACCTACTTTTCCTGAAATAGAGGATTAACAGAATTTATTCAAAAGGCTGCCTCCATTTATTCGAGTGACAGATTAGTTGAACCATATTTATACTAAAGAAAAAGTTATAAATAAAGAAAGACACAACACCCCCCCCCCCCCCCGCAAAAAATACCCTAAAGAAGCCTATGAAAAAATAATAGATCACCACAAAAAAAATAATTATAGAAAACAAGAAAAGTCCATAAATCAGTACATGTGTGGTTAAAAACGTCCGTTTTCTTTATACTATTTCAAGTCACCGCAGACTTCTCACGTGAAATTCAGCGCTCTCCTGAGGGGAGCGCTTCGCCACAAGAGCGCGCCACCCATTTTTTTTTTTCTTGTCCTGTCTGCCAGATGTTTATTTCCCTATCTAGTGGCGTGGAATCCGTAGAACTGGTCTAAACTGTTATGGGTAAAGACGACTCGGCGCCTTTAATCTACACACCCCCTACTCCCCCTACCTCCACTTCCTTAAAGAATTACCTGAAACCAAAAGACAAACAAACCACAGCATTTTGAAGAAACTAAACAACCCACTGGACTTTCAGGCTGCTTTAGGAACAGAAATATTTTGAAAGGCCATCGCCTCGAGCTGCTAGTACACTTGGTACTGACCATGTATGTGGTTGGTTTTTAGTTCCCAATCCTCGTGGTAAGTGTTTTGGGGTGGGGGGGGGGGGGTGTTCTACTACAAGGAAAAATCAGACGCCTCTGTTGTGTTGTGTGTGTGTGTGGTTTGCTCTATCAGTTGTATGCGGCGCGTGCTAATGTGGTTCATGCACAACAACACGCACAACACACACAACTAGGGACTTGCCCCAATGTGCTAGCATTAGATTGCATGCAGAGCTTTAAACCAATAGGTTCGCCCCCCCCCCCCACCCTCTTGTTTGTTTCCCGCCTCTTGCCTTTTAATCATATTTTCTATTGTCTGTCTTTTGTTTTCCTAACTCCCTGGAAAATCATTGGGGCAATGCGCTGCACTGGTTTTCACCCCTCTGTCTCTGCCAGATTCTGCCGTGAAGGGAGGCCACCCCCAGTTATGTGTGGATGTGTTCATGTTTCCCTAAACTACGAAAGCTGGCGTGATTAAGGATCTTTAAACGTGTATATTTGATTTGCATATTTATACACACGGAAGGAGTAAAGGAAATGCGGCGTTGGGCTTTAGTTGAATGGAAGCTCCCAAAAAAACATCGACACCATAAAATTTCCCCGACTCCACTGTCAAGATTCGAACCCCCAGTAGGTCTACATGAACCCCCCCCAGACCTGGAAATCAAAGACTTTATCCACTCAGCTCAGCATACCTGTGGGTCCCTCGTCGTCTGTCTGCCTGTTTACTGTTATTGTACCAAGGAGAAACTGGGCCATATTTTGGTCACACTCCCCTAACCTCTACCAAAAAACCCAAACCCAAAATCTTATCCCGGGCTGTTTACAGCACTGACCGATTTTCCCCTCCCCGGGTAAACATGGGAAGAAACTAATCCCATTATGTACAGCCTTGGAATTCAATCATAGGTCCCCTGTTGTTTTGAGTGTTTTGTTTTGCTTGCTTTCCGCTGGACAACCCTGTAAAATTTCAATCAGCCTATTTCCACCTTCCCCTCAGATCCTTCCAGACCACCACACTACCACCCCTACCTTTTTTTTATTTTTGGGGGGGTATAAGATATGTGTGTGTCGTAATGGCCGTTGTCCTTACGCGTTAAATGTCGACAGAGATAAGAAAGCTCCCTCTGGGCTAAGACTTAGTTGTGGGATACTCCCTTCTGTATTTGATTTAAGTAAGAAATGTAAATTGGTCATTCCCAAAAGCGTTACTCTCGACTTCGATATCAATGGACCTCGGTATTAAGTCTTGCTGATATTATACATACCAATTATTAAAAATTAAATCAGGTTAACATACTGGATTTTCTGGTCAAGTTCAGGGGATACTCCTTTAATTTGCAGTTTCGATTTTTTTTTTTTCATTGATATCTTCTCTCCTTTTTGTGGCAGGATGGGATAGACAAGTGGTAAAGCCTTGTTCCCCCGATAGGGTTAAGCATCATTGCAATGGTTGCCTGATGATGGCATGCCGTTTATACGACTTGGCTTCAGTACAGTCCCAATTCCACCAGCTGTAATGGTACCAGCCTTCTTTAGGGACATGGGAAGGTAAAAGCAGCGAGGGAGAAAGGGGATGGACGCCCCCTCAAGATGCTGGCTCTAGAGAAGCTTAATCTTGGCACTAGCTGCAACTACCAACGACCGGCTAAATTATTTATTATTTATTTATCGTTTATATCGAGGATATGGAAACACTAGGGGTTAAACCCCAGTCCCGTGTGTATGCGGTTTGTAAATTTGTCTCCGTTCCACCGACACACAATGGCCTACTCTTACGAAAGCGGAGGATTAACGTGTCGCAGTTGTTTTGCGTGGTTTGCACACGGGCTTTGGGTTTTTATAGTCTCATCGAAAACTTTTGGGAGATGGGGCCATTTAAAATTAA
>CM054149.1:29103428-29118428 GCA_028751875.1 Rapana venosa | reverse complement strand
TCCCTTGCATCCTTTAGATAGAAAAAAGGATCCCAAAGAACATAAGGCACAAAGATTCATTAGCCACTTATTTTCATACGCATTTTTAAAGAACATTTTTTAACCACTATTATTTTTGCATAGTTTTCTTCTCTTTCTGTTTTTCATCTTTCACTGGCAGCGGTGGTAGGCCACAAAATTATCTATTTATTCTTAGGCTGGCAATAGACACTTATAAATTCTGGAGGGTGTCTTGCTGTTACCTACCACTAAGGAGGAGTGAGGTTTCAAAGAGTGCCGGGACCTCTGAAGAGTGCTCAACCAGGAGCCGAAACTCGAGTCAGGTCAGGCCAAAGGCATGGTCCTTACTCAAATATTCCCCTAATGCTGCCTTCAAAGTTTTATCTTGTAGTGATTTTTTTTTTTTTTTTTTTTTTTTTTTTTCTCCTCGAATCTAGGACCAAAATTAGTTTATGATCAGAATGAAGTTGTAATTGGTTACCTGCACTTGTTTTTCCTCACTCTTTTGTCTCAGTTATATATATATATATATATATATATATATAAATGTGTGTGTGTGAATATTCAAGTTTCTTTTTTCTTTCTTTCTTTCTTTCTTTTGGGAAGGGGGTGGGGTGGTGGTGGTACTTGCTCATTTTTTAAAATTATTATTTTTCTTTCTTTGTAAACATTTTGTTTGTTTATGCTTTCCAAATTTTCTCTCTGTTTGTGTTTCTTTCTTTCTTCCTTCCTTCCATTCTGCCTTACTTAGTTTCTTTCTTTCTTCCTTCCTTCCATTCTGCCTTACTTAGTTTCTTTCTTTCTTCCTTCCTTTCATTCTGCCTTACTTAGTTTCTTTCTTTCTTCCTTCCTTCCTTCCATTCTACCGTACGTAGTTTCTTTCTTTCTTCCTTCCTTCCATTCTGCGTTACTTAGTTTCTTTCTTTCTTTCCTTCTTTCTTCCTTCTTTCCATTCTGCCTTACTTAGTTTCTTTCTTTCTTTTTTTCTTTCATGTTTTCTTTTTTCTATCTATCTATCTATCTATCTATCTATCTTTTATTTTATTCTTCTTTTCCGTCTCTCTGCCTGCCTGTCTTTTCCTGTCTGTCTGTCTGTTTGTCTGTCTGTCTTTCTATCTTTCTTTCACACATATTGTTATGAGAGAATCGCGAATACAGATTGCGAACAACAGACTTAAAAGTAGTTTGGAATTCGTATCACCCCATATACACTTTTAAAGCAAAAGGGTATTCAGTTTGTATTCATTGATTCATTGATTCATTCGTTCATTCGTTCGTTCGTTCGCCCGTCCGTTCGTTATTCATTCATTCATTCATTCATTCATTCATTCATTCATTCATTCATTCGTTTTTTCGTTCATTTGTCATTCATTCAATCTTTCGTTCGTTCGTTCTTTCGTCCATCCATCCATCCATCCATCCATCCATCCACCCGTCCGTCCGTCCGTCCGACGTCCATCCATCCATCCATCCATCCATCCATCCATCCATCCATCCATCCATCCATCCGTCCGTCCGTCCGTCCATCCATCCATCCGTCCGTCCGTCCGTCCGTCCGTCCATCCATCCATCCATCCATCCATCCAGTCATCCATCCATCCATCCATCCATCCATCCATCCATCCATCCATCCATCCATCCATCCATCCATCCATCCATCCGTCCGTCCGTCCGTCCGTCCGTCCATTTTCGTGTTTTCCTCTCTTCTTCCTCAATCAGAAATCTGAACGGCGTCCTTAACTCTACTGCATATTTTCACAAACTTGTTCTGTCCCTGTCTGTCTGTCTGTCTGTCTGTCTGTCTGTGTCTCCGTTTATCTGCCTGTCTGTCTGTCTGTCTGTCGGTATTTGTCTCTGTTTATCTGTCTGTCTGTATTTGTGTCTGTTTATCTGTCTGTCTGTATTTGTCTCTGTTTATCTGTCTGTCTGCATTTGTCTCTGTTTATCTGTGTGTCTGTATTTGTCTCTGTTTATCTGTCTGTCTGTATTTGTCTCTGTTTATCTGTCTGTCTGTCTGTCTGTATTTGTCTCTGTTTATCTGTCTGTCTGTCTGTATTTGTCTCTGTTTATCTGTCTGTATTTGTCTCTGTTTATCTGTCTGTCTGTATTTGTCTCTGTTTATCTGTCTGTCTGTCTTTTGTCTCTGTTATCTGTCTGTATTTGTCTCTGTTTATCTGTCTGTCTGTCTGCCTGTGTCTCT
Source organism: Rapana venosa (assembly GCA_028751875.1). Taxonomy (NCBI): domain Eukaryota; kingdom Metazoa; phylum Mollusca; class Gastropoda; order Neogastropoda; family Muricidae; genus Rapana; species Rapana venosa. The sequence continues at coordinate 29,116,228 of CM054149.1, read as the reverse complement.
GTTTATCTTTCTGTTAGTCTGCCTGCTTTTATCTGCTGTCTGTCTGTCTGTCAGTTAATCTGTCTGTCTGTGTGTCTGTGTGTCTGCCTTTTTCTGTTGTCTGCTTTCCTGCCTCTGTGGTCTATGTCTCCCATTTTGGTTTGGCTTTGTTATGTTTTTGTTTTGTTTGTTTTGTGTTTTTTGTGTTTTGTTTTTGTTTTGGTTTTTGTTTTTCTGTGTTTTTGTTTGTTCGTGTTTTATTTGTGTTTTTATTTTGTTTTTGTTTTGTGATTTTTTTGTTTTGTGTTTTTGTTGTGTGGTTAAATGTTTTTTTCTGTCCCTCCCAATTCATTATTTTTTGGTCAAAATCCCGAATCGTTTTATTTATTATTTAATTTTTTTCAGTTCGTCTGTCCCCCATTCAGTGTGGTGATGATCTGACAATGCGTTTGCGTGTCTGCCTACTGACCTGACTGTATCTCCTGGTCTTTGTCCTGTCATTCCCTCACTTGGCTTGCTTCCTTCTTCCTTCTTCTCTCCCCTCCCATTCTCTCCTCCCCCCCCCCACCTCTCCCCCTTCCTCTCCTCCCCTCCCCTCTACCCCCCAACATCATCCCCACTTCCTATCTCTTGTCTCGATGCGTGCCCACCCCTGGTCAACAGTTTGCAGACGACAGAGGGCTTTGAAAGAAGGAAGTGTGGAAGAAGAAAAAAATGGATGGCTGTAGTAATGACTTGACAGGAGTGTATCGGAGATTGGGAGTGAACGTGACGAGGTTTTGCCAACCTAGGGTTGTCTGTCAGTGTCGTCACCTAAGGCTGTCTGCCAGCCAGTGTCGTCACCTAGGGCTGTCAGTGTCACGTCGTCACGTTGAGTGTGACACCGTGCGCTTTGTCACGTAGGTACACAGGACAAACAACTCACTTAACTGACTTATCCTCTCTTAACTTCTTGAGGAGTCGTTTTGCACTGCATTGGAACTTTTTTTTTATCACGTAGTTGTTCTTTTTAGGGGGTGGGGGTGGGGGTGGGGAGTTTGGGGAGGTTGGATAATTATGGCGGAGCTCAATTTTCTCCGGGTGCATGCTGGGTATGCTAGTGTCTTATGTGTCACGAGTTGAAGGTGGTTTGTTTTTCTATGAAAGGTGGATGAGTTTTTCAACATGTGCTCAAGACGTTCTACATGCGTTCACACACACAAGGCCTTGGTTCATAGTATAAACTGAAGGATTTGCAAGGGAATGGGGTTGGCATCTGAGTTAACTTTTTTTGAAAAAACCCATCTTTTAAATGGACTCTTGACTTAGCAGACACTTCAGTCCACACCCACAGGGTGACCACAAGGTCAAAACCAGTCATCCATCCATCCATCCATCCATCCATCCGTCCGTCCGTCCGTCCGTCCGTCCGTCCGTCCGTCCGTCCGTTCATCCATCCAATCCATCCACCCACCCACCCACCCACCCACCCATCCATCCATCCACCCACCCCACCCACCCATCCACCCCACCCACCCACCCCAACCAACCAACCAACCAAACCAACCAACCAACCAACCAACCAACCACCAGCCAGCCAGCCACCAACCAACCAACCAACCAACCAACCAACCAACAACCAATCAATCGATCGATAAATCGATCGATCGATCAACAATCAATCAATTAATTATTTAATAATTAATTAATTAATTCATTCGAATCTTCCACACAGTGAAACAAAAAGCCAAACGCAAGCACACCATGGAACAAGGCAACAACGCCTCAGCCAAGCGACTCCTGATACTCCTGACGGTGCTGGGGGTGTGGCCCGCTCCCCCCTCAAAAGTGGACCCCCAGACAGCCGGCTCCATCCGCACTCCCGACATCCAAGACTCCCTGCGACTGGCCAACATCCTCTTCCGCCGACCGCTGGGGCCGAGAGAGTGTGCGGAGGGAGTGTCGGCTGCTGAACTCCACAGAGTTTGAGAGAATCACCGGCGCTATCAACAGAGCCAAGAGAGATACCGTAGGTGGTGGTGGTGGGTGGTGGTGGTGGTGGTAGTTTTCTATTGTGGTAGTGATGTTACAGGAAAGCCAATAATTTATGTGATCTGTTGTTATTCTTAGTGTTGGTGGTGGGTTTTTGTTTTGGTTGTTGGTTGTTATCATTGTTGCTAGTAAAGAAAATGATACCATCTGTTGTTGTTGTTGTTTTGTTTGTTTGGTTGGTATTTTTTATTAAAATAAATTTTGTTTGGCTGCTGTAGATCGTCTATAAGCCTACTATTTCTTGTGATATCAAGCCTAATCCAGGGAATGGTGAATGTAACAATAAGAATAACGGTAAGGAACCACAAAGTGTTGACAATAACAACAAAGACAGGTATTGTTAATGGCGACGACGACGACAACGATGATGATGATGATGATTAATGATAATCATGACATCGACGATGACAATGGCAGCGATATGATGATGATGATGATGATGATGATGCCAAAACACAGTGAAGAAGAAGAGGACAACTTAGACGACACTGACGTTGATGACGACGACAACGACGATGAAAACGACGGCGACAACAATGTTGATGATCAGAATAACATAACATTACAGAGGATACGGCCGACGGTGTACGATGCGTTCGCTTACCTGCACGCTCACCCTGAAGTGAACTCTGGAGCACACCAAGGGCCTGGATTCTTGCCTTTCCACAGAGTTCTCATCTTTCTGTACGTTCTGTTTTCTGCTGTCTTCCCGAGTGTGTGTGTGTGTGTGTGTGTGTGTGTGTGTGTGTGTGTGTGTGTGTGTGTGTTGTGTGTTGTGTGTGTGTGTGTGTGTGTTGTGTTGTGTTGTGTTGTGTTGTGTTGTGTTGTGTGTGTGTGTGTGTGTGTGTGTGTTGTGTGTGTGTGTGTGTGTGTGTGGTTTTGTGTGCGTATGTGTGTGTGTGTGTGTGTGTGTGTGTGTGTGTGTGGTTTTGTGTGCGTGTGTGTGAGCCTCTGCCTCTCTCTGTTTATGTATGTATGTATGTACGTACGCACGTACGTACGCATGTATGTATGTATGTGTGTATGTATGTATGTATCTGTCTGTCTGTCACTCTGTTTGTCTCATTCTTTCTATCTATCAATCTATCGATCTACTGATCTATCTGTGTGTGTGTGTGTGTGTGTGTGTGGTGTGTGTGTGTGTGTGTGTGTGTGTGAGAGTGGAGAGAGAGAGTGAGAGAGAGAGAGAGAGAGAGAGAGAGAGAGAGAGAAGAGAGCCTCTGCCTCTTTCTGTTTCTATATCTGTCTGTCTGTCTGCCTGCTTGCCTGCCTGGCTGTCTGTCTGTCTGTCTATCTATCTATCTATCTATCTATCTATCTATCTATCTATCTATCTATCTATCTATCTATCTATCTATCTATCTATCTATCTATCTATCTATCTATCACAAACACACACAGATATTTCTAAGTTTTTAAACAAACACACACACACAACACACACACACACACACACACACACACACACAACACACACACACACACACACACACACAACACTCCATCATTCTTGCAGGTTCGAAAAACTGCTGCGTCTGTACGATCCTTCGGTGTCTCTGTGTTACTGGGATTCGACCCTGGAACCCTCTGACTTCACCATGTCGGCTTCCTGGACCTCTGCTCTCTTCGGCAACAACTTGGGTGCCGTGAGGACCGGGTTTGCCGCTGACTGGCTTACTCCCCTTGGTCCGCTCATTCGTGATGGAGGTCGGGTTGGTCGCCCCTTCCGGCAACATGTGAGTGAGTGTGGATGTTTTTCGGCTTTGAGGGGGAGTTCGCCTTTGCTTGTAATAGTTTTTGTGTGTTTGTAGCACATCCGGTGGCGCTGCTCTTGTGGCGACGTGCTCTCCCCGGGGAGAGCAGCCTGAATTTCACACAGAGAAATCTGCCGTGACATAAAGTGGTATAAATGAATAAATAAATCCCCCCTCCCACACACACAATCCCACACACGTCACAATCATCATCATAAACATCATCATCTTCTTCTCTTATTTTCTACTTCATTATCACCATCTTTGTCCTCACTCTTTCCCCCTCCCTTTTCTTTTCCCTCCACCACAACCACCACTACCTCCTCCTCCTCCTTTTCACCACCACCACCACCACCACCACCACCGCCACCACCACCACCGCTGAGTGGCCATAGCAGGCATGTAGTGATGCAGGCCTTGGCGTGGTGTTGCAGGACATTGAGGACATCCTGCAGCAGAAGTCTCTAGGGGAGATCTCCTTTCCCAGCGGCAACATCGGCAACAACTTGGAAGAGAAACACAACTTCGTCCACACCTTCGTAGGTGGTCTTATGGGACAGGTGAGAAGAGAGGGGGGGGGGGGGGAGAGAGGGAGAGAGAGAGAGAGAGAGAGAGAGAGAGAGAGGGGAGAGAGAGGGAGAGATGGAGAGAGAGAGAGAGAGAGGAGAGGGGGAGAGAGAGAGGGAAAGAGAGAGAGAGGAGAGAGAGGGAGAGAGAGAGAGAGAGAGAGAGGGGAGAGAGAGAGAGGGAGAGAGAGAGAGAGAGAGAGAGAGAGAGAGAGGAAGAGAGAGAGAGAGGAGAGAGAGAGAGAGAGAGAGAGAGAGGGGAGAGATAGAGAGAGAGAGAGGGGAGAGAGAGAGAGAGGGAGAGAGAGAGAGAGAGAGAGAGAGAGAGAGAGGGGGGGGGGAAGAGTGTCTGTGAGAGAGAGTGTGTTTGTGTGTGCTGATTGTGTGCGTGTGTTTGTTCCGGCATGGCTGCGTTTTCCTATACATCATTTTTTTCTATTTATTTTCTATTTTATTCTTTTATATCGAGGATAATGGAATAAGCACTTATTGCTTTTTTATATCCAGTCCCCGAGTGTGTGTGGTTTTGTAAATTCTGTCATCTGTTCCCACCGGCACACAATGGCCTACTCTTACGAAAAGCGGAACAGGATTTAACGTGTGCGCAAGATGTTCTGCGTGCGTTCGCACACGGGGCCTCGGTTTATAGTCTCATCCGAAGGACTTTTGGGGGGGACACAATGCGTGTCGACTTTCACACAAACTAATGCTCTCTGCACAAGTGCCTATTTACCCTCCAAGGGTTGTTTCTTTTCCCTTGATATAATTATGTTCTTGTAGTCTAAAAAGAAATAAACCCTGGGCAAACCTATTTTGGCAGGTAGAGACAGCATCCTACGATCCTGTCTTCTGGTTCCACCACACTTTCATCGACTGCATCTACGAATGGTTCCGGCAGAACCAAACCGCGAAAGGCATCAACCCCATGCGCGATTGGCCAACCGACTACGGTGAACCCTCCCACGCCCCGTACGCAGCGATGCGATTGGGCAGACTGCGAATGATTGACGGCGCCCACAACTTCTTCTCAGAACAAACCTTGCACTGTCTGGACTCTGCAGTGAGGTGCACGTCCAGCAGAGACTGTGGTGACTACATGCGGTGTGAGGAGGTGACCGGTCGGTGTGTGTCAGACACACTGGACATCACCGTCGGGAACATTGACCGGGACATCAACCATCTGGAAGCGCTGCTCCTTGACCGCAACGGCATGATGACCAGTATCAACCGTATGTTGAAGGTACCTGCGCGAGGCTTCAACCATCTTTTGGGAGTGTCAGGACTGCAATCGTTCCTTTCGCTGGCCGGTTCAGGTCCTAGCAGAAGTCTTGACTCCGGTGCAGGTCGCCCAGGAGGTCAGGGTCACCTTGAGAATCATCTCGGAGGACCTGCAGGAGGTCTTGCCAGAGAGGCTGAGCGCGTGCTGGATGGGTCTCCAGTGGGAAACCGTATGCTTCAATCTAGTGCAGCTGGTCAAACAGGAGGCATTGGGTCAAGAAAGCCTGGACATGATGGGAAAGCGTCGGGGGTATCAGACAATACCGTAGTTGCTACGTAAGCAGATGCAAGGCACGCTTCAAGTCATGTGAAGGCATCAGCCAGAAATAAGTAAAAGTCAATTAAAATGCTCTACAATAGCTGTACTTATCACTGATATATTGCAAACCAGTGTAGTGACACTTTATTTTACTTTGTTGCTATAAGTAGTCAAATACGCCTCGCTGAAGGCAGTGAGAAATCACGAACTAAGAATGACATACTTCAAGAACCAGAATAAAATAAAGTCCAAGCCTATCAAGACACGGTTTAAAACCAGTTGACTGAAAGTGTAGCATGACACAGTATCAGGACAAAAGTAATTTCAAAAGTGGCGACGCAGCCCGAATTTCACACAAACAAATCTGCCGTGACTTACAAGTGGTATACAATACAATACAAATTATCCGAGGTTCTGTATAGCAAGGCAAAGTTTGACCATGAGAGCAAAAGGATAATCAACCGGAAAGCGTTCTAGCTCCAAACAGATCACATACCAAAACCACTTCGAATATTCTGCAAGCCATCAAAAACGCCAAGCCACTCTGAGCACACTGCTACCACCCCCCCCCCCCCCCCCACCTCTCTTTTCATTATATTGCCCCCCTCTTCATTCCCCCCTCCACATCCCCTCGCCCCTCAAAGATCTTATGCTTGGAGCAGTTCTTGTTGGTGGGGCGTCCTTTAATTACACTTTATGCATGCCGCACACACCACCTTACTTTATTATCGAACCTGTAAAGCCACTACCAGGACCACCATTTAAGGTCTGACGTCAAGAAAGGAGCAGGGAAGAGGGAGTGGATATAGCTTCGGATATGACTCCAATCATACACTTTCAATAGCTGTACTTATAATGGCTTTAGGACACCAAATCACCTACACAGAATGAATTCTTTACTTATCCATCTGTCTATCAATTTATTTATTCATTAATTCATTTGTGGTGAAGGCCATTCTGAAAAATGTGTCAGTATTATATCAGTGAGATGTACACATAACTACATCACTTTTTAAAGCTTCAAAGTAAAGCAGGGAATTGTATATCCATTGACATAGACCATAATGATTGCCAGAAAAAAGTGAACCTTTCATAAACATTGTGTGTCTTTTATTTTTCGTCATGTCTCACGTACGTGAGTCCTAATAGAAAAAGACACATCATTCCTAAATTGTACAAAGAAACGTTTCAGCACTATGACAAAAAAAGTCCTCTCTTGATTGAGTTTTGCTCCGTGACTGGTTAAGAAGATGGCGAGAGTGAGGGCGATTTCCCTTCTTCTCTTTCCTTTTAACTGCCCGAAGGGTCACTGGGGCACCGCACCACACTGACAGTTTTTGGCAGTGTGTCGTGGGAAAGCTGAGTCAGGCGGAGCCCATCCCTTTCCATGTCGTAGATTTTGCATGCTGGGTATTTTTGTGTCTTCAGTATCATCGGACACAGCTGGCCTGCTTGTCTTCGAAAGAAGCACAGTTGTTTTTTTTCTATGTTTGAGCATAAGATGTGATGCATTCGTTGGGTCACGGGACCTTGGTTTATAGGTATTACCAACTGAAGGACTGAGTCAGGACCGATGTTAACTTCAGGGAAAAGCAAACAGACAAATCAAATCACACAGGCTTTAGGCTTGCTGATGCTCCTTTGTTCACGTGAATGTGTATGACTTGTTGAATACAGCTTCGTTTTAACCATCTCAGTGAAGTTTGGAACCCGCATCCTCAGGTCGCCTTTGATAACGAGTTCGGCGCTCTATCCATGGAGCTAATTAGCACCCTTGCTTACCCCCCCCCCCCCCCCCCCCAACCTTCTAAAGTTTGAGGCTGAAAATTTTTTTCCATGGGAGGGTTTAAACGTACAGATAGTTCCCAGTGTGTGGACTTTTTGGGGGTTTAGCTTTGCATTAGATTACTGGGTAACGTGTTGCAGGTCTGAAAACATCCATAATAGTTTCATTTCAGGTACTTCTTCTTGATCAAGATGTGTCCTTAATATCCAAAATGTTAAAACCCCTTGACTGCCAGAAAAAAACAAGCTTGTTTTCTACGACTATTGACAAATCATTGGGAAAAGTCATTACTGGAAGGCAATCATGTCAGTGCAGACAATAAATTTAGCCTATCGGGTCTGCTTCCCCCGAAAAAAAAATCCAAAACTTGTCAGGCCGCTTCCTTTTGGAGAGTAGATGTTTGTCTCTTCGTTTGCTTTCAAATTTTTTTTGTCTCTTTCTTTTATTTTTGTTGCATATTTATCAGCATTATGTTCTACGCACTCAAGAGGTCATCAGCCAGGCGCATTTGTTTGCTATTTTTGTTTGTGGGTAGTGGGTTTAAGGATTTGATCTCAAAGCGGATTGAATAAATTAATGTTAAACTGAAATTTTAAATTTTTTAAATTCTTTTATATCGAGGATAATGGAATAAGCACTCATGTGCGATTTGCGAGAGAGAGAGAGAGAGAGAGAGAGAGAGAGAGAGAGAGAGAGAGAGAGAGAGAGAGAGAGAGAGAGAGAGAGAGAGAGAGAATTGTTATAAAAGGCATAAAACTCACAAAACATAAATCATTCTTGGCGTTACAAAAACAAAAAGGAGGAGGAGGACAAGCAGGAGGAAGAATAAGAGAAAGAAGGAACAGAACAGAAGGAAGAAAAAGAAAGGAAGAATAGACAGGAAAAAAAAAAGTAGTTTCTACACACACAGATACACAAATACACAGTCCCTACCCTACCCCCTCCCCACACAGACATAATCCCCTGCTCCCCTACCCCTACCCCTTCCACACACAGACACTCGCACAAATGCACATTCAAATAGTAAAAACACAATCCGTTTATTCCTCACGACTAAAAATGCCGACAAGAAACCCCCCACAAACCCCAAACAAAACATAAACGAACCCCCCCAAAATGGCAATGATCACAAAACAAGCGTGTATTGCAAGATTAACACAGGCATAAAATCAAGGGTAAATTGCACATAATAATATTACATTGCACGACAACAACAACAAATCAACAACAACAACAACAACAATCAGCATTCTAAACCCGAAGATAGTTTCCAGTTCTCACAAGCGAGAGGGCAGGGATGTACACAACCTTCTAGGCATGTACACAACCTTCCTTCATCATAAAAAAAAGACTTTATGCTCTCAGAAAAGACGGGATCGTTCACAAGCCATTCGTTCGCCTTCATCTACAGTCTTAACGAGGAGAGCCAAACCAGTCCACCAATCAATCAATAAATGGATCGACCAATCATCATTCAATCAATTGATCAATCAATCATCAACCAACCAATAAATCGGACTGTTCGACTTCAATCCCAGCCCACGGGTCAATGAAGTCGTGGGTTCGAATCTCGGCGGCGTTTGGTGAATTTAAGGGTAGGGATGTTTTAACGATCTCCCAGGACAACTTCAAGTGCAGACCTGCCGATGCCTTCATTTCCTTTGTGTGTATATTTATTCACACGCAGAAGGGTCAAAATATGCACATTAAAACTCCAGTAAATTCATGTCAGGGTTCTGTGGGTTTAAGGAAACGCGAACATACCCAGTATAGATCTCTGAAGTTGGAATGCCGCTACCTTCACGGTGGGCAAATACGGTCCGAGACGTCAAATCTCACCACTGGTGAACCTTGAAGCGCTAGCCGAGAAACGGGTGGACAAAAACACCCCAACAGAAAAACAATCATCCAAAAACAAACCAAGTAATCGATCGATCGATCATCAACCTACCAAATCAACTAATGAATCATTCAATATTCCAGCCAATCTAATGTCTGATTTTACTCACGTACCGACCAACAACAGATCAGCTAATCAATCACTGACAAATCAATCAGTCTATCGATCAGTCAATCAGTCCATCCGCCCATCAATCAATCCATTAATCCATCGATCAATCCACCAATCAATCAATCAATCATAACGCTGCATCACTGTGTTTGTAAAAAGACAGAACAGACCACATTGTATAAAATAATGCTCTACATCACTCAACGAAAAAGCTACAGCAGTCATGATCGGATTACAAATACAAATAATAATAATATATCACTGTTGATTCTTACTCTTCCATTTTCGGTGTCATCTTCTGAATTACAAACTCACTGACACTGAACTACAATTATTACTGAATCAAACACAAAACAAAAGCGAAAAGTGTAAACGTAAAATAATTATGTGGAAATTAAACAACAAAAAACATCCCAAACAACAACAAAAAACCAAACCCCCAAACCCCCCCAAACAAGTAACTCTTTGAAAAGAAAAAAACGAGCCCTTGAAAAGTTTTCTTTTTTAAACACACACACACATAGAGGCAGTCGCGCATGCACGCACGCACGCGCACACACACACGCACGCACCCCCCCCCCCCCCCCCCCTCTCACACACACAGAGGCAGTGATACACACGCATTTTGATATCAGGTTTGGTCCTTGGCTTGCTGCGTCTGGTCCGACTTTTGGAAATGGACCTTTTACATTGTATATTTAATGAATAAATTGTAGATCATAAATTAAACGTTTGTGCGTGTGCGCACATAACACACACACACACACAACACCACAACACACACACACACACACACACACACACACACACCCGCGCGCGCCCTTGATATGAATCAATTTGCCAAATTCTCCACACTTTAAAAAAAAAAAGTCAAAACCAAAAAGGCAACAACCAATTTGTTTCATTGTATAAAAAGAGGAAACATACGCACAATTTTTGACCACCTACAAATCAACCTCTTGATATTCTCCTGGTAATAAATAAGAAAGTTATCGAAAACATGTTGCCATCTCTCTCTCTCTCTCTCTCTCTCTCTCTCTCTCTCTCTCTCTCTCTCTCTCTCTCTCTCTCTCTTTGTGATGAGACTATAAACCGAGGTCTCGAGTGTGAGCGCACGCCGAACATATATTGACACAAGTTAAAACCCATTCTGCCTGTTGGAAGAGTTGGCCATTGTGCGCCGGTGGGAACGGATGACTAAATTTACAAAACTGCAAGCAAACAAAGTCTGGATGCGTTAAAAGCACATAAGTGTTTATTCATTGTTCTAGAAAAAAATTTTGAATCACACACACACGCACGCACGCAAGCACACACACACGCACGCGAGAACACACACACACACACACACACACACACACACACACACACACACACACACACACACACACACACACACACACACAGCATAGCTCTATACTTCAAATACGTTAAATCCTGTTCCGCTTTTTGAAAGAGTTGGCCATAGTGTACCGGTGGGAACAGATGATAAAATTTACAAAACCGCATACACACAGGGGAATGGATGTAAAAAGGCATATCGAGTGCTTATTCCATTATCCCCGATATAAAAGAATAAATAAATAAATAAATAAATAAAGTTTCTCCTTCGCCACCCCCTCCCCCACTCGTTTTTCCTCCCCTTCACTCTCCAGCTAGCTAAATCCCTATTTTGTTTCGGGTAATTTTAATGATAGAATTTACTTTTAATAGAAATATAACAAATACTACAGATAACAGGCGCTCTCATGTTCCCTAGCGTGAGTTTCTAATAGTATCTCTTCATGCATGCTTTCCAAATATCTGGATACAAAGCCTACTAATACGGTGATCATGGCTTTCTTTGTACAGTTGTCAAATGTGCCTATGCAAAAAAAAGAAAAAGAAAAAAAGTACAACAACAACAAAAGAGAAACAACAGTTTCAATGTTATTTTCTTTTTAAAAAAAGTTTTGGCAGACTCTTGTGCGTAAATGGATATACAACTGGGTCGTATTTATGGGGAATTTTCGGATTCTGATTGGTCCCCTAACTCTGATAAATGTTTCAGTTATGCTGCAAACGAGACTAAAACTTGTTCTCGCACACACACGCACGCACGCACGCACACACCCACACACACCCCCAACAACCAAACAACAACACAAACCGAAGAAAAATACCCAACAACATCCCCTCCCCCCCAACCCCCCCCCCCCCCCCCCCCCCCCCCCCCCCCCCCAACCCAACAACAAACCAAGATACAAACCCAGATACAAAATAACCGAACCTGATTAGCAGTAACTGGCATACCAAATAAAAAAGAAAGAGTTCTCCACATACTCCCTTTTTCCCACAATCCAATCCCCTCCCCCTTTCCGTCCCCCAACCCGAACAACCCCCCCCCCCCTCCCGCCCCCCCATCCCCTCCCGCTTCCCCTTCCCCCACACGTTACCACATACTCTGCCGCTTCAAAACCGCGTGGTCTCGAACACGGCGCGGACGGCACCTTGGGGATGTAGTCGCAGTGCAGCTGGTGGTGGTGGGACTGCGGGACGACGTACACGTTGCGGTTCCTTCGGGGCTGGTTGCGGCTGACGGGCGCGTGCACCCTGACGTCCGGCTGGCTCTTCAGTTCCGGCACGTCCAGACCGGACCAGGCCGAGCAGATGTTGTTGCAGCGGTGGGAGGAGAAGAACTCGGTGATGCCCGCTACCCCGCCGTCCCCGGGGCCGAACCGCTGGCCCCTGGAGTGGATGGCGGGGGTGGTCAGGCGGAAGCCTCGCCCCGTGGCCACACCCTGCAGCCCGCAGACCACCAGCTCGCGGGTGGAGTGCCAGGTGTAGTGGGAGAAGGCCTGGGTGACGTCTGTCTTGGACTCCGGGCTGACCCAGCCCACCGCGGAGCTGAAGGTCTGGAACTGGCCCTGCGCAAGGGGAGGGGGGCAGTCGTTTACCAGGGTTTTTACTTCCATGATTTTTTTCCTGTTCTGTTTTCTGTTTTTGTTTGTTATTCAGCCCTGAAATCGTCTTCCAATTTCTCTCCAATCCAACTCCGTTTAAACATGCTGTTTATAGCCCCGCCAACCCCTAGAGGTCATATCGGGGCTGTCACATCGTAACACTGACTCCTCTCGCTGCAGACAATGTAACTGAA
>CM054149.1:29073428-29090928 GCA_028751875.1 Rapana venosa | reverse complement strand
CACTCCTACCCCATCATCCACTACCACCACCACGACCAGCACAACAACAGCACTAAAATAAGCCTTACTAACCGTATTTCTATCCGCACGGGCTCCAACACCCGGTCACTGTAAAACGTATAAGACACAGGCAACACAAGATACAGATCCCCTTGTGTGAAGGGAGCCTTTCTCCCACAGTGGGATTCGTTAGGACTTGATAACCGAATCCCTCTCCTCCCCCCCCTCCCCCCCCCCCCCCCCTCTTTTGTCCCTCGCGCACGTGCAGCGCGAACACTGTGGAGTGTTTAACATGTCTATGCACGCCACAGATCGATGTCCAATAGGCGCTTGAAACGGAATACGCTGGGTTTGGGTTGCTTTATATGCGCGCGCACGCACGCGCACACACACACATATGTCTGTCTGTTTTAAAAAAAAAAACCCTGTTATTGTCTCTCTGGATGTGATAAAAGCTATCCCCGAAGTCGGAATGTGGCTACCTTAATGGTGGGTGAAAATGGTTCCATTCGAAAAATTTCATCATTGGTAAACCTCACAGCTCTAGCCGAAGAACAACGCACGCACGCACACACACACAGACACAGAGGCCCCACCCTCACCCCACCCTAATACACACACACTCTCTCTCTCTGTTGGCCTGTGTGTGTGTGTGTTTGTGTGTGTGTTCTACAGATTTTTGCACGGGACATCTCTATCATTGTCGTGGATTCTTTTTAGTGCATAAAATACGTATTACACACGGTATCTCAGTTTATGGAACATGCAAATCCCCCCCCCCCCCCCCCAAACAACAACAACAACAACAAACCCAATAAAACAACAACAACAAACAAACAAAAATCACCCACAAACCCCAAGCCAAAACAAAACAAAACAACAACAAAACAATGCATACAAAACAAACCCCCCCCAACCCCCCCCCCCCAAACAAACAACAAACAAAAAAGACCCCAAGCAAAAACAACAACAACAAGAAAAACAAACAAACAAACTCAAAACAACACACACATACACAAAAGAAACAACGAACTAGCACTCAGACCACTACTTAAGGATTAATGGACGGGTAACAGTTCAGTTCGGTTTCAAACGGGGATCGAACCCGCGATACACAACTGCTCGCTTTCAACACGGTTGCATTTCATCTAAACCAGCGAAGCCTAGCAACGCATTGGGTTTATGCAGTTCGGGGAAAATTAATTCGTGCGCGCACTCATATGCGAGCGAGCGAGCAAATCACCCCAGAGGTGTGACACGAATTACATAATTAGAAACAAAAAAAACTAATCAATAACGCTATCAATCTCTCTCTCTCTCTCTCTCTCTCTCTCTCTCTCTCTCTCTCTCTCTCCTCTCCTCTCTCTCTCTCTCTCTCTCTCTCTCTCTCTCTCTCACACACACACACACACACACACACACGCACGCACGCACGCACACACACACACGTGGGCTTACTCTATAAACACGTGTGGTGGGTTTGCTTCTATTGATTGTTAATAATAGCGTGGGTGTCGGTAGTAGTAATAGTAGTAACCTTGACATTGAAGGTCCACAAGTGTATAATACTTAAAGATTTGCTATGCCGTAATACGGAAGGGGTGGGGGGGGGGTGGGAGGGGGGGGGAGGTATGGGACGGGCGGGAGGTTGAGGGTGGATGAGAGGACTGAGGTAAGCTATGAAGAGGGGGCGGGGGTAGTTAAAGAGGATGGTGTCAAGATGGAATGTAATTATCTGGCTTGAAATTGATTGATATCGTTATTTCATTCATAAAACCACAGGCTCATGACAACTTTTTTTTCTCTCCTCCTTCCCATTTTAGTTCTTAATACTGTAATGTTTGTCTTGAATTGCAGTCGCCTATGTACATGTGCATCAGACTTAGGTCTGAGATCCGACAAATACATACAAAACAACGCTCTGCACCCTCCCCCCTCCTCCCCTACCCCAGTCGCCCAAGTGCTAGGTTGGACTTCAACCACAACAGTTGACCATTATAGCCACATCATTATGTCTTGAATTGCAATCGTGGGTTCGAATCTTGGCAGCGTGTGATGGATTCAGAATTGAGGATTTTAAAAAATATATATTTCGTACGAATTTGCAGGTAGGCAGGCATGTATGCAGTACAGAACTGTCACTGCATTACATATTGTTGCTTGTATATCCACGCAGATGATCAATAACCCAAGTCAGATATCCAGTACGTCATGTGAGCGTTTGAGGGGTTTCGCAAAAATACAGATATTAAGTTATTTATTGTATTTATTTATTTATTCTTTTATATCGAGGATAATGGAGTAAGCACTCATGTGCTTTTTTACATCCAGTCCCCGTGTGCATGCGTCGTTGTAAATTTTGTTATCTGTTTCCACCGGCACACAATGGCCTACTCTTCCGAAAAGCGGAACAGGATTTAACATATGCGCAAGATGTTCTGCATGCGTTCGAACACGGGGCATCGGTTTATAGTCTCATACGAAGGACTTTGATATTCAGTTCAACTAATGAAGCATTCGTTAAAATGAATCTGGCGAAGCCCATACTTCTACAGGTTGTGTACTGAATGTTGGGTATGCCTGTATCACTTACATCCCAGGCCTGCTCTTCCAAGAAAAAAATGGATGAATTCCTAACATGTGCGCTAGATTATTCGCTCAGGGAAACACAGTTTATGGTCGCATTCGAATGACTTGCAAGGAAACGAAGTCTGGGAACTAATGACGCTAATTCCAGATAGAGGGAGAGGGGATCGCCTCAAATAGACAGCTGAAGGGGACTCGAGCCCGTGTCTTTAGAATACTTCATACCACAAACCAAGCACTCTAGCTACTGAACAATGCTCCCCAGTCAAATTTCTATTATAAATTATATGACTAAATTGTTTTCCCGAAATCGGAATGTGGTTACCTTAAAAAAGGTGGGCTAAAACGGTGGCATACTAAACAATCTCACCATTGGTGAACATCGGACAGCTAGCCGAAAAACACAAACAAATAAACAGACTAATGAACAAACTGACAGAAAACACCCTCAAACAAACAAAAAACCAAACCAAACCACGCCGAACAAACCCGAACTTGTCAACCCCAGCTGCCAGTATGAACAACAAAGGGGAATAAGTATAACTGGATACGTAACCATCGCAGTTCCATCGAGTTCATTCCCTTTCATAGGGTAAAAGGGAAGAAAGACCTTGAGAAGCAACAGCTGATGCTACTAGGAGGCTGTAATTTGTGAGAAAAGCTTAGGGGACTGTGTTTCGAAAACATTAAGTATGGAAAGTTTGTCTTTGGTTCCAAATTAAAAAAA
Organism: Rapana venosa; assembly: GCA_028751875.1. Taxonomy (NCBI): domain Eukaryota; kingdom Metazoa; phylum Mollusca; class Gastropoda; order Neogastropoda; family Muricidae; genus Rapana; species Rapana venosa. The sequence goes on along the minus strand of CM054149.1, from coordinate 29,087,615 downwards.
AAAAGATGCCACACTAACAGTTAGTGCAAAGTAGACGAGCTTATGTATAAAATAATTCTTAGTAAAAATAATTATTAGTTTCAATGTAAAATAATTATGCTTAGAGGGAACGGGAATAGAGAGAGAGTGTCAAAAAGAAAGAGTGGGTAATACAAAGGGAATAGAAGTGTATGATCAGTTTTGTGAATAGACTCTGTGTCTTTCTTAGAGGACAGCTAGAAGTAATCTAGTTCTTAGGATCGGGATATTCCAAAGTGGAGCTGATATTATCACTCAAAATCAAAAAAGAAGAAATCAAAAGCAAAGCATTCAGAAACGTTCAGTGCTTGTAAAAGAAAACAAATAAAAATGATCTACACATAGTTTATTTATGTTTGTCCGTCGTGTCCGACGATGACCTCCAAAAACAGCAGAGGAGGCAGCTGCTGTTTTGAAAACTGGGCAGAAATCTGATTATAGTGGAGATGCATTGCCCACAGCACATCCCCAATCTCTCGGCCAAGTGGGCATAAGGATAGTCAGCGTTGGAGATGTTCTCCAAAGGCCAACTAGCCCCCAGGGCTGCAGCACATAAGGACTGTGCGAGTCATGCCTCCTAGTCAGAGTCATAGTCGATCACTAAAGACTAAGCTGTGAAATTGAATTCCATGAGTGGGAAAGCCACTGGTCATACAGCCTCTCACCTTGCTGTTGCCCCCAGCGTCAATGGTTTAATCAAGAACTGTGATAAAGCCCAGGCGCTGACGGCGGACACATAGTTACAAAACAACAAACAGCAAACAATTAAAGAAAAATAGTAAAACAACAAAGTATACAACAACAGCCGTGTCTGCAACATTCAAAGTTAGTCTATCTATACTTGACAAGTATTTCAACATTTCCCTTAAGTTTTATTACAACCGTTTTATTCAAAAACAAGTTTTAGTGGATTTTTTCTTGATATTCGAAATGTAATGCTGTTGAAAACATTACTACTTCTACCACCACCACCACCGCCGCCGCCGCCGCCGCCACGACTACTACTACTACTACTACTACTACTGATTATGATAATAACAAGAACAAAACATTGACTTAGAAATATTTTTATTTGAATTGTATCACACACACACACACACACACACACACACGTAAACCACTCAACACCCCCCCCCCCCCCTTCCACACACACACACTAACCGATCAAACCACAAAACCGACAACAATAACAACAAAATAATCAAATATTAGGGCATTTACGCCAAATAAAGAAGAAACTGATAACAGCAACAACGACAGCAAACAACAAAACAAAACTAAGCTCTGACTTAAAAGAACAATAAAGCAAACATCCATTGACAGTTTTCATTTAACAACAACCACGAACAATACGGACAAAATTATTCATAAGATCCATAACTGCAAATATACACACACCCAGAATATCTTTTGGAGGACTTTCAAAGTTCCTCATTTATTTGGAAAAAAACCAAAACGTTCACACATACATATACATTCAGTAAATACAATATGACCCCAACGATAAACAAAACAACAATACACATGAAAACATCCATACCCCCACCACAGCGACACGAATTGACTTCTCTCTTAACTCCTCGAGGAGTCCCTAAAGCACTGCACAGAAACTTCTCAACCCATGAGTCTTAGGCAAGTTGAACCTGGCGGAGCCCATCCCTTTCCAAGTCGTAGATTGCATGCTAGGCATATTCGTATGATCCATACCGTCAAAACACAGCTGGCCTACTCTTTTAAGGAAGATGGATGGATATTTAACTTGTGCCTAAGATGCTGCGCGCACGTGCGTGCACACGAGCTCGGTTTGTAGTCTATCTAATGGACTTGTGGGGGAATGGAGTCGGGATCAATGTTTACTCCAGGGGGGAGGGGGGGGGGGGGGGATCTCTTTGAACAGATCCCTCAGGGAACCCTGTATCCTAGAGTAACTGTCAAATCTCAAGTAGGACGCTCTAACCACTATGCCGTGTCAGTCAACATCTGAACTTCTTTTGTTGGTTTCTGGGCTAGCGAAGAAGCACGCACGCACGCACACACACACACACACACACACGCGCGCACGCACGCACGCACGCACGCACGCACACTCACACACACACACACGCACACAAGCACGCACGCACGCACGCACGCACGCACACACAGACACAGAACCCCCCCCCCCCCCCCCCCCCCCACACACACACACACACACAGAGGCCTACTCTCTCTCTCTCCCTGTTGGCCTGTGTGTGTGTGTGTGGGTGTGTGTTCTACAGAATTTTGCACGGGACATCTCTCTCATTGTCGTGGGTTCTTTTTAGTGCATAAAATACGTATTACACACGGTATCTCAGTTTATGGAACATTCAACCCCCCAACCCCCCAAAAAAAAAACAACAACAACAACAACCCAAAACAACAACAACCCAATAAAACAACAACACAAACAAACACCCACCCCCCCACAAACCCCAAGCCAAAACAAAACAACAACAAAACAGTACAAACAAAACAAACAGCCCCCCCCAAAAACAAACACCCAACAACACCCAAACCAACAAAAAAACCAACAGCAACCCCAACCAAAAAAAACAACACCAACAAAAAACAAACCAAAAACAACACACACACACACACACACACACACACAACAAACTAGCACTCAGACTACTACTTAAGGATAAATGGTCGGGATAAAAGTTCGGCTCGGTTTCAAACGGGGATCGAACCCGCGATACACAACTGCTCGCTTTCAACACGGTTGCGTTTCATCTAAGCCAGCGAAGCCTAGCATGCGCCCAAATTTTCACCAACGCGTTGGGTTTATGCAGTTGGGGGAAAATTGATTCGTGGGCGCACTCACATGCGAGTGAGCGAGCGAGCAAATCACCCCAGAGGACACGAATTACATAATTAGAAACAAAAAAAGTAATCAATAACGCTATCAATACCGCCCCCCCCCCTCTCTCTCTCTCTCTCTCACACACACACACACACACACACACACGTGGGCCTACTCCATAAACAGGTGTGGTGGGTTTGCTTCTATTGATCGTTAATAATAGCGTGCGTGTCCGTAGTAGTAATAGTAGTAACCTTGACATTGAAGGTCCACAAGTGTATAATACTTTAAGATTTGCTATGCCGTAATACGGAAAGGGGGGAGGGGGGAGGTATGGGAGGGGCGGGAGGTTGAGGGTGGATGAGATGACTGAGGTAAGCTATGAAGAAGGAAAGGGGGGGGGGGGGGTAGGGGGGGGGGGGGAGGGTGGTGAGTGGGGAGGGGGGGGGGGGGGGGGGGGGGGGGGGGGGGGGGGATGGATTCAGTTAAGGAGGACAGTGTCAAGATGGAATGTAATTATCTGGCTTGAAATTGATTGATATCGTTATTTCATTCATAAAACCACAGGCTCATGACAATTTTTTTTCCTCCTTCTCCCCATTTTAGTTCTTACTACTGTAATGTTTGACGGGGACGGGATAGCTCAGTGGTCGGAGCACTCGCTTTCCCCCAGCCAAGTTAAGCAGCGTCGAGCGTGGTTACCAGTTGGATGGGTGACCGTTTGCGCGCCTTGGCTTCAGTACAGTTTCCCCCAGTTCACCCAGCTGTAAATGGGTACCTGCCCTCTTTAGGGTCAGGGAAGGTAAAGCAGCGAGGGAGAGGAGATGGGCGCCGCCCTCAATATGCTGGCCCTAGAGAAGTGAGGTCTCTGACGCCTCGTTCCCCTACGACCTTATAGGTTATGGGACTCCTTTACCTTGACCTTTTTACTGTAATGTTTGTCTTGAATTGCAGTCGCCTACGTCATGTGCATCAGACTTGGGTCTGAGATCCGACAAATGCATACAAAACAACGCTCTGCAGCCCTCCTCCCCTACACCCAGTCGCCCAAGTGCTAGGTCGACCATTATAGCCATATCATTATGTCTTGAATTGCAATCGTGGGTTCGAATCTTGGCAGCGTGTGATGGATTCAGAATTGAGGATATATATATATATATATATATATATATTTAGTTTTTGCTTGTTTTGTGTTTTTTTTTTTTTTACGAATTTGCAGGTAGGCAGCATGTATGCAGTACAGAACTGCCAGTGCATTACATATTGTTGCTTGTATATCCACGCAGATGATCAATAACCCAAGTCAGATATCCAGCACGTCATGTGAGCGTTTGAGGGGTTTCGCAAAAATGCAGATATGAAGTTAAACCTAATGAAGCATTCGTTAAAATGAATCTGGCGAAGCCCATACTTCTACAGGTTGTGTACTGAATGTTGGGTATGCCTGTTTCATTTACATCCCAGGCCTGCTCTTCCAAGAAAAATGGATGAATTTCTAACATGTGCGCTAGATTATTCGCTCAGGGAAACACAGTTTATGGACTATTCGAATGCTGCAGGGAGGGGAGGGAGTGGGGGAAGGGGGGGGGGGGTGGGGGGGGGGGGGGGGGGGGGGGGGGGGGATGGGGGAGGGGGGGGGGGGGGGGGGGGGGGGGGGGGGGGGGGGGGGGGGGGGGGGGGGGGGGGGGGGGGGGGGGGGGGGGGGGGGGGAGAGGGGAATGGATGCCTCAAATAGACAGCTGAAGGGGACTCGAGCCCGTGTCTTTAGAATACTTCATACCACAAACCAAGCACTCTAGCTACAGAACAATGCTCCCCAATCAAATTTCTATTATAAGTATATGACTAAATTGTTTTCCCGAAATCGGAATGTGGTTGCCTTAAAAAAAGGGTGGGTTAAAACGGTGGCATACTAAACAATCTCACCATTGGTGAACCTCGGACAGCTAGCCGAAGAACACAAACAAATAAACAGACTAATGAACAAACTGACAGAAAACACCCTCCCACAAACAAAAAACCAAACCAAACAAAACCACACCACACCAAACAAAACCACGCCGAACAAACCCGAACTTGTCAATCCCAGCTGGCAGCAAGGACAACGAAGGAGAATAAGTATAACTGGATACGTATACATCGCAGTTCCATCGAGTTCATTCCCTTTCATAGGGTAGACGGGAAGAAAGACCTTGAGAAGGAACAGCTGATGCTACTAGGAGGGTGCAGTTTGTGAGGAAAGCTTAGGGGACTGTGTTTCGAAAACATTAAGTATGGAAAGTTTGTCTTTGGTTCCAAATTAAAAAAAAAAAGTCACACTAACAGTTAGTGCAAAGTAGACGAGCGTATGTATAAAATAATCCTTAGTAAAAATAATTATTCATTTCAATTTAAACAGAATTATGCTTAGAGGGAACGGGAATAGAGAAAGAAAGAGTAGGTAATACAAAGGGAATAGAGAAAGAAAGAGTAGGTAATACAAAGGGAATAGAAGTGTATGATCAGTTTTGTGAATAGACGCTGTGTCTTTCTTACAGAACAACTAAAAGTAATCTAATTCTTTGGATGGGGATATTCCAGTTGAGCTGATATTATCCCTCAAAATAAAAAAAAGAAGAAATCAAAAGCAAAGCATTCAGAAACGTTCAGTGCTTGTAAAAGAAAACAAATAAAAAATGATCTACATATAATTACAAACAACAAACAGAAAACAATTAAAGAAAAATAGTAAAACAACGAAGTATACAACAACAGCTGTGTCTGCAACACTCAAAATTAGTCTATCTATACTTGGCAAGTATTTCAACATTTCCCCAAAGTTTTATTACCAAACTTCGTCACTGAAGAACCATTTTATTCAAAAACAAGTTTTAGTGGATTTCTTCTTGATATTCAAAATGTAATGCTGTTGAAACTATTACTACTTCTACCACTACCACTACCATCATCACTACCACCACCACTACTACTACTACTGATAATAATAATGATAATAACAAGAACAACAAAACATTGGCTTAGAAACATTTTTATTGAATTGTATACACACACACACACACACACAACACACACACCAACACACACCACACACACACACACACACACACACACACGTAAACCATCAAACAAACCACTCCCCCCCCAAACCAATCAAACACAAAACCGACAACAATAACAACAAAATAATTCAAACATTAGGACATACAACAATACGCCAATAAAGTAAACTGATAACAACAACAACGACAGCAAACAACAACAAAACTAAGCTCTGACTTAAAGAAAAATAAAACAAACATCCATTGACAGTTTTCATTTAACAACAACCACGAACAATACGGACACAATTATTCATAAGATCCATAACTGCAAATATACACACACCCAGAAAATCTTTTCGAGGACTTTCAAAGTTCGTCATTTATTTGGAAAAAAACCCAAAACGTTCACACATACATATACATTTAGTAAATACAATATGACCCCAAACAAAACAACAATACACATCATGAAAACATCCATACCCCCACCACAGCGACACGAATTGACTTCTCTCTTAACTCCTCGAGGAGTCCCTAAAGCACTGCACAGAAACTTCTCAACCCATGAGTCTTAGGCAAGTTGAACCTGGCGGATCCCATCCCTTTCCAAGTCGTAGATTGCATGCTAGGCATATTCGTATGATCCATACCGTCAAAACACAGCTGGCCTACTCTTTTAAGGAAGATGGATGGATATTTAACTTGTGCCTAAGATGCCGCGCGCACGTGCGTGCACACGAGCTCGGTTTGTAGTCTATCTAATGGACTTGTGGGGGAATGGAGTCGGGATCAATGTTTACTCCAGGGGGGAGGGGGGGGGGGGGATCTCTTTGAACAGATCCCTCAGGGAACCCTGTATCCTAGAGTAACTGTCAAATCTCAAGTAGGACGCTCTAACCACTATGTCGTGTCAGTCAACATCTGAACTTCTTTTGTTGCTTTCTGGGCTAGAGCCCTGTCTGAGGTTTTACCAATGATAAGATTTTGCGGAGCGATCGTATCTGAATCTGATTTTGTCGGCCGTATGTGAATCTGATTTTGTCGGCCGTTTGTGAATCTGAATTTGTCGGCCGTATGTGAATCTGATTTTGTCGGCCGTATGTGAATCTGAATTTGTCGGCCGTATCTGAATCTGATTTTGTCGGCCGTATGTGAATCTGACTTTGTCAGCGACATAATTCTTGATTGGTAGCGGCAGAGCTGTTTTCATCATCCCCGGTTTGTTTTCAGTCCTTCTGTACATTTCATCTTTCGCCAGTTCTGTCCACTTGGCTATGCTCTCTCATGGTTATGCTCTCTCAGTAGAAGTCGGTGGTCTTCCTTGTCCTCTCTCTCCCCCCCCCCCACCCTATTTTGCCCTGGGCCACAGTCTTCATTTATTTCAACACAGTCAGTTTTTTAAATCCACAACGAGAAAAGACAAAATAACAAACATGACCAAAAAATCATAAGGACATAGGTCACAAGGTTTTGGAATTCAAAAGTTGGGAGAGACGTGTACGTGTGTGTGTGTGTGTGTGTGTGTGTGTGTGTGTGTGTGCTGGGGTGGGTAGGTTTAAATTCATGCAGTCAAATAGTTATCATTACAAAGCTGGAAAAGCTGTGTGACAGATCAAGGTTATAATTATTCGTGGTCAATTTTTATTGGCCTGTAGCCACACAGGTCAAATCATACAGTTTTTCTGTATGAGCATTGTGAAAGGAGAATAAAGTATTAAGGATGCCATTGACGACAAGAAGTAATACTTTGCTACATGCACAGACACTGACACACACACACACACACACACACACACACAACACACACACACACACACACAACACACAACACACACGCACCTGCGCGGGCGCACGCGCGTACACACACACACGCGCGCGCGCACGCACGCTCACGCATGAGTTTACATTCGTTAAGGCAAGGAGGACAGCCGTATGATTAGTAAGTTTTAAAGTGCCATACAGATAATGCAATGTGTTCATTTATCATCAAAAACAAAACAATAACAACAAGAGCACAAAACGACAAAATCCGCGCGAGCACGCACACACACACCACACACACACACACACACCACACACACACACACACACACACACACACACACAACAACACACACACACACACACAACACACACACACACACAACACACACACACACACACACATACACACAGAGTCATCAACACTCTCATTCAAAAACAAATAGCAGTTCCGATATCGCAAAGACACTTTGTTCAAAGATCATTTAGCTGGAATATACCCATTTTGTTTTACGAGTCAATGAAACGGTCCTGAAAACTCTTTCAGATCACAGCCATGTTAAACTTAAACAAAACTGTCCTGTTTAAAGCTCACTTTCCTCGTTTACCTTGTTTTACATTATTTTATCAAATTTTGTTAAAAAAGAAAGAAAAACAACAAAAACCAACCAACCAACCAATCCCCCCACCCCCAAGAAACAAGTTATAGCAGCCACAAACGTAAACCATCTAGCTTAGAAACATAGTCAATACAGCACAATCATTGATCAAGTTATCACTCAGTTAGTCTGTACAATCATTGTCCAATGAGTTAAAAAAAACTTCTATTTCCTTCACAGCTAACTCTATTATAACCCCCCCCCCCCCCCCCCCATAACAAAAAACCAACAAAAACAAATAAAGACAAAAAAATACAACTCCCTCCCCCCCCCCTCCCCCCAACCCGAAAACCCTACAAAACCCCCGAGTAACCCCCCCCCTCAATTAACACCCCCCAAGTCACAAACAAAAATAAATTCCCCCAAAGCCCCCACCAAACTTTTAAAAACAACAAAAAAAACCCAAACCTAGCAAACAAACCCCAAACAAACGACATCAACTACTACATATAACTCTGAAACAAAACACCTCAAACGTAAACCACACTGTTCACAATCCAGATTTAGAATTCTGTACAAATACTGCTTACACAACGTCAACAAAAAACAACAAAATTCACCTTCATCAAAAACAACCACAGAAAAACGAACATCAATGAACACCAAAATCCTTTCAGAGAGTATGGGTTGATTTTTCTGTCAAAACAAGTAGGAAAAAAAAGGTGGACACTTCGAGCAACCAGTCAAGTAAAGAAGAAAACAGTAGTGGACAGATAGATCATTCATTGAGAGAGATGACGAAGAAGGCAACACGGAATGTAGACGACGAGAACAACAGTCACAACAACGACAACAATCGTCTTTTCTTCCTCTAAGGACAGGTTAGGCCACTGCCTGCACTGACGTTTTATTTCAGGCCGTGTCCCTTGGGCAAAAGGACAAAATCACACTGGCAAAATGATGTCCTGAAGTCTTGTGAAAGGTGATTCTTTCTTACCAGTTGTTATCTCCATCTCAGTTGCCCACCTCTCCCCCCTTCCCCACCCTACTGTGGTTAACTAAGATGAGGAATGAAATCTAAAAAAAAAAAAAAAAGCAGTCAAAAAAGTCAAGGCAACTGGGATTTCTTTTGGGTTTGTACGTTTATGTTGAAGTCTTTTGATGGAAATGAAAATAAAATGCCTCTAGCAAGTACCTCTGAGAGTTTTCAACTTCATTTTGAGTCTCACTTTCTGACGACAGTGGTGAAGAAGGAGGATTAACCCCCGGAAAAACTCCAACAACCCCCCAAACCAAACCCCCACCCCCAACAAATAATTCCCATCCCCAAAGAAAAAATCCCACAAAAAGAAGGAAAAATCGAAAACAGAGAAGGAATGTGTGGGGGTGCCTGTCAAAATAATTCTGTTGAGTTGCTTTTTTTGAAAGACAATAACTAAACAAACAAGTATTCTAATCAGTGTTAACGTGTTGTTTTTTCATATTTAAAAAACAACTTTTTACTCTCTTACAGATCGGTGGTCTACTGGTGATGCATTTGACAAGAAAGTGATAGGCCCCGTGATTCCATCCAGCCCATAAACAGACTTTTCCAGTATCCAATACACCCACAAGCGAAAATCTTGCTGCTTGCTAGTCTTTCAAAATGAGACAATACACCCAGATTTCGAGTGCAGCGTGCATTTAGCACACGTAAAAGAACCCGACAAGAAAGCAGTCCCAGGAAAAATTCTGTAAAAAACACACAACGAAGCCACTTTCACATGGAAACAAGTATATTATTCGCAGATTCGCAGGCAGGAAAAGAGAGAAAGACTGCAAAAGCACCAAACTCATTGCCTTTCACTGATGTGACATGGTCCTCCCGGAAAGAGCCGTCCGATTTGGACACAGATCGTAAATGGTTTTCTCTTCTCCTTTAACTTCCTGAGGAGTCAGTCGTTGAGGCACTGCACTGAATGGTTTCAGGCCCTGTCTCTTGGGCAAGCCGAACCTGATGGAGCCCTTCTCTCCTCAGGGAGGGTACATGGTGGATAGTATATCTATCTATCTATCTATCTATCTATCTATCTATCTATCTATCTATCTATCTATCTATCTATCTATCTATCTATCTATCTATTTATCTATCTATCTATCGATCTATCTATCGATCTATCAGGATCGATCGATCGATCGATCGATCGATCGATCGATCGATCTATCTATCTATCTATCTATCTATCTATCTATCTATCTATCTATCTATCTATCTATCTATCTATCTATCTATCTATCTATCTATCTATGTGTGTGTGTGTGTGGTGTGTGTGTGTGTGTGTGTGTGTGTTGTGTGTGTGTGTGTGTGTGTGTGTGTGATTTTATTTCATTCATTTTATTTTATTCTTTTACTTCGAGGATAATGGAATAAGCACTCATGTGCTTTTTTCATCAAGTCCACGTGTGTACGCAGTTTTGTAAATTTTGTCATCCGTTCCCACCGGCACACAATGGCCTACTCTTCCGAAAAAGCGGAACGGGTTTTAACGAGTGCGCAAGATATTCTGCGTGCGTTCGCACACGGGACCTCGATTTATAGTCTCATTCGAAGGACTTTTAGGGGAGAGTGGAGTTGGCACTGATGTTAGCTCTGTGTGTGTGTGTGTGTGTGTGTGTGTGTTGTGTGTGTGTGTGTGTGTGTGTGTGTGTATGTGTGTGTATGTGTGTGTGTGTGTGTGTGTGTGTATGTGTGTGTATGTATGTGTGTGTATGTTGTTTGTGTATGTGTGTGTATGTATGTGTGTGTATGTGTGTGTATGTGTGTGTATGTATGTGTGTGTATGTGTGTGTGTATGTGGTGTGTATGTATGTGTGTGTGTGTGTGTGTGTGTGTGTGTGCGCGCTTCCCTAACTCTCGGTACGCTGCCATGAACTAGGGATGGATTTTTAAGGCGTATGTTTGATCGTATGGATGCATTTATACACGAAAGAATTCAGCTACTGGCAAGTCTGTGCTTTAAGGTAGTAATCTGGGAGATCGTAAATATCCCCACTCTCGATTCACCAGACACCACTGCCGAGATTCGAACTCACTACTGCTTAGACCCGTAGAGATATAAGTCTAATGCTCTTGTTCACTTAGCTATAGGATCTGTCAACGTTAATACTACCCCTCCACCCCAGCCCCACCAAAACCCCCAACACCAAACAACCCCAAACAAAAACGAAACAAACAAAAACAACAACCCCCCCCCCCCCCCTCCAAGAAAAACAGCCAACAAGAAACAAAACAACCCCCCCCCCCCCAACCGAACCCCCCACCCCCCCCCACCAAACACTACCAACAACACCCTGACCCCCGTCCCCACCAAAATAAACAAACCCACAGACAAATAACGAAAAGACAAACTGGAAAAAGAATTCTAATACCATGACTAGCTGGCTCCAAAAATTCTGAGATGGAGGTGAAAACTGGAGAGGAGAATCGCAAGTTTGAGTGAAGACATTTTATTTCTGTTATTTAGAATTGGCAAAGTCAGACAATTCCCATGAATTTCTCATTAACGACAATAGTAATTATGATTAACAAAGTGTTGATGGTACGTGATCAACTTTAAATAAATGTTACAGACGATTCGATTGTGGGTTGAAAATCGATCAAAAGTAACAGGTTTGAGGTTAGATAGATTTTGATTGAGTCTGACGACACAAAAACAACAATGACAAAGGCTATAATGAATTTTATAATGACAATGATGATGGTGACAAGAAGATAATGACGACGACGACGACAAAAAAAGACAATATAGCCCACAATGATAAAAAGAACGATGAAGACAAAGAAGAAGAATGAAGAGGAGGAGGAGAAGAAGATATTGGTGATGATTTTATTAATGATAATACTGATGAAGAAGAACAAGGAGATGAAGACCTGGTGGAAGGGAAAGAGAGAGGGGGTGAAGTCAAGGAGGAGGAGATGATGATGATGATGATGATGATGAAGAAGAAGAAGAAGAAGAAGAAGAAGAAGAATGCGAAGAATGCGAAGAATGCGAAGAAGAAGAAGAAGAAGAAGAAAAAAGAAATGCAAAGAAGAAGAAGAAAAAGAATGAAGAAGAAGAAGAAAAAAGAAAAGAAGAAGAAGAAGAATTGAAGAAGAAGAAACATACTAATCATAGAACAGCTCATACGGAAGGCAGAACGTTGAAAAAAAAAACCCAATGTCAACGACGACAAAATCACAAATATCAAATAGAATAAAGATATGAAAATGCCATATTTCTTGGAGTGGACGTAAAATTTAGCAGGGATTTTCAAGTCGGCTAAGGCTTTTTGCTGGCAGGTCAGAATCAAATGATGACGATAAAGGCGCGTCAAGTGACGAAAGTGTGGTGTGAAGCGTAATGACGTCATAAAGAATCGTCACTGACTGTACGACATTTAGCTAATTAAAAAAGCTGGATCACATTCAATGGTTTTTACAGTGTGTGTGTGTAGAGAGAGAGAGAGAGAGAGAGAGAGAGAGAGAGAGAGAATGTGTGTGTGTGTGCTTGCGTCCATGTATGCATGCGAAGTTTATTATTTTGTCTGTCCGGAGGAAAGGGTGTGTGTATAAAAGAGTATTCTGGAGTATAGGTAGGTTAAGGGGAGGGGAGGGGGCAGGAAGAGGTAGGAGAAGGACAATATAGTTTTTTCTAGGTCTGGCAAAAGTCCCTGGACACAATGCAGGCAAACCTGTTGTGTTGGCAAGCCCTAATAACTCATAACCGCAAAAATGAATTAAAAAAAAATCTCTGTGATGTTATTGAAAAAACCCACCCAAACCTGTCGTGCTTCTGTTTCATGTTAATTCCCATCAACCACTGTTGCCAGCTTGATTTGATTCTAATACTGTGTTGACTCTATTGCTAATTTCTTATATTTTTCATATAACGGTTTTGCCGCTGATACTTAATCTGTGTTTGTTTGTTTGTTTGCCAAGAGCAAGTGCAATTACATTAACTTCCCCCAAGTGCAATCCCATTAACTTCCTCCATATATTTTATTCCTGTTTCCTTATCTTACGCAGCCCCCTCCCTCCCCCACCACGACCATACTTGTCATAAAAACTGTTGCAAACTGTTTCAAAGGCAAAACTAAAATTAATGACGACGACGATGAAGACAAGGAGGCAAGTTCGAAGTGGTCAGAGGGGAGCAGCAACGAAGATCATCCAGTAGACGATGTTGAAGACGAGGAAGGCGAAAGGGAAGATGACCCTGGAACATTTGTCGGCCGTGCGCGCCTTTTCTTTGGCCGCTTGGTAGCGCTGGAAGAGGCTCTGAGTTCGAGTCTTGGAATGTTGTGTGGTTACGGTCACCTCCACCTGTAGGGAGAGAAACATGAAGATTTGTGTTGTCATTATTACGTCTGTTCAGAGACACAGCCGTACATCTCCATACATCCTAAAGAATGGAGATGTATGAACGCGACTCTGAACAGACTCTTATTTTATTATTAACTTTTTAGTATGAAGAAGGATGGTTTGGTGATTATATGTTTGAGATCTCAGAAATGTATCTTATTTGTTGTCTCTGTCTGTCTGTCTCTGTTTATCTCTCTCTGTCTCTGTCTCCCTGTGTGTGTGTCTCTCTGTCTCTATGTCTGTCTGTTTGTCTCTGTCTCTCTCTCTGTCTCTCCCTATGTCTATCGATCCACACGTGTATCTGTCTGTCTATGTGTTCCGATTTTAAGAGCTACATAAAAAAACAGTTTGTATTTCTTACCTACGAAAATTGGAAATAAAGTCTGTCCATCTGTTCCCTCCCCCCTCCTTCTCTTCTCAATTCTTTCATTCTCTCAGTTCTTTTCCTTTATTTCTTCCTTTTCCCTCTTCCTGTCCTCCACTCTCCCCGCTTTGGTGGATTGGGGGTACAGTGGTAACACACCTTTCTTAAGGCAAGAAGTCCCGAGTTCGAATCCCGTC
>CM054149.1:29058428-29068428 GCA_028751875.1 Rapana venosa | reverse complement strand
TTTGCTGGGTTTGGGTTTTTGAAACTGTGAGTGCTTGCGCAACTATAGCTACACATCATTGCTATGTATCTTTCGTATTGAAGCCAACTAAATCAACTATGGTAAGCGTGGGTGGTCTAGAGGTAATGCCTAGAAAGCGAACAGTCCGGGTCGGAAGTTTGCAGTGGCTCAATCCCCGTTTGGACCCAAAGCTTTCCCCCTATCCAATAGACCATGAGCGGTGGTCTGGGTGCTAGTCTTTTGGGTGAGACGATAAAACAAGGTTCCGTGTGTTACACATAATAATAATAATAATAATAACATATGGAATTTATATAGCGCTGAACATAATTATTTAGCGCACGTAAAAGAACCCACGGTATCAAGAGAGTTGTCCCAGGCAAAATTCTGTAGAAAAAAGCCACTCTGATAGGGAAACGAATACGACTGCAGGCAGGAAAAGAAAAAACAAATGGGTGGCGCTTCTCTTGTTGCAACGCGCTTTTCCCGGGGAGAGCAGCCCAAATTTCATGCAGAGAAATCTGCCGTGACTTAAAGTGGTATAAATAAAAATAATGGAATTCACATGTTTGTTTCATACAGAGAATGAAGATATGATAGGTTGAGTTCTATTAAAGCAGGGTTTCTCAATGTTGAATCAGGGGAAAGCACCGACGTCTCTATAGAGCAGCAACAGCTACCCATCACACCCCCACCTCACCCCATTTTCTTTTGTTCTGTCTATATGCGTAACTGCACTACCTATGAGAATATTTTTTTTTATAGTACACACACTTTCTACTGGACAGTGGAAGGCCTTATACATATGTTTGTTAGAGAAGAAAAAAACGTAGCTAACGAAGTCGGAATGCGGCTACCTTAATGGTGGGCAAATACTGTACTACACGTAAAATCTTATCATTGGTGAACCTCAGAGCTCTAGCCGAGGAACGAAACAGAACGAAACATCCCCCCCCTCCCCACCAAAATTTAGGCAAGACACAATAATATTCTGTTCCTTACACTAGTGGTCTTCGTTTTTAATAGAAGAAAATGGAGGGTTTTTTCCCCCCCACCTTCAGTACGCATATTTTCCCCAGAAATATCTCTGTTGTTGCTGTGGGTTTTCTAACGTACGCTCAACTGAAAATAAAGCGGGGTGAAAGTTTAGATGTTACCATTCATCCTACTACCCTCTCCGAAGAAATATCTCTCTTGTTGCTGTGGGTTCTCTAACGCTCGCACAACTGAAAATTAAAGCGGGGAGGGGATCACATTTTAGATGTTACCATTGTTACCCTCTACAAAAACAAAAAGTCTCTATTGTTGCTGTGGGTTCTCTAACGCGCGCTTAACTGAAAAAATAAAGCCGTGGGGGAGGGGTGGGGATCGCAGTCTTGATGTTACCATTAATCATGCTACCCTCTCCGAAAAAACCCAACCCTCTCTATTGTTGCTGTGGGCTCTCTAACGCGCGCTTAACTGAAAAAATAAAGCGGGGGGGGGGGGGGGGGGGGGGGGGGGGGGGAGAGGGGGGGGGGGGGGAGAATCGCAGTCTAGATGTACCATTAATCAATGCTACCCTCTCCCGAAAAAACAACAACCTATATTGTTGCTGTGGGCTCTCTAACGCGTGCTTAACTGAAAAAATAAAGCGGTCGGGGAGGGGTGGGGATCGCAGTCTAGATGTACCATTAATCATGCTACCCTCTTCGAAAAAAACAACCTATAATTATTGTTGCTGTGGAGAGGAAATGAGAGAAAATGGAGAGGATTTTCTTTGTCCCCCTTCAGTACGCATCTTTTCAACAGAAATATCTCTCTTGTTGCTGTGGGTTCTCTAACGCGCGCTTACCTGAAAAATAAATCGGGAGAAGGGGGGAGGGGGAAGTGGAATCGCAGTCTAGGTGTACCATCAATCATGCTACCCTCTCCCGAAAAAACAAAAAGTCTATATTGTTGCTGTGGGTTCTCTAACGCCCGCTTAACTGAAAAATAAAGCGGGGAAGGGTAGGGGGATCGCATTTTAGATGTTACCATTCATCATGCTACCCTCTCCAAAAACAAAAGTCTCTATTGTTGCTGTGGGTTCTCTAACGCGCGCTTAACTGAAAAATAAAGCAGGGGGCGGTGGGGGAGGGGTGGGGATCGCAGTCTAGATGTACCATTAATCATGCTACCCTCTCCGACCCCCCCCCCCCAAAAAAAATATCTTGCTGCTGTGGGCTCTCTAACGCGCGCTTAACTGAAAAATAAGACGAGGGGGATTGGATCGCATTCTATATGTTACCATTCATCATGCTACCCTCTCCAAAGAAAAAAACCCAACCCTCTCTATTGTTGCTGTGGGTTCTCTTACGCGCGCTTAACTGAAAAATAAAGCGAGGGGTGGTGGGTGGGTGGGTGGGGGTGATCGCAGTCTAGATGTACCATTAATCATGCTACCCTCTCCACCCCCCCTCCCACCTATATTGTTGCTGTGGAGAGGAAATGAGAGAAAATGGAGAGGGTCCCTCCCCCCCCCCCTTCAGTACGCATCTTTTCCTCAGAAATATCTCTCTAGTTGCTGTGGGTTCTCTAACGCGCGCTTAACTGAAAAAATAAAGCAGGGGGCGGTGGGGAAGGGGTGGGGATTGCAGTCTAGATGTTACCATTCATCATGCTACCCTCTCTGAAAAAAAAATCTCTTGTTGCTGTGGGCTCTCTAACGCGCGCTTAACTGAAAAATAAAGCAGGGGGAGGGGTGGGGATCGCAGTCTAGATGTTACCACTCATCATGCTACCCTCTCCGAAAAAAAAATCTCTTGTTGCTGTGGGTTCTCTAACGCGCGCATAACTGAAAAAATAAAGCAGGGGACGGGGGGGGGTGGGGGGGGGGGGGGAAGGGATCGCAGTCTAGATGTACCATTAATCATGCTACCCTCTCCGAAAAAAAAAACACCAAAAAAAAATCTTGTTGCTGTGGGCTCTCTAACGCGCGCTTAACTGAAAAATAAAGCAGGGGATGGTTGGGGGGGGGGGGGGGATCGCTCGCGTCTAGTTGTACCATTAATCATGCTACCCTCTCCGAAAAAACCCAACCCTCTCTCTTGTTGCTGTGGGTTCTCTAACGCGCGCATAACTGAAAAAATAAAGCAGGGGGAGGGGTGGGGATCGCAGTCTAGATGTACCATTAATCATGCTACCCTCTCCACCCCCCAACCCCCACCTATATTGATGCTGTGGAGAGGAAATAAGAGAAAATGGAGAGGGTCCCTCCCCCCGCCCCCATCCCCTTCAGTACGCATCTTTTCCTCAGAAATATCTCTCTTGTTGCTGTGGGTTCTCTAACGCGCGCTTAACTGAAAAATAAAGCAGGGGGCGGTGAGGGGGAGGAGGGGATCGCAGTCTAGTTGTACCATTAATCATGCTACCCTCTCCAAAACCCCCCCAACTCTATTGTTGCTGTGGGCTCTCTAACGCGCGCTTAACTGAAAAATAAAGCAGGGGGCGGTGGGGAAGGGGTGGGGATCGCAGTCTAGATGTTACCATTCATCATGCTACCCTATCCCAAAACAAAAAAGTCTCTATTGTTGTTGTGAGTTCTCTAACGCGCGCTTAACTGAAAAATAAAGCAGGGGACGGTGGGAGGGGGGGGGGGGGGGATCGCAGTCTAGATGTACCATTAATCATGCTACCCTCTCCGAAAAAAAAAATCTCTTGTTGCTGTGGGTTCTCTAACGCGCGCTTAACTGAAAAAATAAAGCGGGGTGGGGGAGGGGTGGGATGGCAGTCTAGATGTACCATTAATCATGCTACCCTCTCCGAAGTGGAAGTTGCAGGGCCCCGTGTTGCTCAGCTCCACTTCAAAGCGGGGCAGGGTGACCCCCTCTCTGATCACCACAGGGGGGTCGTGCCACTGGAACAGGACGTTCTCCGCACTGTAGCTGTCTGCAACACACACACACACACACACACCACACACAACACACACAACACACACACACACACACACACACACACACCAATGTATATATATATATATATATATATATAGATAGATAGATATAGATATATAGATAGATAGAGAGATAGATAGAGAGATAGATAGAGAGAGATATATAGAGAGATAGATAGATAGACAGAGAGAGAGAGAGAGAGAGAGAGAGAGAGAGATAGATAGATAGACAGAGAGAGAGAGAGAGAGAGAGAGAGAGAGAGAGAGAGAGAGAGATAGACAGATATATATATAGATAGATAGAGAGAGAGAGAGAGGAGAGAGAGAGATGAGAGAGAGAGAGAGAGAGAGATGAGAGCGATAGATAGATAGATAGATAGACACAGAGAGAGAGAGAGAGAGAGAGAGAGAGAGGAGGATTGAGAGAGAAGAGAGAGAGACGGAGGAGAGAGAGAGAGAGAGAGAATGAATGAATGAATGAACGAATTTTATTTGACAAAAGCTACAAGCCATCAGTCAAAGGGGGTAATTGTAAGTAACATATTTAACATAGGAATGAATATGAAAAGGATATGAGTAATAATCCAAAGTCCAGATAAATGCCAACCAATATTTTCAGTTATTACGTTATAGGATCCGTTTCATTCATAGTCTGCTTACGTTTATCTAGAGCCTGCGTTATATATATTGCTAAAGATTTAAGCTCGGACATATTATTTGAAGATAACACCTTTTGTACAAGATTGGTAGACCTGTTGGTTGGGTTTGTCAAAAAAGCAATTTTTTGGCGAATGTCATGATAAGTTCTACAAGCAAACAAAAAATGAAATTCGTCTTCTTCTTCTTCTCCACATGCTGGACAAGAGTTGTTGTCTGTCTCCGCTGTAATATACCATTGTTTGCAGTTCAAAAGACCACACAATCTTAGCCTAAATTTTAGTAAATTACTTCGAAGCCTTTTATTAGTTAACGATATCAGATACTGTTCTGGACCAAACGCATCTTTAAAGGAGCTATACCAAGTGTATTTTTCACTAGACATTAACTGTTCAGAGAGAGAGATACACACACACTCAGAGAGGGGAAAAGTGTGTACAGACATGTAGGCAGGTAGACAGAATGATAGACTCGTAAGGTCAGCTAGGTATGCAGATACATACACGCACGCACGAACGCACACGCACGCACGCACGTACGCACGCGCACATACACACACTGAAGATATCACACAAACATATACGCGCACGCACGTACGCATGCACGCACACACACACTGAAGATATCACACACACATACACGCGCACGCGCGCGCACACACACGCACTAGCATGTACACGCATACACACTCACACATCATTTAGCAACACTTGCAGAAACGCATAGACAATAGAACACAGAGACACAGACAGAAAGAAAGAAAGACAGACAGACAAACACACATACACTCGCACATGTAGACACAGAGAGACACAGACAGACACATACATACATACTGACAGACAGACAGACAAGACACACGCCCCCCCCCCTTCCCCAAACCATATATACACACACATACCATGTACCACACAGACACACACACTTGTGCTATTGTTTTCGAGATCGGTGATACCCTATCTCTCTGTCACTCTCTCTCTCTCTCTCTCTCTCTCTCTCTCTCTCTCTCTCTCTCTCTCTCTCTCTATATATATATATATATATATATTCCTATGACTATGTTTGCCTGTGACACATAGCTCCACACTACACTACACTGCACCGCACTGAACTATACTACACTATACTGCACTACATTGTGCTGCGCTGCGCTGCACTGCACTGCACTGCACTGCATTGCACTGCACTGCACTGCACTGCACTGCACTGCACTACACTACACTACACTACACTACAACTGTACTGCACTGCACTACACTACACTACACCACACTACACTACACTACACCACACCACACCACACCACACCACCTACTACACCACCCCACCCCTCCCCACCACACACCACACCATCCCACTCCACTCCACCCACACCACATCACACCCCACCCCACCCCACCCCACTACACAACACTACAACTTAGTTTCTCGTCTCATCTAAAAGTCTAGCACCCCTCCCCCTGTTAACTTGACAGGGGCTTAACCACCATACCATTAATCCACAAGGTGATAAAGGAAAGACTAGAACAAGGGGATTCGAACTCACAACTGCCCAGAAGCATGGAACACGTCTGCTGGTCGTGCGGGTACCGGTCCAGATACATATCACAGCTGAGCGTCATGGAAATTCTGAAACCAACGTGGGTACATTTCATTTTTGGTCCAACCCAATCCTGTGGTTTATAGCCCCGCCGACCACAGAGGCCATAATCAGGGCTGTCACCTCGTCAACTTTTAAATCTCAGATTAAAACTGTGCAGCTCAATGTTGTTGTTGCTTTTGTTGTTGTTGATGTTGTTTTAAGTTTTTATCGCTTGTTTTTACCAAACACAGTTTTAATGTTCTGCGGACGCGTTGTTGTTGTTGCTTTTGTTGTTGTTAATGTTGTTGTTTTAAGTGTTTTTTTTATTGCTTGTTTTTATCAAACACAGTTTTAATGTTCCGCGGACGCGCTATTGTTGTTCTTGTTGCTTTTCTTGTTGTTGTTGCTGTTGTTAAGTGTCTTTGATTGCTTGTTTTACCAGACACAGTCCCAATGTCCTGCGTTAGCAAACCAGTATGGCGATCAATACACCAACAATCGAAATCCCTTAGGAAAAAAGATACAGAGACATACCCTCGTACACGCGCGAGCATGCATGCACGCAGGCACGCACGCGTGCGCGCGCGCGCGCA
Source organism: Rapana venosa (assembly GCA_028751875.1). Taxonomy (NCBI): domain Eukaryota; kingdom Metazoa; phylum Mollusca; class Gastropoda; order Neogastropoda; family Muricidae; genus Rapana; species Rapana venosa. Next base: position 29,061,680 of record CM054149.1, on the reverse strand, counting down.
CACACACACACACTATTCAACATATACTCCACTCCACCCCAAAACACTTATCGCCATAGTACACAATGTGTATATATCCCCCTGCACACATCTCCTCCACCCACCCCCTCAACTCCCAAACACACACACACACACACACACGCACGCACGCACACACACACACATTCTTTAAGAATATCATCATCGAAAAAAAAGAACCTAACACAAAAAACATCTTCCAATCCCTGATCCCATTAACCCTTTCCAAACTCAGTACCCCTCCTTCCGTCCTCTCTCTCTCTCTCTCTCTCTCTCTCTCTCTCTCTCTCTCTCTCTCTCTCTCTCTCTCTCTCTCTCTCTCTCTCTCTCTCTCTCTCTCTCTCTTTCTTTCTTTCTGTTGATAGTATGGGGCGAAGGCCTTTCGTGAATAAAACTTCGTATTTCGTATTTCTCTGTTGATAGTCCTTATCAGGGCAAGGGCCGGATGAAAAAGAAGTACGCGAATGCTTATTCTGTTACTCTTGGAAAATAAAGATAGATTCATTCATTCATCCATTCTCCCACTATCTGTCTCTCTCTCTCCACCCTCTCTCTCTTCCTCTCGCCCCCCCCCCCCCCGCTTCCCTTTCTCTCTCCCTCCTCTCTGTCCCCCCTCTCTCTTACTCTCTCCCCCCCATCTCTCTCTGCCCTCCCTCTCTACCCCCTCTTTCCTACTCTCTCTCTCTCTCTCTCTCTCCCCCCCACTCTCTCTCTCTCTCTCTCTCTCTCTCTCTCCAGACCTGGAGCTGGTCCTGATGGTGCCGTTGCGGTAGATGTGCAGCAAGCGGTTGGCCATGGTGACGTCATGGATGGTGGCCTCCTTGTCGTTGAGGAAGTAGAGGTCCGGCATCCACACCATGTCCAGCAGCTTGCTGTCCACCTCCAGTCTCTCCAGGATCTCCTCCTTCCCTGGAGAGATCAACAGATGAATGACTGAATCCATCAATCCGTCAAAGAACGAATGAAGCAATCAAGTCAATGGCATCGACTCATCTCCAACAACTTGCTGTCCACCTTCAGTCCTTTTAGATATTATATATATATATATATATATATATATATATATATTTATATATATATATAGATGAGAGAGAGAGAGAGAGTGAGAGAGAGAGATGAGAGAGAGAGAGAGAGAGAGAGAGACACAGAGAGAGAGAGAGAGAGAGAGACCTTAATTTCTCAAGTGGCCTGCATATTGATGGCGGCACCCATCTCCTTTCCCTCGCTGTTTCACCTTCTCTGACCCTAAAAAGGAAGGTATCCGTTTACAGCTGGGTGAACTGGGGGACTGTACTGAAGGCAAGGCGCGAAAACGGTCACCCATCCGAGTGGTAACCACGCTCGATGCTGCTTAACCTTAGTTGCGGAAAGCGAGTGCTCTAACCACTGAGCTATCCCTTCTCCGATCCTCTATCTATCTATCTATCTATCTATCTATCTATCTATCTATCTATCTATCTATCTATCTATCTATCTATCTATCTAATATATATATATAATTACATTCAAAGATTATCTGTGGCCAATACGTATTAAACAATAACTACATTCTCAACAAATTGGTTTCTCTTTTAGTTTTTTTTAGTTTGATTGAATATTTATTTTTCGTTAATGGTTTTAAACACCAGAGCTAATTAAACAGAACCATACAAACCGAACCACTTGCAGACTTCTCCATAAAACATAACGCTTCCATTCTCTTTTCTCACCTTCATTTGTCTCATCGCCATTGTTGCCGAACTTGATTTCGTCCTCCTTCTCCTTTTGCGTGGCGGCAACGACATTACACTTGGTGACATTCTTGTCAACATTCTCGTTATTGACGCCACTTGTGTTTCTGCTGCTGCTGTTGCTGCTGCTGCTGCTATTGTTGCTGCTGCTGTTACACTGGGTGAAGAGCCTGGAAAAGTCGTCTCCCCACTGCAGTCTTTTGTCTTCCCAAAGTTCCCGTAGAAAAATGGTCACGGAATAATCCTGTGTTCAAACACACAAGCGTAGGGGCACCCGTGCGAACACACACGTACATGGGTAGGTGGGTAGGTAGATGGGCAGGAAGGCAGACGTGCATGTATGTATGAAGGCAGGCAGGCAGGCAGGCAGGCAGGCAGGAAGGCAGGTAGGTATGTATGAAGACAGGCAGGCAGGTAGTCAGTCAGTCAGTCAGGCAAGAAAAGTGGACATGCAGGCGGGAGTGCCGACGGGTAGACAGGTAGGCAGCGTACAGGGACAAACACGCACGCACGCTCGCACGCAGGCACGCACGCACACACACACACACACACACACACACACACACACACACACACACACACACACACACACACACACACACACACACACATCACACACACAAATACACGTTGTTGTCAAAGCTGAAGGTAAAATTCAAAGACTATTTGAATAGAAACGATGATTGCCAACCCCCACCCCCTCCCTAAAGTTGCAGTTTGAAAAAAAAAATCTACATAATAAATGTATATCAGGCGTGGACATAATACTACAAGAAAAGGTGAACGATGGTGTGTCTGTCATCTGGAACGCTTTAGAATGAATGAGCGAGTGAGTAAATGAATAAGTGAGTTAGTGAGTGAATAAGTATGTGTTGCTTAAACATGCGTGTGCTTGAAGTGTATGCATAACAATACACCCATGCATGTGTGTACTGAAATGTGTGTGTGTGTGAGAGAGAAAGACAGAGAAAGAGAGGCAGAAAGAAAGAAAGAAAGATAGATAGATAGATAGATAGATAGAAGAGAGAGAGAGAGAGAGAGAAGAGAGAGAGAGAGAGGAGAGAGAGAGAGAGACAGAGAGAGAGGCAGAAAGAGAAGAAAGAAAACAAAATATATAGAGAGAGAGGCAGACAGACACAGACAGAGGCAGAAAAAGATAGATTCGCAGAGCAAGCAGACAACTAACCAGCCAGTCAATCAACCAGACAAACCGATATACAGACATACAGACAGACATGCAAACAGGTAGATACAGGTAAAAACACAAAAGGGAATGGGGACTAAAACCTCGACTGGTTCGTTTTGTCAACGTTCTTCCACTGAGGAAGACAACAACACAAGGCGTACACAACAAACCAGTATATAAACGAATACACTGAACAATTATCCATAACAACAGTACATCATTTTATAAAAGAAATCCAATATACAGTCCACATTCTAATGCAAGGTTTTATTTCTGAGAGAGAGAGAGGAGAGAGAAGAGAGAGAGAGAGAGAGAGAG
>CM054149.1:29048428-29055928 GCA_028751875.1 Rapana venosa | reverse complement strand
TTTCCCTGTCCATTTTGTAATATGTTTCGTACAAAAGAGTTTTTTTTTTAAAGTCCAGTCCTCTGTCTTTTCCCTTCAATAGTTTCCAGGAGAACCGGTTTTAGCAGGCCTTAGGATCCTGTAACATGGCCCAACAGACGTAGTTTTCTTTTCTTAACCGATCTCAGCACACTCATGTACAGTTTTATTGTTGAGGACGCAATAGTTCTTCGGCGGTGTGCATAACATATTTGATTCATATAAAATTTTGCGAGAATTATACATGTTTAAAGCAGTTAACGTTAGCAGACGAACTTACAATCTGACGTTCTGGCGCACAAATTCATTGGTGATGTACCCAGTGTATTTAATGCCTTGTTTCCTCGGGATTACCTCATTTCAGCGGCTCGGTTTCTTCTTTCTGGATCCGCTGACAATGTCCACATTTCACAGGCACATAGGGAAGATAGAATACACTCCTGCACACCACACAGGACCGCACCTTATCTTTCGTTTCACGGAGATCTTCGTGTTCCTTCCATACAAACTTAGGTCTGGGCAATACAGAGATGATTCGTAAACCTTGCAGAGGATTTCTGCTTTAGGTTTTCTCATGCTGATAGTGGATCCCAGGTTAGTGAACGGTTGAAGAGTTTCTGCTTTTTGTGCGCGGCTACTTATATCCATAGTGATGGTAAAATGGTGGCTAGTTTAGTCAGCTTGGTCTATTCGGAGTTGGTTTCTATGCCATATCTTGTCGATGTTTCATCCAAGGCCATAGTATGTAGTTGGAAAAGTAAGGTATGAGTCCATCTATCATTTCCCCCCCAAAATACCTATCTTCTATTATCCTGTCAGAGAGCAGTACCCATGCCCTCATCACCATGTCTTCTAGTGTATATCTTTAGAAAACATGCAGCATGCACATTTACAACTGCTCAAACATACACACAAACAGGCACACACGCGCATGCACTCGCGCGAGCGCGTTCACACACACACAGACGAACATAGGCGCGTGTACACGCGCACACACACAAAACACACGCACACACGCGCGTTCACATACACAGAGATGTACACGCACACATACATACACACACGCACACACACACTCGCGAACGCATAGGTGGGTGCATGAACACACATACATTCGCACGCGCTCTCACGCCTGTATTCATTTACCCCTCCCCCCCGACACACATTCACACACAAACACACACCCCCCACAAAAACTTCAAGAAGAGGAGAAAAAGAAAAAGAAGAAGAAGAAGAAGAAGAAGTACAAAAAGAGAAAGAGGGCATTTCTGACAGTTGGGAAATAGATCCACATTGATAGATAACAAAAAGTAGATTGGGCCTAGGATAGACCCTTACGGCACACTAGACTCTTAATTAAGCAAGAGGCAAAGGGTTTGCAATAGGGCCTAACATTTACTCAGGGTTTTCGAACGCATTTACGGACGACGGTATCACTTTGTTTTATTTTGTTTTTATGTTCCAGATTTCACAGTCCTACAAGACGGTGGACTGTATTCTGCTGTTGTACTTGTAGAACCATGAATATAATTTTCTTCTCTCTTTTGTTTTATTTTTTTTAGCAGAAGTTTCTTACTTCTTCATATCCTGGTCAGCTAAACTGCTGAGGCTTGGGGTTTTTCAATCATGCAGTCCAGTTCTTTCACCTTCACTTTCACCTATCCCCTAGTCCCCTGGGCCACCATTGGAGATTTTGCAACCAGCTTCCTCCACTCCCCGCTGTCCTCTGCTTTCCGTAGCAATTCATTCTAATCAAGGCCAGTCCACTCACTGATGTTGTCTTCCCATCGTTTTCTCTGCCTCTTCGTCTCCCTCCTTGTACTGTTCCCTGTAGGACAGTCTTGGCCAGTCCAGATGTTTGTGTGACGTACATGTAACCACTTCAGTTTGCGTCTTTTCACTGAAGTCAGGAGCTCTTCATATGGTCCGATGGCGTTTTTGATTCTGGTTTTCACTTCCTCATTAGTGATGTGATCTGAAGTTTGCGAAAGCATCTCATCTCCATTGCCTGTATCCTTCTTTAAATGTCTGTTGTTATGGTCCCCGTTTCACAACAACATCCATACAACCTACTTAAATATCTACTAACCAAACAACCCGCCAACCAGCCTAACAACAATCTAAGCAAAAGAACCTTATGAATGTCGTCGATTGCCACGGTCAGAGTTCACATAGAAATGAAGTATCAGGAATGACATTGAAGCAAACCATGTTTGAGAAAACAGGACGATTAAACTAAACTCAGTCGTACAGTCGAAAACCTTGTGCGTCTACCCCTTTAGAGTGAATGAAGAAATTTAAGTCTTCCATGAAACTAAAAATCGAAGACTGGCATTAATGTGAAAGCAAACAATTCAACAGCGGTGAGAGGGTAGGGGAGGAGGGAAAATAGGATTTTCCCCAGTAGAAATAAGAAAAAGAAAATATTGCAAGTGTGCAAAGGGGGAGGGGGTGAATTATTACACCCCAGACCATTAGAAAAATGAAAATCAACCCGATGAACATGCAGGAACTGACCAGATACGCGTTAAAATGACCCATAAAATGTTCTTTCCTGGTGACGCTTAATTTGTTTGCAATCCACGATCACAAAAATAAAACCTCTTACTCGTAACAGCAGGAAAACAAATAGTAATGAAGAAGTCTATTCATATGGATTTTATTATTCTACAAAAAATCACGGTTCAACACAAAACTTTAGCGCTAACAGTGTTTTGTGATTAATGCGATGTTTATTTTAAAGAGGTGTTTTTACTCAGATATTGCAAGTGGAAATGGAATTTGAAATGGAGAGAGAGGGGGGGGGGGAGAAAGAAAGAAAGAAGAAAGAAAGAGAGAAAGAGAGAGAGAGAGAGAGAGAGAGAGAGAGAGAGAGAGAGAGAGAGAGAGAGAGAGAGAGAGAGAGAGAGAGAGAGGGTGGGTGGGAGGGAGGAACAAAGATGCACAGTGCCAACGAGCTCTCCTTTAGGAAAAGCAACCCCAACTACACTTAGAGAAATATGCTTTGACGAGAAGTACATTACAAATGCAATAAATACAATACAATACAACACAATACAATGACCACACAAACGGATCCTAAATGGGCAGAAGCAACCAATACACGCAGGCTGACAAACAACCATGCTAAACCCGCTTTTTTCCCCCTGTTTGTTTTCTTCTATTATATATTTCTTTTTTTTAAAATTAAATACAGAACAAAGCTTCAAGTCAGCTTGTCGGGATTAGTTTCAACATGTATATCAAATAGGTATGTGTTCTTTCAATCTGTGATGAAAAAAAGCAAATGCATAGCTTATTCAATGTACCATCTGGAAATAAAATTTTGACTTGACTTGACTTGTGTTTAGCATTGTTAAAAATATTCACAGACGACCAGACAGGCACATAGACAGACAGACAGACACACACACATACATACACACACACACGCTCAGATAGACAAAGGCATACATGCCAACATATTGGATTAATTTTTTTTTTAAACCCATCTTTTCCCTAGTTGTTTGATATTGAGGGGAAAGCTAGAGAGAAGAGAGAAGAGAGAGAGAGAGAGAGAGAGAGAGAGAGAGAGAGAGAGAGAGAGAGAGAGAGAGAGAGAGAAGAGAGAGAGAGAAGAGAGAGAGAGAGACAGACAGACAGAGACAGAGAGAAGACAGAGACAGAGAGACAGGGAGAGACAGAGAGAGGGAAAGAGGCAAACTCAGTCAGACAGAGAAAGAAAGACAGAGAAAATTGAAAAAAAAGGTTAAGTTTGATTTTTAAAAAAAGAAAAAAAAGAAGAAAATTTGACCAAGGGAGGGGAAAATTATAAGTGAGGGGTGCAGGGGTAAAGGGGTGGGGGGTGGAGTGGTCATTACAAAGCGTGGAGACTGGTAGCCAGAAGGTGAACTACCCGTTGCGGTGTAAGGGAGGTTGCGGGACTGGCTGCCATCATACGTTACCATGGACGCCTCCTTGACGGAATCGAAACTCAGAATGTAGATCTGGATGGTGACGTTCGTGGGAAAGTCTGCACGAGAAAGAATAAGAACGGTAAGTTGATATATATCAGAAACTGATGAATGTAAGAAGTTTGAAATAGGAAGAGGAAGGCTATCTTATCTGGAAACAGAGAAAAGATTGGAAGTCATCAACAGAGAAAGGATGAATTATCAAAAAACAGACGAATGTTAGAAGTCTGAAACAGGAAGAGGAAGGATATCTTAACTGGAAACAGAAAATTTAGAAATCAACAGAAAAAGAAGACTGAATTATCAGAAAGCAGATCATTTTTATAAGTCTGAAATAGGGAGAGGAAGGATAAATATATTGACTAGAAACAAAAATAAAATTTGGAAGTCATGAACAGAAAAAGAAGGACGAATTATCAGAAAGGAGATCAACTTTAGAAGTCTGAAATAGGAAAAAGAATGATATCTTAGCTGGAAACCGAAAAATTTTCGAAATCATCAACAGAAAAAATAAAGGATGAATTATCAGAAAGAAGATGAATGTTAGACGTCTGAAATAGGAAGAGGAAGGATATGTTAACTGGAAACAGAAAATTCGGAAGTCATCAACAGAAAAAAGAAGCAGACCAATTCTAGAAGTCTGCCACGGAAAATCTTGGAAGGGCAAGCTGACTGGAGGCAGACAAATGTCTGACAGTCTGTTAACAAACAAGGAAGGATAAGTTGGAAACACGCAGACACAGTTTGAAAAGTAGAAACAAAAACAAAACAGGCTGATTTATCAAGAGGCAGACACTTTCAAGAAAGTCTGCAAACACACACACACACACACACACACACACACCACACACACACACACACACACACACACACACACACACACAACACACACACACACACACACCCAGCACGGACGCACGCACGCACGCACGCACACGCACGCACGCACAAACACACACACACATACATATACTTAGGATGAATACACATACACATACATAGGATGAATCGCCAAGAAGCTGAACAAAATTCAGAAGTCTGCGACAGAAAGAAGGGCAACTGAACTTGTAAGCACATTATTTCAAAAGTCTGCACAAAACAGATGGAAAGTTATGAAGAAGCATGGAAGTTTCTGAAATCTAAAAAATAAATAAATAGATAAACAAATTTACAAAATCAGACATGAGGAAAACTTTGGAGAGCAACAGGAATCTAAAACTATTACAAAGTGGAGACATTTTCGAAACGAAGCAGTGGGGAGGAGCATTAGGAACAAAAAAAAGAGCAAGAGCAGTAGGAAAATAGAAAAGAACAAAATGATATCTGGCATTTATAAAAAAAGGACAAAATAGTTGGTTATGGCTACATTTTAGGAGCCTGCAAAAGAACGGAAGAGGAGTATTCCAACAAATTCAAAGCTGTTAGTGAGCTCTTGCACTGTGAAAGTCAGCAACAGAAAAGGAGATGGACTGAGAGGAAGGGACATTTCAGAAGTGCTAAACGAAAAGAAAAGCACACACACACACAAAATCAGAAGCCATACACATTTTTAAAAAATCCAGCCAAAGAAAAAAGGATAAGTGATCAGACAACAGGTAACAGAGGGAAGAAGGATGGCTTGCTAAAAACGAAACACTGCCACAGATAAAAGACTAGGTTATCGGAAAACAGATGAATTCTAGTGATCCGAAGTCCCCAAAAAAGCCATGAAAATATTAGAAAGTTAGAAATTTTCAGAAACCCGCTTCGGAAGGAGAAGAAAAAAAAGGAAGCAAAGTTAGCAACAAGGGATTGGTCTTCACTGAGTCTATAGTAGAAAGATGATAAATTATGTGAAATACCAGAAAGCCGATTTTTTTTAAAAGCCTGTAACAGGAGGAAAGCTAAACGCTTAGGAAGAGGATATATTTAAGTTTGTAACGGAAAGAAAATTAACTGTACAAGAAGATCAGTTTCAGACATGTGTAACAGAAAGAAAGCTAAGCCTGCAGAAAGAAGATAAATTTCGAAGTCTGTAACAGGAAGAATGGTAAATATATAGGAAGAAGATAAATTTACGAAGTCTGTAACAGGCAGAATGGTAAATATATAGAAAGAAGATAAATTTACGAAGTCTGTAACAGGCAGAATGGTAAATATATAGAAAGAAGATAAATTTACGAAGTCTGTAACAGGCAGAATGGTAAATATATAGAAAGAAGATAAATTTACGAAGTCTGTAACAGGCAGAATGGTAAATATATAGAAAGAAGATAAATTTACGAAGTCTGTAACAGGCAGAATGGTAAATATATAGGAAGAAGATAAATTTACGAAGTCTGTAACAGGAAGAATGGTAAATATATAGGAAGAAGATAAATTTACGAAGTCTGTAACAGGAAGAATGGTAAATATATAGGAAGAAGATAAATTTACGAAGTCTGTAACAGGAAGAATGGTAAATATATAGGAAAAAGACACATTTCGGAATTCTGTAACAGGCGGAATGGTAAATTTAAAAAAAGTTTGCAGTAGAAAAAAGAAGGCTGAGTTGTCAGCAAGCCTTCTACCGTGGTAATTAGTTTGTTTGTTTCTCGATTAAATCACATTAAAAGGCAAATTACGCAACACAGAACTAGAACAATGAATAAGCCATCTCCTCCCAATCTCCGGTAATCTTTTCTATCTTCATCTGTCTCCCATCTCTGTGTTTTTGACTGGCAGTTGAGCTGTCTGTTTGTCTGGTTGACTGTTCAATCTTTCGCTCCATTAACTTTTTTGTTTGTTTCGCTTCTGTTCTTCTGCCTGCCCTTATGTCACGAAATGCTTATTTGATTACTTCGTGCTTTGGGATTCCTTGATGTTTTGGTTTTTCCTTTGTTTGTTTGTTTTGCTGGTGTATTTTTCTTTCTTCTTTTCTTGTTTCCTTCCTTCCCTGCTTCATTCCTTTTTTTCTTTCTTTTTTCTTTCCTTCTTCCTTCCTTCTTTTCTATCTCTCTCTTTCTTCCTTCCTTCCTGAACGTTCATTGGCCTATCTTACTGTCCCCCTAGTGATATCTTCCCTGTTCCTAAAGAACCAACCAACCAACCAACCAAAAAAAAAGGAAGAAAGAAGGAAACGAAAAGTACAAAGATGACACTCACTGTCTTCATAATTCGGTGGTATGCGGTTGTCATATACCGAATCATTTAGTAGGCCCTTGATGATGCGTTCTCTGTAACAAAAATCAGTCAATGAGTCAATCAATAAATCAATCAAATTGAGGAGAAGAATGCAAAGAATGCAAAGAATGAGGAGAAGGAGGAGGAGAAGAAGAAGAAGAAGAAGAAGAAGAAGAAGAAGAAGACTTCCAAATGAGAATGAGAAGAAGACTTCAAAAGAATTGTAAAGAAGAACAATGAAGAAGAAAATTTCCAACAAATTACGAAGAAGACAAGGAGAAAAGAAAATAAAGAAAGGGGGGTGGGGGGTGGGGGGTGGGGGGAAGGAGAATAATTGCTAAGAAAACTTGCGAAGAATAATAATAATTTTTATTTGTTTACTTATTAT
>CM054149.1:29030928-29045928 GCA_028751875.1 Rapana venosa | reverse complement strand
CCTTTCAGCGACCCACGCTCCTCTCCTCCTCCCCCCTCTCCCCCCCCCACCCATCACCATCTACGATTATCAGACTTTTCCTCAATGCACTCTCAAGGGAGGTCATCCAACATCTTCCATGACAAGCGATAGAAACTGGTCGTTTGACCGCACGCAGTTGCAGCGGAACAAAAGAAGACTGAAACGAATCTGGTCTTGCTTGGATTAGTAGTGCAGGTGACAGCTCTGTGTCATGATCTTGTCTTTCGGGACGCGTTTCACACCTCCACATACACGCCGTAATCTGGTCATGAAAAGGATTCGCGGGATACATTTCGCTGATCAATACATCTCTCAGGCTTAGAAAGACCTGGGAGAAGATACAGGCACCTTAACCCTTAATGAAGGGGTGGCGGGGGGTGGTGGTGGTGGTGGTGGGGGGGGGGGGTGAGAGACAGACAGACATACAGAGAGAGAGAGACGAGAAAGAGAGACAGAGAGACAGAGCGAGTGAGATCAAATTCTTTTATTTCGAGTGTAATGAATAAGCACTCATGTACTTTTTCACATACAGTCCTCGCGTCTGGGAATACAGGCACCTTAACCCTTAATGAAGGGGGTGGTGGTGGGGGGGGGGGGGGGGCGATGAGAGAGAGAGAGACAGACATGCAGAGAGAGAGAGAGAAACAGAGTGAGAGAGGAAGAGAGACAGACAGAGAAAGTGAGATCAAATTCTTTTATTTCGAGTGTAATGAATAAACACTTAGGTACTTTTTCACATACAGTCCCCGCCCTTATCAGGGATATATCAGGAAAATAAACAAGAACAAAAATCCAATAACAAGAGCGAGAGAGTGAGTGAGTGAGTGAGTGAGAGAGAGAGAGAGAGAGAGAGAGAGAGAGAGAGAGAGAGAGAGAGAGAGAGAGAGAGAGAGATTAAACGAACGCCGCAAGCCAGATTCTCTAAGACTTTTTGGACATTACTAAAAAGACAGAGCGTCCCCCTGACATTTGTGTGACCTTCAAAACCCTTACCCTTCACTACATCTCTCTCTCTCTTTCTCTGTCTGTCTGTCTCTCTCTCTTCCATCCACCGTTGCCATTATACTCCACTCTCTTAAGGGAAGTCATTCCCTGAACTTTATATGAGACTGAGAGACAACTTTGTTTCAGTGATGATGTTCTGTTGATAGACTGATATAATGTGATCATTATTATTCATGGACTGATTCAAGGACAGGTTTCCTTTATGTTGCTTGCTCTGGGAGTATTTACTTACAGGTCATTTTAAATATATATAAGTGTCGGTGGGCTAGTGGTTAGAGCGTTGCGCTCGTGATTTGACGGCCTGGGTTTGAGCCACCATCCAGGCACCCGTTTGAATTCTCTGGAATTTGTATACCACTTGTAAGTTAACACTAGTACCGACTCTACTTCCCCGAAAGTCCTTCGGGCGAGACTATAAACCTATGTTCCATGTACGAACGCATGCCGAACATCTTGCACATACGTCAAAACACGTTGCGCTTTTCGGAAGAATAGGCCGTGTCAACCCATACCTGATAAAATGGGATAGTGACTAATAAAGATAAGAACAGGAAATGAGCGAGAGAGGAAGATACAGGAAAAGAGACAGATAGAAACAGACATATAGAGACAGAGACAGATATAGAGACAGATGACAGGCAGATTTAAAAAGAAACAAACAAGGTACACACACACACACACACACACACACACACCACACACACACACACACCACACACACAGGGGAGAGAGAGAGAGAGAGAGAGAGAGAGAGAGAGAGAGAGAGAGAGAGAGAGAGAGAGAGAGAGAGAGAGAGAGAGAGAGAGAGGGGTAATACATAGTGACCTCAGTAAACTACAGTTTTCATCACACACTGACCTCAAATTACACAAGCGCTACCTGCGTACAAAATCACAGACCGTTATTGATCCCGTTACTGTGTCCACCAGCAAATGAGCAAGATGCAAGCATCAGTGACTCCTGACCATTACCTGCACTGGTCACCAGGTGCACACAGGTAAAACGGGACACTCAGTAATCCCACATTACCTGTGAATTTAGGCAAAAACACACTACTCTGGGGGTGGATGCAGGTTGATAATTATCCCAGTAGTTACACGCATTTGATCCTATGGACCTTGGCATTTTTGAGGATAAAGTCATGCCTACAATCAGGTAACGTATTAAAAAAAACCCAAAAGGTGGGTTTCTGATTGCTATGCGGAGACACCAGCATGGTTTTCACCTGGCTGTGACACCTTGGCCTAACTGTAGCAAACAGCACACAGAGAAGTTCAAGGAACTGTGGAACTGCAATATCTCATTTTGGGCATTGTTTTTAACTCCAAAACATCCCTGAAACCAAAACGCGGCTGGCTAACTTTACTTGTGGGCAAAAAAACCAGTTGCAAAAGTTAAACTTCACCATTTATAAACCTTGGACCTCTAGCCAAGAAACAAAGACAAACATCTAAACCTGGCACTTGCTTTTTGTTGTTGTTGTGAAAGCCATTTTAGGCAAAATGAATAATAAATGTCATAAAGTCCTTTTGAAAGCCCGTATGAGAAGACAGTGATACGTCGCACAGTGATATAAAAAATAACTTGTGTTTATTTGTAGTACTGGTGTGGTTCTTGACAAGTGCGTGAACAAGTGTGTGTGTGTGTGTGTGTGTGTGTGTGTGTGTGTGTGTGTGTGTGTGTGTGTGAGAGAGAGAGAGAGAGAGAGAGAGAGAGAGAGAGAGAGAGAGAGAGAGAGAGAGAGAGAGAGAGATTGTTCATGAACCATTTTGTGAGAAAAGCAGGAGCCATTTGCAGGTGTTACAAGAGAGCACAAACCACCGTGTTTCTCAATTCTTCTCCTTATCTGTCTGTCTGCCTGTATGTCTCTGTCTGTCTGTCTGTCCGTCCGTCTCTGTCTCTCTCTTTCTCTTATCGCTTATCACAACCAAATCAAACCACTGTCATTGTTTCTCTCTCTCTCTCACGTTATTTCTCTGCATCCTGCTGTCCACTAGCTGCAATTCCCTGCATTACCGTTGTCAAAGGAGGCTATTCACCGTCCCCATCATACCTCTCTCTCTCTCTCCCCTCTCTCTCTCTCTCTCCTCTTTCTCTCTGTCTGTCTGTCAGTCAGTCTGCCTGTCTCTGTCCGTCTGCCTTTCTCCACCCTCCTGTCCACTACTTGTAATTCCCTGTATTACCGTTGTCAAGGGAGGCCATTCACCGGTCCCCATAGCAGGAGCTGACAACCTATCTTTTCCCCGGCACTCTCTTGTTCCAAGGCATATGTTCTACCCTCCTGATATCGGGTTAGTGTGACGTCACCTACAATGTCCATTTTCTTTACCTCCTCCCTGGAAAAAAAGCTTACCACTACTCAGGTAAAAATATAGAGTTCTTGCAGGCCTCTCCGTAAGTGTTTTCAAAGAACGAGGAAAAATTCTATATTTTCCCTTTAAAAAGGGTGCCGTATGTGACATCACACATAAGTCAACTTCAAGAGGATTGAACTTACACCATAGTTTCCAATGGCAATTGACAATTACAGGCCAAACTCCACAATAAGTTTTCGGGTCAAGTAGTGGTTGTCGTGGAAAAAGAAATCTTTAGTGCCGAAACGTAGTTTGTCTTATCAATAAATTACGTATTTCGTTTTTAGATGTTATTTTTAATGTAACGAATAAATTCTAAACACACGTAGAACGTTTACTGTTGCGTATGGTCAACAAACTAGACTGATTTCAGGGAACCAGTAAGAAGAACACGATTATAATCTCATTCCAAATCATCCCTAAACAGTCACAGCCAGGTTCATTCCATTGTGATCTCAGAACAAAGATATCACAGATATGTTAGGCGGCCATGGGGCCACCAGCCAGAAGAAACCCAGAACTTTCATTTTCCCAGTAAATCTGCCTGCAACGATGACAGAAATTCATCACAGGCATGGACAAGAAACAGACACAGAAAAGGAGAAGCACACCACACACACACACACACACACACACACACACACACACACACACACACACACACACACACACACACACACACACACACACACACAAGATAGATGGACAAATAGGGAGCCGAGATACAGACAGTGTGAGACAGAGACGACACAGTCACTCAAAGACAAACATAAAGGCAGCCAGCCAGCCAGGCAGGCAGAAATACGAACAGACAAAAAAGGGGATTGGCCAAAAAACGAGAAGCAAGTTATTCCCGGAAACACTGACCCCAATGTCATTTCTCGCAGTCCTGAACAAGGGCGAATAACACCCACACACCCACGTCGTTCCCCTTGATTACAATTGTTCCCCCCCCCCCCCCCCCCCCCCCCGCCACCATCCCCTGACATCCTCATTCTCCTTCCTCTTCCTCCACCCTCCTCCTTCCAAGCAGTAATCACCATCATTACCACCGACCAAACGGTTTAATGCAGGGTGTATCCTGGTGTAAGGCGTTCTACAGAGAAGTCATTCAAAGGTCTCCATGACATGATGCATTGTCTAACCAATCGTTTGCCGGCACGCACGCTTGTCTAATGTCACACTCGCTGACGTAGGTAACGGTTACGGTTCTTGGATGGTTCCTGGAGAAAATCAGCTGATGTGTCTTCCTTGTGTTGGTGTGGTGTGGGGAGTACAGCATCATGGGACTCTTTTATTCTTTTGTGCATGTGTATCACATACAGAGCACACACACACACACACACACACACACACACACACACACACACACACACACACACACACACAACACACACACACACACACACACACGAGCGCGTATGCATGCGTGCCATACACCCCACACTCACCCACTCACACTTACCCCTCTCATAACCTTCCTCCTTCCTTCCTCCAAACACAGTCATACAAAAAATGCCATCAACAAACTGCAACAGCTGTAAGAAGGGAAAAAAAATGACAAAGTCGCGACAGCAACTAGAAAACTGACAACATCGCAAATTATTTAGTCACGACAGCAACTAAAAGTCTAACAAAATTGCAAAATATTTTATAGTAAAGTCACTACAGCAACTAAAAAAAAAAACCTTAACATAATTACAGTATATTTAACGGCAAAGTCACGACAGCACTTAAAAAAAAACCCTGACAAAATTGCAGAATATTTAATGACAAAGTCACGACAGCAACTAAAAAAAACACCTAACAACATTGCAGAACATTTCATAGTAAAGTCACGACAGCAGTCAGAAAACTGACAAAACCATGGATTTTTAAAAACAAAAATAACAAAGTCACAACAACAGGTGGAAATGAAACAGTCACGAAAGCTTCCCGGTGAACTGGCTGTCAGGCAGTTCCAAAGGCACCATCAACACAAACTGCCAACAAGGGGTCCTAGAGTTTCACATGAAGTCCTTTTCCTTGCTGATTGTAGAGTCCTCAAAGGCTTTGCTCTCTTGAATGAATATGTCACTTAAAAGGGATCAGGAAGAGAACGAGAAGGAGAGGATGGAAAAGGTAGTAAGAAAAAAAAGCCTAAAAGAAGGGTGGAGGGAGAGGGGGGGGGGGGGGAGAACTATCTTTGAATGATCTTTATTTTCCAAGGGTTAAGGGAGGGGGGGGGGGGGGGGGAGAATTTGAATGATCTTTATTTTCCAAGGGTTATAGAGTAAGTATTCATATACTTTTTTTTTCATCCGGCCTTTACCCTGATAAGAGACAATCAACAAAACATACACACAAAAGAAAGAGAGATAGACAGAGAGAGGAAGAGAGAGAGAGAGAGAGAGAGAGAGAGAGAGAGAGAGAGAGAGAGAGAGAGAGAGAGAGAGAGAGAGAGAGAGAGTGTGTGTGTGTGTTACTTGACAGGAGGAATATCACATAAATCATCGTTGATGAATACAGCTATCAAAGTATTTGTTTATAAATGAGCACATTTTTTTTCTGTCAAAATAGCACAGTACCACCACCACCACCATCACCATCATCATCATCATCAGCAGCAGCAGCAGCCGAAGTAGTAGTAGTAGTAGCAGCAGCAGCAGCAGCAGCAGAAGCAGCAGCAGGAGTAGTAGTAGTGGTGGTGGTGGTGGTGGTGGAAGTAGTAGTAGTAGTAGTAGTAGTAGCAGCAGCAGTAGCAGTAGCCAGAGTAGTGGTAGCAGCAGCAGCAGCAGCAGCAGCAGTATTAGTAGTAGTAGTAGCAGCAGCAGTAGCAGTAGCAGGAGTAGTAGTAGCAGCAGCAGCAGCAACAGCAGGAGTAGTGGTAGTAGTAACAGCAGCAGCAGAAATAGTAGTAGGAGTAGTAGTAGTAGTTGTAGTTGTAGTAGTAGCAGCAGCATAAATAGTAGTAGAAGTAGGAGTAGTAGGAGTAGGAGTAGTAGCGGCAATGGCAGCAGCATCAGCAACAGCAACAGTAGTAGTTGTAGCAATAGAGGCGGAAGCAGCAGCAACAGTAGCAGCAGCAGCAGCAGCAGTGGTAGTAGTAGTAGTAGTAGTAGCAAGCACGCGCGCGAGCGTGCGAGCGCGTGCGCGCGCGCACACACACACACACACACACACACACACCAGATGAGCTAGCTTTAACGTTTTGTTTTTAGAGTGCATAATGTCTCTCGAGATTTCAAATCTCACAGCGAAGAGAAAAGCTTTCAAGTAGTTTGCATAAATCCATTTCCTGTTGACAATGTAACCAATCACACATCCGCTCTCTGGGGCAAGCCCCCGTCTGTTCCCTGTCCTAATTGACAAGAGAGAGAGAGAGAGAGAGAGAGAGAATGAGAGAGAGAGAGAGAGATAGCGAGCGCGAGCGTAAGAGAGAGACTTTGTTGGCAATAATAATGGCCACTGATGAAACCGTTTTGCCAAACAAAGATTTCGAAAAGTAAAAAAAAGAAGAGTATTTTGCTACTAATCTGATAACAGTCAATTTTACGTGGTACATTTAGCAAAACCGACATCTTTTTTTGAACGTACTTTGACAACGTAATGCCGATTTTGTTAAAAATACGTTTAAACCGGTTATATTTTTTGTCAGTGCAGCTTAGCTTATTAACTACACACCTTTGTTTTTTTCTGCTGCCTCATCTTCTGTGACGTCCCCGTCCTACTGTTCCCACACCGCTCATCTCAATCTCCCCGCCACAGCCATACCCAGATTCGTTATGTCTCACCCCCAGGGTCGGAAGTCCACAGGGAGCCCATCAGGCGCCGCGGAGCCACCAGCCAGAGGGGCCCTCCACTGCTGCTCCACACCAATATTGTTTTAAATGAAAAACATACCCATCGAAATAGTAACAATACATACCTGTTTGACAACATACTTTCGTTTGTCAGTTCCACTTTTACTTAGATTAATTTCTGGCTTTTAATGTGACTATGTTTGCTTGTGAGAACACTTACGCAGATTTGCTTTAGTAGCTAATATTTTTCCTTTCAAAGGCTAACAGCGATGTCAGTCATTGATGTATATTTTTTCCTTTCAAAGGCTAAAAGCCTTGTCAGTTATTGATGTATATCTTTCCTGTCAAAGGCTAACAGCGATGTCAGTTATGGATGTATATTTTTCCATTCAAAGGCTAACAGCGATGTCAGTTATTGATGTATATTTTTCCATTCAAAGGTTAACAGCGATGTCAGTCATTGATGTATATTTTTCCTTTCAAAGGCTAACAGCGATGTCAGTCATTGATGTATATTTTTTCCTTTCAAAAGCTAACAGCGATGTCAGTCATTGATGTAAATTTTTCCTTTCAAAGGTTAAAAGCGATGTCAGTCATTGATGTATATATTTTTTCCTTTCAAAGGCTAAAAGCCTTGTCAGTTATTGATGTAAGCAAGATGTCGAGGCCTGCACTAAATCGTTGCTACGCTTTGAAATCTTTCTGTTGAGGCGGTGTTCATTTCTGACAAGCTCTTATCATAACACCCTGGAAAACTCGTCTGAAGTCGTACCATGGCTGCTTATAGGCAAAGGAACTTGACAGTAGCTAGACACGGAAGTATCTCATTCAGTGTGCACGAATATTCTCGCCGTGGTTCGAAGCAAGAAAGCAATCAAGCCAGATGATAAACCATGACAATATCTATATTTTTTCGTTTCTTTGCTAGAGCTCCAAGGTTCACCAATGGTGTGATTTTTGCGTATGCGACCGTTTTTGCTCATAATTAAGGTAGATGCATTCTGACTTCAGGGATGATGCATAAACATAGCACCAAAGATCCAGCCGAGGAACTCAAAAAACCCAACTCAAAATCCCATGTCTGAAACTGACAACACATGTTTAACTCCATTAGCAATGCTTTTCATTCGATGTCAGCTTTTAATATGTTAAAAACGCATCAGCATTGCTCTGACATATGCCAAGTTGTGTTCAGATAATGCGCGTTATCACCAATTCTCTCTCTGTCTCTGTCTGTCTCTCTCTATCCCTCCATCCCCCCCCCCTCTCTCTCTCTTGAATATAAATGATTGTCAATGTCGTTTTCTGTGTACACTTTTGGGTTGCCATGAATGATGAACGCTTATAAGAAGTTATGTTTCACTTTTTTCCCTCTTTCCATTCTTGTTCTTTGAAAAGTATTGTAGCCAAAGACCGATGTGCATTAAACCATTTCAGAATTCATAGAGCGCTCTCTCTCTCTCTCTCTCTCTCTCTCTCTCTCTCTCTCTCTCTCTCTCTCTCAAAGAATCCAGTGAGTATTGCGTTTGAATGTCAGAGAGAGAGAGAGAGAGAGAATTGATGATAACGCGCATTATCTGAACACCACTTGGCATATGTCAGAGCAATGCTGATGCGTCACAATCACACTATTTTCTGGGAGCAGTCTAATAAATGCCAATATTTTCTGGTATTTTCTGGGACCCTTTTTTAATATGTAACAATAACAATATTTTCTGGCAGCAATTAATGATATTCCCATAGCACGACTTAAATGGTAAACAATGTCAATATTCAGCAGTTTTTAGCGTTAAGCAATATGTTTGTTGCACGACAATAACACCTCTTGACACCAGGTACACTCCCATTAAGTGTAAAATGTGCTTTAGTACTTTAGATCCTTACATGATTTTACTTGTCAAGGTTTGTGCCCTCATAATGTATTTATTTAAATTTTGTTTCTGAGAAGAGTATTCACATACACACATACGCGCGCGCGCGCGCACCACACACACACACACACACACACACACACACACACACACACACACACACACACACACACACACACACACACACCCCACACACGACGTTTGTTTTAATAAACGATATCCTTCCTGCGTAGATAAGGAAACATCCAGTTCTATCAATTCCATATCATGTCTTGCCCCTTTTTTGCAGCTCTGTCAGCCCACTCACTTGAAAAAATTCCTACGTGAGAAGGGACCCAACAAAAAGAAACAGGAATACCTCTTAAACTAAGGAGGTGTATGACGTTTAAAAAAAAAAATTCTGGATACTATTCTGGATATAATTCGTGGGGAAAGTTTAAAGAATCTGATCAATTCAAGGAATGATCTTTCAAGAGTTGTCTGACTAATGCCCATATTTCTTGTTACATGAATCCCTCTCAAGCTGATCAAGTTTCGTTAAGCGCAAGAAGAGTAAATGCTCTATATTTTAGAATGAAATTGAATGCATTTATCACAAAATTTTGCAAAAATATCAGGTGTCCATGTGGAGATCATAATAATAAAATTATTTCTAAAACCCATATCATATTTGAGTGCCCGGTTGTCAAACCCTTTTTACCTAAATTTTCAGAGCAGTCTCTGAAAAATGTATTTGAAAATTCAAAGTTAGCCTTTGCCATTGCTAGATGTCTATTGCACAGTCCCCTTGAACATTTGTTGTAGTTACAGTATTTTCTTTCTGTTTCATGTTCACACTTTGTGAAGTTTAAGTTTTGCTCATGTTGAAGATAATTTCTTCAATAACTTTTCTCATTCTAAAGCACGAATACACCAACACACATGCTATCTCTTCATGCTTTCTCCTTCTACCCCGTTCTCTACTTTCTTGAACTTCCACCCATACACTTTCCAACTTCCTCGTCTAATAACACTAAGAGTGAACAGACGTTAAATTGAAGACAACAACAACAACAACACACACACTCATACACACACCCTCT
The DNA here is from genome assembly GCA_028751875.1 of Rapana venosa. NCBI lineage: Eukaryota > Metazoa > Mollusca > Gastropoda > Neogastropoda > Muricidae > Rapana > Rapana venosa. Next base: position 29,035,813 of record CM054149.1, on the reverse strand, counting down.
GTCTGTCTGTCTGTTTGTCTGTCTGTCTGTCTGTCTGTTTGTCTGTCTGTCTGTCTCTCCTTTCCCTATTTCTTCCTCATTCTTTTGTCCAGCTTCTCTTTCGTTTGCTTTCTGCGTCTCCCAACAAATAAGTACATCCTGTGTTAGGATATGAATATCGTACGGTAAGCATCTTATCAAAACAATCGATTGCGAAAATATTTCATTAGGTCAGAATGGAGAGGCCTGGGGCGTTTTTTTAAATGTCATTAAAACACACACACACACACACACACACACAGAAGAGAGAGAGAGAGAGAAGAGAGAGAGAGAGAGAGAGAGAGAGAGAGAGAGAGAGAGAGAGAGAGAGAGAGAGAGAGAGAGAGAGAGAGAGAGAGAGAGAGAGAGAGAGAGAGAGAGAGAGAAGAATAATTTGAAAAAAATGATGCACGACATTCTTCCGGCTTTTAAATAATTAAAAGAGATTTAGGTTATCGTCAATGAATCTTGGATCAGAGGCACGTTCTAATGCTGTTTTAAATTCAGGACCACATCTGAACTCGGAAAAAGGAAGCTCTTCAGTAAACAAAACAACGTATGAACAAAATGGCACAACATAAATACCATTTTCAGAATTCAGGAAGAATGTAGCCCTCCTGACAAGCATAACGATCCGTGCTCGCGTATAACTCTTTTTCCTTTCTGTCTGTTTGATTCTATTTGTGCATGTGTCTGCACGTAGCTCTGTTTCGTGAACACACACACACGCATGCACACGAACCCACGAACGCAAGCACACATACACACACACATACATACACGCACGCACGCACGCACCACACAATCTGAGTCAGAATGTGAATATATATACTATGATACTATGGTAAGCACCTATCAAAACAATCACTTTGTAAGCATACTTCTTTGGCTAAAAATTTCATGGCCCGCAGCATACAGACAGCCCTGATAATTATGGCCTTTGTGGTCGGCGGGGCTATAAACAACAGGATCGGATTGGATTGGCCTGTACCGTTTTTAATATCATTGGAAAGAAAACCCCAGATAACAAAAGAAAAGAAAAAGCACGTAATTCCTCCGACTTTTAAATGATTAAAAGAGATTTATGTTATCGGCAATAATTTTATTTTTAAAAATTTTATTCTTTTATATCGAGGATAATGAAATAAGCACTTGTGTGCTTTTTTACATCCAGACCCCGTGTGTATGCAGTTTTGTAAATTTTGTCATCTGTTCCCACCGGCACACAATGGCCTACTCTTACTAATTTCAGTTCAAGAGCATGTTCTAATGCTGTTTTCAACTCTGGCCAACTCTGAGCTTGGACGAAGGAAACCATTCGATGAACAAAATTGCGAAGGAAAAAAATATACATAATTTAAAGTGGTAATGATTAGTGATATTAAAAGCGTGATGACCAGCATTCGTGTGCTATCTCTATATTGGTATGTTTCTGGCTATTCGTCTGTCTGTCTCTCTTTTTTGCTTGCAGACACAGACACACAGAGAGAGAGAGAGAGAGAGAGAGAGAGAGAGAGAGAGAGAGAGAGAGAGAGAGAGAGAGAGAGAGAGAGAGAGAGAGGCAGACAGACAGACAGACAGCATACCCGAGTGAGTTGTAGTGTGAGTGTCATGGAATGATTACAATTCTGGATTACGTAAGAAAACTCAGGTAATTATGCAGTTTGATGTTTTGTATAAAAAAACAACAACCCCCCCCCCCCCCCCCCCCAAGCAAAAAAACCCAACCAAAATACAACAAACAAAAAACCCACAACCCAACCTGTGTAATATTGTGTCCCTCCTCCCTCTCTCTCTCTCTCTCGCGCGCGCGCGCACGCACGCACGCACACGCACACGCACCTTCCCATGATCTGCCCTCCCTTCTTCTCCCTCACAATTAATCATAGAGGTCTTGTTTCTTATTCCAAAGCGCCGGATTGCGTGACAGAGAACCATCTGCTAGCAAAGACATAAGACACCGTGTCTTCGACTGCGTTGCCCGTGCGAAGGGAAATCATTTCAGATGACAGCACACTGTTGTCTCCCTTGGAAACTTCCAAGCAAATTTTTTGTTTCCGTACGGTATGGAACTCATTTTCAGATGACAGAACACTGTTGTCTCCTTTGGAAACTTCAGAGCAAATATTTTGTCTGTCGGAAAAGCTGCGAAAAAAGAGAGATATCTTAAGAATACAGCAAAAGTAAAGATTTCTTAAACATATTATTTTGTGAATTTTTTGTCTGTGGTACTCGTAGTTTACAGTATTTTACTACATGCCTTGTTTGTTTTTAAAAAAAGGTTTTTTTGTGCTGTTGTGTTGTTGTTGTTAGAGAGGAATTGCTAGGAAGAAGGAGAATTGCGAAGCTGAGGAAGAAGAGATGATGATGAAGAGGAGGAGGATAGTAACGATTATAATGACAATAACAATAACAATGATTATGATATAATATAAAAAATAATAATAATGATGATGATAATAATGATGATGATGATTACAATGATAATAATAATAATGAAAATGATAATAATGAAGAAGATGATGATGATTACAATAATAATAATAATAATAATAATAATAATAATAATAATGATGATGATGACAATGATAGTGATGATGATCCTGAGAAGAAGAGCAGCAAGAACAAGAAGAATGGCTAGGAAGAGGACATGAGGCTAGGAGGTACATTTTTTTTTAGCTTCATGTCAAGCAAAACCCTTTAACCTCTATCAATGAATTACACACGAAGCCACGCAACATGCAGCATCCAATGAAACATACAGCCACACATGAGAACTACCACTAGGCCCCCTCTCCCACCCCCAAAGTCCTTCAGATGAGACTATAAACCGAGGTCCCGTGTGCAAACCCACGCAGAACATCTTGCGCGCACGTTAAAACCCGTTCCGCTTTTCGGAAGAGTAGGTCATTGTGCGCCGGTGAGAACGGGTGACAAAATTTACCAAACTGCATACACACGGGGACTGGATGAAAAAAAGCACATGCGTACTAATTCCGTTATCTTCGAAAGAAAAGAATAAAACAAATAAAATATAAAATGAATAACAACCCCTCTTTGTTTTAGTCACACAGACACAAACACACACACATACACGCACACATACACACACGCGTGCGCGCGCACACATACACACACAGGAACGCACGCACACACACACGTACACACATACACGCAAGCACGCGCGCATACACGCACGCACGTACACACAACACACATACGCACACACACAAACACGCACACACACTACACACACATACACACCTCATACACAAACACGACACACACAAACACACGTACACACACACGCACACTCCACACACACACTCACGCACGCAAAAACACACAACTCACACACACAACACACAACACAAACACGTACACACACACACACCACACACACACACACAAACACGCACACACACACACACACACACACAACACACACACACACAACACACACACACACACACACACACACAAACACACACACACACACACACACACACACACACACACACACACACACACACACACACACACACACACACACACACACACACACACACACAACACAACACACACACACACAAACACGCACACACACGATATTTCATGAGTTAATTGCGTCGTCTTGGCACTTAAAGCTCTGTTAACTCTGAGACAACACGAATGTAAACAGCGAAAACACTGCCAGAGAAAACAGACTAAGTGCTCTCTGGAGAGAGTGTGAGTGAACAGCTTGGCAGTTAGGCTGTCAGCGAAGGTTTGTGACTTTACACTACACTACACTACACTACACTACACTACACTACACTACACTACACTACACTACACTACACTGCACTGCACTACACTACACTACACTACACTACACTGACACTACACTACACTACACTGCACTACACTGCACTGCACTGCACTACACTACACTTACATTACACTACACTACACTACACTACACTGCACTAAACTACACTACACTACACTGCACTGTCTGCACTGCACTACACCACATCTCACAGCACTGCACTGAACTACACTATACTACACTACACTACACTGCACTGCACTGCACTGCACCACACCACTCCATCACTAACACCACTACCTCACCCACCGCACTGAACTACACTACATTACCTAAACTACACTACACTACGCTACACTACAACTACACTACACTACACTTACGCTACGCTACACTCACTACGCTAACAATTACGCTAAACTACACTACACTACACTACAATGCACTGCACTACACTACACACGCTCATCACTGCACTACACACTACACACACCACACCACACCACACCACACTACAGCTCACCGCACCGCACCGCACTGAACTACACTACACTACACTACACTACACTACACTAACACTAGAATGCAACGTAAAACTGCGCACCTCTCTACACCACACCACACCACACCATACCACACCACATCACACAACACTACACTACACTGCACTGCACTACACACCACACCACACCACACCACACACACTACATTACACTGCACTGCACTGCACTGCATTACACTACAATGCACTGCACTACACTACACTACGCTACAATACACTACGCTACATTTCGCTACACTACACTACACTACACTCATCCCTTAAAACAGAGAATGGTCGTGGGGAGCTACACTGATGAGATACCTAGCTTTCTCAGCAAAGCTCTGTACAGTCCATTCAGTGATATTGTCCACCCATGTCTTTCTCTGTCTGCCTCTTTCTCTACCTCCCTGGGCTGTGCCTTGCAAGGTGATCTTTGAAAAGCTGTCTGACCTTATCACCCGATTATACCATGTCTGTTTCTTCTTTTTGACTTTATAACTTTAACATTTTAA
>CM054149.1:29010928-29020928 GCA_028751875.1 Rapana venosa | reverse complement strand
AGCCAAGCTCCCGACCTTCAAAAAAATATAATAAAATAACCCCCAAAAAGTCCAAACCGGCTTACAAAAAGCACCTTCCCTTGCACACAAACATTAAGAAGAAAGCATCCCTCTTTTGAAGAACAGCATATGAGAAAGCTCACCTTCCCTACACACACACACACACACACACACACACACACACACACACACACACACACACACACACACACACACACACGTGTGTTTGTTTTTCCGCATAATGAACACATCTGGACGTGTTTTTCTCCTCCTTTGTTCATTACCAGAAGATTGGATAGGAGCCACATCGAGGTTCACTGTCTACACAGCTGTGCCAGTGAACGGAATTTCTCTGGAGTCATCTTGTGTGGCCTTCGCACCACAAACACACCTTATTATACAAGAACACACACACACACACACACACACACACACACACACACACACACACACACACACACACACACACACACACACACACACACACACACACACACTTCTTCTTCATGTGCCAGGTCTGTTGCAGACATCGGCGATCATGGCCTTCCATTCCTCTCTGTTGTCAGTTCTCCCGATGAGTTCATTGTTGGGGGATTCTTTCCTCGTTGCGTAGCTATTCAGACTGTCTGTGTATTTTGTGTGTTGTCTTCCTCTGTCTTTGGTACCACAAAACTGTCCACACAATATTTGCTTTTCTATTCCATCAGCTCTGTTTATGTGCCCAAAAATTTGTAGTTGTCTTTTTCTGATGGTTTCGAGTAGGGATCCGGCCATTTCCATTACTTCTTCGTTTGACTTCTTTTCAGTCCATGATATTCTCATAATTCTTCTGATATACCACATTTCTGCTGCTTCAAGTCTTCTTTCGAAGTCTTTTGTCAGCGTCCAGCATTCACATCCGTACAGAAGGATGGACCATATGTAGGCTTTCAGAGTGTTGATTTTGGTGCTTAGTCTTATATTTCTGTTGGTAAAGATGGGCTTCATCTTGGTGAATGTGTCTTTAGACAAAGCGATTCTCTTCTTTATTTCTGTGTCGCATCTGACGTCTGGAGTTATTGTGAAGCCCAAGTATTTAAATGTGCAAACTTGTTTTATTCTCTCCCCTTTGCATAAAATGTTACATACAGGCATGTCTGACTGTTTTGAGATTACCATGCCCTCAATCTTCTTTGCATTCAGTTGGAGTCCTTTGTTTTCACTTTCGATTGTGACTGTTGTAAGGATATTTAGTAGTTTTTCCTCCGAGTCAGCAATTAGCACTGTCATCCGCATATCTTAGATTGTTTATGTTGTGACCTCCTACTTTGACACCTTCACACACACACACACACACACACATATATATATATCTATATCTATATATATCTATATCTAGAACCCTTGCTTGGAGATATAACAAGTTTAAGGTGTCCCATAACCTATAAGGTCGTAGGGGAGCAGTTAAAGGTGTCCCATAACCTATAAGGTCGTAGGGGAGCAGTTAAAGGTGTCCCATAACCTATAAGGTCGTAGGGGAGCGAGGCGTCAAAGACCTCACTTCTCTAAGGGCCACCATATTGAGGGTAATTGATTAAGTGCAGAGGACATTTTTCCCCCACCCAGGAACATACCTGAACATGCTGGTTCAAACTCACTAAACCTACAAGACAAAACAAACCAATCCACTGCACACAAGATCAAAGACTGAAGAAGTGAAAGACTCAAAGAGCTTCAGACTACAGTGATAATACTCCTCCATCATGATGATTGCACTTTCACTTTGCCCGAATGCTTTGGGGCGTGTAACAGCGCCAAAGATAGCAAATCACAAAGAAAGGCTTCAGAGGCTGAGCATAAACCTTTGCTTTAATGTTTCGCCACTCAGCTAGAATGAGGTCTGGTATAACAGCATCAAAGATGGTGGATCACAGAGAAGAGATTACAGGAATTAAGGATAAATTAGAAATAGAGAATTCTCTATTGTGATGATTTTATCTTCAATTCAACCAGAATGGTTTTGGATGTAACAGCATCAGAGTTGAAGGATCACAGAATTTTTTTTGAATTTTTTTTTACAGGAGTCAAGAATGAAATAGAAGTTTAAAATCCTTTCTTGTGAGGATTGTCTTTTCTGGTTAGCCTCAAATGATCTTGGACATCAACAGCATCAAAGATGGAGGGTCACGTTAAAAAAAAGATCACGGAAATCAAGTATCAATCACAAAATTGATAGAAAATCCTCTTTTGTAACGTTTGTCTCTTCAAGTCAGAACGATTCTAGATATCACAGTACAAAAAACCCCCTTACTTCGGATGGAACAGATTCAAGAAATTATTGTAAATTAGAAATAATCCTGTATGATAAAGATTTTCTGTCAACTCAACAAGACTGACAATGGATATATTATGGTGGATCAGGGGTCTAGGGGTAACAAACCTGCCTAAAAAGTGAGAAGTATGGGTTCGATCCTCGTTTGTGCTCGCACTTTCCCCCTATCTTCCACATCTTGAGTGGTGGTCTGGGTGTTGGTCTTTTGGATGAGACGATAAGTCGAGGTCCTGTGTGCAGTAGTACGCATGCAGCACACGTGAAAGAATCCACAGCAGAAATAGATTTGTCCCTGACAAACGTTGGTAGAAAAAACACTCTGATAAGGAAACAATCTCTCTCTCTCTCTCTCTCTCTCTCTCTCTCTCTCTCTCCTCTCTCTCTCTCTCTCTCTCTCTATCTATCTCTCTCTCTCTCTATCTATCTATCTATCTATCTATCTATCTATCTATCTATCTATCTAACTATCTATCTATCTATCTATCTATCTATTTATGCAGACAAGCCATTTTTAATGTCTGGTGCTGCTCTTGTGGCCACTCAGTGTCCACGCGGAGAGCAGCCTGAATTTCTCGCAGAAAATCTGCCGAGACTGAAAGTAATACACAGTAAAAACAATACAAGACAATGCAATACAACACAATTCAATACATTACAATGAATACATTACAATACAATCCGATACAATCCAATCTAGCACCGAGGAGTACTGGTTATGGAACATACTGTAGAGATTTAGGATGAATTAAACATGAACTTCTGTAACAGTTATTGTCCCTCTGGTCAGCTCGAATGGTGACGAGTATCACAGATTCAATAGAGGTAAAAGGGTAAAGGTAAAGGAGTCCCATAACCTATACGGTCGTAGGGGAGCGAGGCGTCAGAGACCTCACTTCTCTAGGGCCAGCATATTGAGGGCGGCGCCCATCTCCTCTCCCTCGCTGCTTTACCTTCCCTGACCCTAAAGAGGGCAGGTACCCATTTACAGCTAGGTGAACTGGAAGGAACTGTACTGAAGCCAAGGCGCGCAAACGGTCACCCATCCAACTGGTGGCCACGCTCGACGCTGCTTAACTTGGCTGGGGGAAAGCGAGTGCTCCGACCACTGAGCTATCCCGTCCCCGTTATTCAATAGAGACGTGCCATAATAAAATCCAGAGGTTTAAGACATCAATCCAGTCTGTGAGACTGCCTCCCCATTTAAACAAAGTGATGGTGGGTAAACAGCATCAAAGGAGACTGACCAAGGAGTATATTCCGGATATTTAAGATGAACTAGAAATGAGTTTCTATTGCGGTGGTATGTTTCTCTACTCAGCAACAAGAATGGACTTGGTTATCACAGGCTACAGATAACAGAAAAGATTCCAGAGATCAATAGGCAGAACGGGTTTCAATGTGTGCGCAAGATGTTCTGAGTGCGTTCATACACGGGACGCTGGTCTATAGTCACATCCAAAGGACAATCAAAGGGAGAGGAGTCGGTGCTGATATTAACTCTAGGTGGAAAATCCCTTTGGGTTGGTGTGTCGGTGGTGACTCAAATCCCTGCCGTTAGATCACGATATCAATGCTCTAACCACGATGCTACCCCGTCCCCTAAGGATTCAGGATGAGGTAGATCCAAATCTCCAGTGCTCCTGAATAAACAGAAATGGACCTCCATCTTGATAGTTGTCTCCCTGGTCAGTAAGAATCGTGTGGCGGTGGGTGTATCAGCATCAAAGACCACTGGTCGTGAAAACGATGCCAGAGACTCAGTCAGCATGAACGAGACACACAACTCTCTATGGTGAGGACTGTCTCTCTGCTCAACCAGAACGATGGCGGGTGTGACAGCATGAAAGACTAATGGCCGCGGAGAAGATTTCATGGATTAAAAATGAATTATGTATAAATCTCTATTACGAAGATTGTCTCCCTGCTCAGCTGTAACAATGGCGGGCGTGACAGCATGAAAGACTAATGATCGCAGAGAAAGTGCAGGTATCAGAATGAATCAATGACAAGCTGCCATTGTGAGGATTGTTTCGCCAATCAGCGGGACTAATGGGTGGTATACTCGTATCAAAGACTGCAAGTCACAGATCGGTTAACACCTGCCTGGGAAAAAACAAGGGGGTCTGTGGCTATAAAACATCCAAAACAAAAGAAATGCATTAACAATGATGGAGTCGTTACAACAGTAACACAAATATCCAAGACCACCACCACCTATTACCACCATCTCGACCATCCAACAACAACTATAAATCCATGATCAGTAACTAGATAACAGCTGTGGGTTGTTATAAGAGAAAAGGTGACTTAGTGGTAACTAAAATAAATGCACAAACTATCATAAAAGCATAAGCAAAAATGTTAGCAACATCAAAAACAGTACAGTAGACAACTGACAACAAATAGTTACTAAAACAACAAGAACGAAGAAATTAAGTCCACGTGATATAACCAGAGTGAAAGCCTCTGTCCCTGATATCAACACTCTAACACTACTTTGTATGGAAAAGGCAAAAACTGAGAAATGATGGTTCATAAGTTTTGCTCACTCAAGAATAATAATGGTGACTTAATTTTTCATGTTCATATTAAATCAAATATTGAATATATAAAAACAACAGGCGCACATTACACCGTAAGCATAAGTGTTATACATGTGCTTTTTTCGATAAAATAAAAGTCATCTCTTGGTTTAGTTTGAAAACTTCTATCCCATGTCTTTGGTATCCGTAAATGAGATCAGATATGTTAGATTTTCTTTGTAGACCTGTGCCATTTGTAAAATAGATAGAATATTGTGTGATGATGTCACCCGGTTTTTGACAATCTTTTTAAAAAATATAAAACGCACCTGAGTTATTGCATTTGAAAAAAACCCATTGTGTTGCTATCAATTCCGTTGCGGTTTTTTTTTTTGTTATTGCACAAATTTTCCTTGAGTGAATTGTAGATACCTTTCTAGGGGACAGGACACAGTCGCAGTGTAGTGCTATTTTTATGTTCTTTATTTTGAATGTGCATGGACGTTCCATTTATTTGTCTATGAAAACATGCTGTCCTGCAGCTTTTTGCCCAAATCAACTCTTTTTGCTACAACACATCTGTCTAAGTGTGCTACATGATTGTTATATTCGGAAACTTGGGGTTGGTTTTTTTAAATTTTTTTTTATTGTATTCAAAGTTCCCCTCCCCCCAAACCATTGTACAAGTGGAATCAGATCTTCAAAGCATAGGACAAATGTAGATCAAACACTCTAGAACAGCACTGTATCTGCTAGAAGCACTTTAACTTTCGTACTTTTCTCTGCATATTCCAATCCTCATCTTTTAAAGGCAAAGATTACTCAAATTATAAGCAACATACCACGCCCAGTTTATCCCCCCCCCCCCCCATTCCCAGTTTGAAACAAATGATACTTTTCTTCATTCTTCAAGACATATTTCCCTTTTTTATATTCTTTTATATCGAGGATAATGGAATAAGCACTTATGTGCTTTTTTACATCCAGTCCCCGTGTGTATGCGGTTTTGTAAATTGTCATCTGTTCCCACCGGCACACAGTATTACAGTATTAGCATTAAATATCTATCTGCACACACAACAAACCATTAATTTTTCATGATCAAAGACCATATAAAAGAATCAATTGCCACAGTCTGCTTTACATATGATACAATCTAGACATATATCCAGGAATCGAGCTACCCTAAAGTGGTGCGTGCAGGCACTGAAAGCACTCCCCATTCCCAAGAGAAACCAGTAACGAAAATGACGGACACACGTTCCCTGCACTGCTGACGGAGGAGACCTGACCCAGAGAAGTGGTGTTCATGTCACTGACAGCCACAGCCCCTCTCCTGATCTCCCTGACACGACAGACAGCCCTGGCTCCTGCTGCTGCTGATGATGTATGTATCATCAGACATGCTGACTCCATGCATCATTCATTTTCTGACCACCTTGATCAGGGAAACAGGAGTGCTGTTGGACTGTCATATGATATGGATGGCCTTGTATTGTAATGTACATCACTTACCGTCACAGTGAATTTGTGTGTGTGTGAAATGTCGACAACCATCCCCAAAGATACCCCACGTGTACAGTACAGTGTAATATACTTTTCCTGTGGTTATTAGAGTAGCTTTTTCTGTAGAATTTTGTGTGTAGCAACTCTCGAGCTACCATAACTGTATTTAACACTTTCTAAATTCCCCGTTTCTTAAAGAAAACAACCTTGCTGTATGATTTACTCTTAAAGAATAGCACCAAACCTACTCCTCATAGTTTAGAGAATAGAGTATAAGTCTGGCTTCAAACATAACCAAACGAATGATCTCTTCTTTTCAACACCATTGTATCACAATTAGATTGTCTTTATCCTCCACCATATAACAACAATGTCTTGGATGTAAAAAAAAAACAACAACCCACCACCACCACCAAAAGCAACAGCACGGGAAAAAGAGAACTGAAAGTAACCTCAATAATCCCTTAATCGTTCTTTACAAGCAAAGATTTACTGAAAGGTACCCTGCAGACCATTTGTAGAGAAAAGTCTCCCTACCCAACTTGTCCTGTTTTTATTCCACTATCCGAATTTCACTCTCTTAAAACAAGAGTCCGTGTTCTACACCCACACTAAACTCATTTAACAGAAGGATCATCCTAACAGTTTAACTGCAGCTGCTCATTGTATATGCAGTATAATCTAGGTAAACAGGGATCAAACGAGATATAGCAGTACGGACCTATGGACACTGAAAGCACTCCCCATTCCCAAGAGAAACCAGTAACGAAAATGACGGACGCACGTCGCCTGCAGTGCTGACGGAGGAGACCTGACCCAGAGAAGTGGTGTTCATGTCACTGACAGCCACAGCCCCTCTCCTGATCCCCCTGACACGACAGACAGCCCTCGTTCCTGCTGCTGCTGCTGCTGCTGCTGCTGCTGCTGATGTATGAATTATCAGACATGCTGACTCCATGCATCATTCATTTTCTGACCACCTTGATCAGGGATGGAGGAGAGCTGTTGGAATACTGCATGGTGGGGATTGGAGGAGACTAGAGGTAGGATGGGCTGGTGTTTTTTTGGGAGAGAAATATCAGTATGGTGCTTGGGCGTTTCTGAATAGAAACGGTTATATTTGTGTTTGTGAATGTTTAAAGTTCATGTGAAAGTATGCATGCACGCACACGTGCGTACACACATACACACATGCACACACACACACACATGTATGCGTGAACGCTGACATGTACACACATATACACAGGCATACGCACATACTCAGGTACGCATACCTTCCTGCACATGTGCAGACGCACACAGTAATAATATTAATAACATATGGAATTTATATAGCGCTGAATCTTGTAAAAAAACAAACAAATCGAAGCGCACACAGTACACATTCAAGCATTACACACACACACACACACACACACACACACACACACACACACACACACACACACACACACACACACACACACACACACACACACACATACACACACACATATACACGTGCAGGGACGTGGTCAGGCAAACATATACAAATACTGATATATAAAAAGAAATGCTACAAGCATGTGCGCATGCACGCACACACACACACACACACACGCACACACACACACACACGCGCGCGCGCGCGCACACACACACACACACACACACACACACGCACGCACAAACACGCATGCACACTCACACCCACGTATGGGTGCACGCATGCAAACAAAGCATCTTCACACCAATTCGCAATACACCCAAGCTCTTGAAACATTTATTGACTATCAGAGCATGCCAGTCAAATAAACTATTTCAACCAACCAACCAAACAACCAACCAACCAAATAAAAAACCCACCCACACAAACACAACTGAAACACCACAAAAAAGCAGCAACAACAACAGAATGATTTGCACCTCAAAGGAGCGGGGCTAAATTATGGAAACACAATCCATCAGAGCGTGTCAGCGTGTGTGCATTCAGTGAAGTGACAATGCACCCCACACCCTAGCCCGGAAAGACTCACTCACCAACTCAATGCTGAACTGCATCACAGAGAATTTGGCCTATGGCTATGAAAACCACGACGACAAAGTCATGTAAAGAGGAGTTAACATCAGTGCAGACACCACTCTCCCCAAAAGTCCTTCGGATGAGACTATAAACCGAGGCCCCGTGTGCGAACGCACGCAAAACATCTCGCGCACACTTTAAATCCTGTTCCGCTTTTCGTAAGAGTAGGCCATTGTGTGCCGTTAGGAACAGATGACAGAATTGACAAAACCGCATACACACGGGGACTGGGTGTAAAAAAAGCACATAAGTGCTTTTTCCATTATCCTCGATATAAAAAAAAAAGAGTAACGCTTGAACAAACATCAAAACGAATGTCAGTGTCATAACTACCTGTCACTTTTATAGAGTGGTTCCAGAAATTTCAGACAGCTAGATGCAGGAACTATGCATCGGTGACCATGAATTCTAAACATCGTTCTTTTCATAGAAATGTATAGTTACGTCGACTATTTACGGCTGGTTAAAAGAACATTGCAGCAGGAGGAGCTGTGTATGTTTGCCAGTGCCCTCTCTGACAGTCATTTCAGTGTGCTTTGTACGCAAAAACTAAGGCCAAAGGTTTGATAGTGGAAGAAATATAGTTTTGTTGTTCTGAAGAAACGAACAGAAAAGAGACAAAGTATGTTTGATAATTTCGTGAAAGGCAAACAGTGTTTGTTTGAAAACCTCCGTCTTTATCTAATCTGCTCCGTCTTTGCCTATCTGTTTCCTCCCTATTTCCCATCACTCTGCCGGGCCCCCCTCTCCCTTTTTCTCTCTCTCTCTCTCTCTCTCTCTCTCTCTCTCTCTCTCTCTCTCTCTCTCTCTCTCTCTCTCTCTCGCCCCCCCTCTCTCTCTTTCCCTATCTCCCTGTTTCTATCTACTGGTCTCACTTTGTCCGTCTCTGTGAGGACACAGCAATTGCATGCATGTGCCGGTACTTGGATGCATGCATGCATAAGAGAGAGAGAGCGAGAGCGAGTGTAAGTGTGTGTGCGTGTGTTTGCGTGCGCGTGTGTGTATGTGTGTGTGCAGGTGTGCGCGTATGTGGGTACACATAATTATGTGCATGTATGCATTCTTGCATGGCATGCAGATAGCTGCTATGCAATTCTAAACACAACCTAAGCCATTCTAATTGACCTGAAAAATAACCAAATCACTCTACAAGCATTGACTTCCCAAAACAACCACACTTCTCACTTTCCCGTGTGACCCTCATCACCACACACAAAAAACCCCTAACTTTATTCCACCAAGTCTCTGCCCCTAATCAAACAAACAAGAAATGAATGATACATGGAACTCCCTCTCTCACACACTCTCTGACACAGCACCTGCAGTTATCAGGGTGTGGACACAGTGCCTATCTCTGTCAGCCATCTCCATCAGTATTCCAGAGTAGTTGCCACTCCATTCACACGAGCTCCGCTCTCTCGGGGAATAGCAATGTTGTCGATTCACGCCCCTGAAGCTAGCTATATACCGTTCGATCAATATTTGTCACGGAGAACCGAAGACAGGATCGCAGATGTTAAATGGGATGTGAAAATTGCGCTAAAACACAATACTGTTGCTACAAAATACCGATCAAAGCGTGGTGTGCTCTACATG
>CM054149.1:28995928-29005928 GCA_028751875.1 Rapana venosa | reverse complement strand
ACGCACACACACACACACACACGCCCGCGCGCCCGCACACATGCGCGCAAATATGTCTGTATGTATACATATGCACGCTCGTACTTTTTTCTGTACCCTTTACCACCTAGGAGACACGATTTCGTGGGAAAATAGTCATTGTCCTCTCTCGATTCCCCTCTGTGTGCGTGTATGTGGAAGGGGTGTGTGTGCGGGGCGGGGATGGGGATAGTGTGATCACACATACACACATGACGAAGGGTTGGGGGAGGGTAAAGGGAGAGAGGGAGAGAGAGAGAGAGAGAGAGATCGGCAGATCAGGCAAACAGACATCTAGCCATCTGCATGAATATCGAGTTCTCTCTCCATTATAATTCCGGCGTCAGACAATAATCGATCAGATCATGTCAAGTTCTTTCCCCACTGATTTCGTTCATTTCGCTAAGTTTTAAATCAGGAATGAGGCGACCAAACAAAACACTCATGAAACCAAGCAATCTGTTTCCTCACCCCATCCACGCGAACATGTCATTTGGAGTTTTTTGGAGAGAAATGAATTAATTGCATTGCGTGTGCCCTTATTTTTCAAAATAAAGGATAAACTGATTTGTTTCTCATTGTTTGGTTTGATGTGTTGCTTTTGATAAACCTTTGTCAAAAGGGTCACGAAAAAGAAAATGTTTGCTGTCATAGTTCGAATGATTTTTTCCCGTTTTTTTAGGATATATTTCTTTCTCGGGTTTTGTTTTTCTTACATGAAGTATTAGAAAACTTCTGGGTTTTTTCAGTACGTGCTGTAAACAGATAGACTAATGATCTGGGGGAGGAACGGGAAGATCTTTTTAACAACAACAATAGTAATGATGACGATAATGATAATTGTAATACAAATATTGAATATATATATTGATATATATATGATAATAATAATCGTATCAATAATGATAACAATACTAACATATAAAATAATAACAGTCATAATCTCGGTTTTTTTGGTATTAAATTTTAGTTTGCTAATTTGTTTCTCTAAGCGTTTTCTCTACTTAGCATACAAGTCTACCATAAAACAACTGCTTGCATCACGCCCCCCCCCCCCCAATATATATATGTATGTATACATATATATATATATTACACAAATATGTGTGAGCGCACGCACGATTGTGCACACACGCACGCACACAAACACACAAACTCTCCTCTCTCCACTCTCCCCAAAAGTCCTTCGGATGAGACTATAAACCAAGGCCCCGTGTGCGAACGCACTCATAACACCTTGCGCACACGTTAAAATCCTGTTCCGCTTTTCCTAAGAGTAGGCTACTGCGTGCTGGTGGGAACAGATGACAATTTACAAAACCACGGGGACACACGGGGACTGGATGTAAAAAGCACATAACTGCTTATTCCATTATCCTCGATATAAAAGAATAAAATAAAAAATTGAAGTAAATAACTTTTCTCTCTCTCTCTCCTCTCCTTCCCCCCCCCCCTCTCTCTCTCTCTCCTCTTCCACATCCATGAATTGTGCATATGCACGTTTCCATTATATTTTTTTTTCTTCCCTTGACCTGATTACTGGGTCGTCCCCGCCATGTTTCCAGGTAAACACGTATTTCACACAGGACCATTATCCATGCTATGCGTTTCATCGTTACATTGAAGCAGTTCCCGGGTAGGCTTCCGACATATAAATTCCAGCATCCCCCGTTTTAATCCACGCTGTTATCAGAGCTGTATTATCATTCGGCGTTAGTCATCCAAACAATTCCCACTGCCCCCATCCTTTCTGGTGTAATTTGTGTGTGCGGTGTGTGCGTGCGTGCGTTGTGGTGTGTGTGTGTTGTGTGTGTGTGGTGTGTGTGTGTGTGTGTGTGTGTGTGTGTTGTGTGTTGTGTGTGTGTGTGTGTGTATGTGTGTGTGATGTGTGTGTGATGTGTATGTGTGATGTGTGTGTATGTGTGGTGTGTGTGATGTGTGATGTGTGTGTGTGTGCGTGTGTGTGTATGGTGTGTGTGTGTTTGTGTGATGTATTTGGTGTGGAGGGTGTTGACAGAACAAAAGAGTAGGATTTTCCCATGTTGGTGATCGGTTCTGTTATGGTGTGTTATGTTGTTTTTGCATAAACCCTCCACTTGACTGTCGTGATGTATTATAAAAAGAAACCAACAAAACCACGCAAACTTTGCATGAATTGATTTACGGCATTTTCTCTCAGTGTCTTTCTTTGTCTGTCTGTCTGTCTCTCAATATCTGTCTGTCTGTCTCTCAATATCTATCTATCTATCTATCTATCTATCTATCTATCTATCTATCTATCTATCTATCTATCTATCTATCTATATGTACATAAACATTTATAGGTATATATATGTACATACACACATACATACATACATACATACATACATACATACATACATACATACCCCCCCCCCCCCACACACACACACACATACATACATACGTACGTACGTGCGTACGTATGTATGTATGTACGTGAGTACATACTTAAATTTGTTTGCCATATAACAACTGTGAATTGAGGAAGCTACTCCGCAACTCTTCAGTGCAGAATCCCAGTGAATCATCAAGAAGTTACGAAAACAAGAAGAAGAAGGAGAAGAAGAAGAAAAAGAAGAAGAAGAAGAAGAAGAAGAAAAAAAATAATAATAAGAAGAAAAATAAGAAAGAAGAAGAGAGTAAATACGACAACGATGATGACGATGATGATGATAAAGACGATGATGATGACGATGATGATGATGACGACGACGATGAAGAAGAAGAAGAAGAAGAACAACACTAAAAACCCAACTCACTCCCCCATCTATGGTTGTATTCATATTCAGTATATCAAATTAATGATAGCATGGTTTCCATGTCTCGTCACGACATGCTTGACACTTGTTTGTTGCAACAGCCTGGTGAAATGACCCAGTAGATAGTGCATGCATATCAGTTTGTCAGTCTATCAGTCTGGCTGTAAGTCTGTCTGACTGGTTTTTCCCTTGCAAGACTTACCTGCAATGCCTTTCGTCCTTCTTCTCTCCTTCAGTCAGTCTGTCTGTCTGTCAGTCTTTCTGTCAGCCTGTCTGAATGTCTGTTCCCCCCTTCCCTCCAAGGCTTCCTCCTCCTCCTCCTCCTCCTCTCTTTCCCCCTCTTCATTTAAGGATCTAAAGAAATCGGAATGATAATTATTACTTGCATTTGACGTGTACTTCACAGTTTATTTCATTTGACATCTTGCTGTCTGTCTACCTGTCTACTTTGTGTGTGTATCTGTGTGTGTTGTGTGTAAGTGTGTGTGTTTGGGTGTGTGTGTGTTTGTCTTTGTGTCTTTGTGTCTCTGTGTCTCTGTCTGTCTGTCTGTCTGTCTGTCTGTCTGTCTGTCTGTCTGTCTCTCTCTCCCCTCTCTCTCTCTCCTCTCTCTCTCTCCTCTCTCTCTCTCTCTCTCTCTCGTGCACATCTTGCAACTCGGCCATTCGCAATAACTATTGTCCGCGTAAACAGGCCATTTTCTGTGGCAACAATACCACAATAGCTGTCAGCACTGCTCGAGCACTTTCCTCACGGCAACGATGTATAATTCAGCACCCGTAATCCACGCTGCTATCAGAGATGTATTATTATTATTATTCAGCGTTAGCAATCCAAACAACTCCTAGCTGCATCCATCCTTTCTGGTCTGATTTTTTTGTTGTCGATACGTTCAGGGCAGAGTTGTTAATAGGAGAGGTGTTAAGGGCTGGATTTTCCCGTTTTGATAACGAATCGTGTTTATACCGTGTTTTACAGTGTTGCGTATTGTATCCCAATTAGCTGTGACATACCAAAAAAATATAAATAAAAATAGCGAAAACTAGGTTAACATGGCATCAATTGTTCTCAGCACAGATACGGGGGACTGAATGTGATAAAACTACATGAGTGCTTATTCCATTATCCTCGAAATAAGAGCAGAGATAGAAATCTTTATAATTATATGAAATTTGAGTTATTAGACAGACACTGTAAATAGAGTAAGCAAGTGAATATCTCATCAGCGCTGCACCCCCCCCCCCCCACCCCTGACTCCTCCAAAAGTGAGGAGGAGGAGTAGAAGAAGAAGGACAACAACAACAATAAAGCAAAGAAGAAGAACAACAACAACAAGAAAAATAATGCAATGAAGAATAAAAAGCAGCAGCAGCAGCAGCAGAAGAAGAAGCAGCAGCGGCAACAGCAGCAGCAGCAGCAGCAGCAGTAGCATCAGCAGTAACAACAACAACAACAACAACAACGAACAACATCAAGAGTAGAAAGAGAAAGAAGAAGAAAGACTTTAAGCAGCTTGTCGTGATCCGAGTCTCTTCTCTCTCTCTCTCTCTCTCTCTCTCTCTCTCTCTCTCTCTCTCTCTCTCCTCCTCTCTCACACACACACACACACTCTCTCTCTCTCTCTCTCTCCCTCCAAACCACACCGTCTCTATCATTTCCGCTTTTAAATTACGGGGGGTTGTGGGTAATTGAAGCGCTGACAGAGGCTGTCTGTCCTTGGAACGACTGGCATGGAGGCTGACTGCTAGTGGAGTGACACTAACTAGGTGTTCCATTCCTCTGGGTGTTTTTTGTTGTTGTTAAACGTTGGAGTATTATCCCCTTTCTTTCGTTTATTTCTTCTTTCTTTGTTTCTGTCTATCTCTGTCTCTTTCTCTACTACTACTACTACTACTACTACTACTACTACTACTACTACTACTACTACTACTACTACTACTACTCCTCCTCCTCCTCCTCCTCCTCCTACTACTACTACTACTACTACTACTACTACTACTACTTCTACTACTTCTTCTCTTCTTCTTCTTCTTCTTCTTTTTCTTGTTCTTCTTCTCTTCTTCTTCTTCTTCTTCTTTCTTCTTGTTCTTCTTGTTCTTATTCTACTCCCCCTAGTTTCTTTCTTTCTTTTTCATCCATGTTTCTTTCCTTCTTTTGTTACTTCTTTTTCTGTCTTAAGAAATCCTTTGTTTATTTCTTTTCCTTTTTATTTTCTCTCTTTTCCCCTTTCTTCCTTCTCTTTTGCCTTCTTTCTTTCCCTTTTTCTTTCTGGAGCATTTTAGATATTTTTATTTTTAGTTGTCTTCCTTATTCATTTCATCACTCACTCACTCACCCACACACTCACTCTTTCTTTCACTTGTTTATTTGTATTCTTACTTACCTGTGTATTAACTCACTAACTAGTTGTTTTTTTATACTTACCTATCTGTATATTTATCTGTTTGTTTGCCCGTCTCTCAACTTATTCATTTATTAATTTCTTTTTGACTAGTATATAGCTCCATCTATATACCTTTCTCTTACTCACCCATTCACTCAATCACTCATTTAAGTACTTACCTACTTACTTACTTACTGACTTACCTTTCTAATTATAAACCGTTTACTCACCCATTCACTCAATCACTCATTTAAGTACTTACCTACTTACTTACTTACTGACTTACCTTTCTAATTATAAACCGTCTGACTGGCTGTCTCACTACATCCTATGAACCTGACTTATTTCTGGATATAGTTCTTGTGGCATGCTTTCCTGTCGCGTCAAATTTAGATTGTTGTTTTACGATTTTCTCTTCTGATGTATTTTTCTATCTAAAAGCAGAAAGTGGACTTTAAAGAAGCAATAGAAAATACGCACACATCAAACTGGAAAAAACCTTTAAATGAAAAAAGTTTAGAGTAGTGGATAAATACTTTCACTCCAGATGGAAATGTGATCAGTTTGTAATCTAAAATTGGAATTACCTGCAAGTGTAAATATTTTTCGGCTGAAAAAATAATTAAAAAACAAGACAGAGAGACAGACAGATAAGTAGGCCGACAGGTAGGCCAGTACACACACACACACACACACACACACACACACACACACACACACACACACACACACACACACACACACACACACACACACATACACACACACATACACGCACACACACACACACAACACACACACATACACGCACACACACACACACACACACAAAGGTAGAGAGAGAGACAGAGAGAGAGACAGAGAAAGACAGACAGAGAGAGAGAGAGAGAGAGAGAGAGAGAGAGAGAGAGAGAGAGAGAGAGAGGAGAGAGAGAGAGAGAGAGAGGGAGGAGAGAAACACATACACATATACACACATGCATGTATACATACATATATACATACATGCCTACATACATACATACATACATACATACATACATACACATACATTTTTTGTTGTCCGTCGTCTTCGACGATGACCTCCAAACAGCAGAGGAGGCAGCTGATGTTTAGGAAATTAAGTCAAAATTTTGATTATAGTGGAGGTGCCTTGCCCAAATCTCATCCCCACTCTCTCGGCCAAGAGGGTATACTGACAGTCAGCGTTGGAGATGTTCTCCAAAGGCCAACCAGCCCCCAGGGCTGCAGCACGCACATAAGGACTGTGCGATTCAAGCCTCCTAATCAGCGAGTCATACACACACACACACACACACACACACACACACACACACACACACACACACACACACACACACACACACACACACACACACACACACATTGGATTGATAGATTAGCCGATCGCCAAACAGACGAGCAGACAGAGAGCGACAGACAGAGAGACTGAAAAGTAGTTAAACAGACGATGGAAAGATGGACGGACAGCCAGCCTGAATGAAAGACGGACAGATGGATAGGTGGAGAAGAAGATATACAACACGCAATATACGACCCCCTTTCTGAATTCCAGACTGACAGAGGACAAAACCTGATTTCCTCAGCCAACACAAAAACTCAAGGCGACCAGCATGAAAAATGACAAAAGAATCATTCGCTCTAGCTCCCCCCCCCCCCCCACCTCCCACCCCCCCAGTCTCTCTCTCTCATGTTTCCTATCCCTCCCCCCTCCTCCCCCATCCTCTCCCGGCCCTGCCATCAAACTGCCATCAACACACTCTTCCATGAGGACCATTCCTGGCCAAACCGCCACGCACGGCAAGATGTTTGTGTTAGCCTGGCGTCAGCTGTTGGGCCGGATAGACCCCGTGTCTTAAAGGACTCCCCAGCTCAAGGACTGTCTGGGGATCCTAGGTACATCCCTGCAGTCTCCCTCCTTCAACAGACTCGAGTTTGGGCTGATGATCTCCTTGGCTGGGCTTGTGTCGATCCTTGTTGTCGCCATGTTAGATAAAGATCTCTGCTTTTGAATCCGTGCATCTCTCAGTGTTGTCATTGACGGGATCTGGAGTAGAGAGAGAGAGAGAGAGAGAGAAAAGAGAGAGAGAGAGAGAGAGAGGGGAAGAGAGAGAGAGAGAGTGTGTGGGGTGAGTGTTGGGGGCGCGGGGCGCAGGCTGCGGTTGTGTGTGCAATGCAAAGAAGGATGCAAAAAAGACGACGAAGAAGGATGCCTTGAAAAAGAAGAAGAATGCAAGAAGAATGCTAAAAAGAAGAATACACAACAACAATCATTAAAAACCCCACAAACACAAACACACACACACACCCGTGGGTGTAACAAAAAACTCGTGGGTTGACCAGCACATTATGATTTTGCGTTGGTCAAGCACAAACTATAACACTTTTCTGAAGACTCCACCCCTTATCCCCAATTCCCACCCCAATCCCCCAGTCACACCACCTTTCTTTTCGTATTGCTTGCGAGATGCAGTGCACGTAGAGCCTATAAAATATTCTGTATAGATTGATTCGTCCATGCGAACTCAGTACAGAAATTGCACACTGCTGCATACACATTATGCTGTGTATTTTAGAGTGTGGTGTATCAAGAAGCAGAGAAGCACGAGGAGAGAAAAAAAATTATAAACAGAAGTGTGGAAAGAGACAGATACATCATGGAAACAAAAAGTGAAAATAAACTTCAGCTTACGTGAGAGAGAAAGAGAGAGAAAGAGAGAGAAGAGAGAGAGAGGAGAGAGAGAGAGAGAGAGAGAGAGAGAGAAGAGAGAGAGAGAGAGAGAGAGAGAGAGACAATGACAATGACAAATTCTTTTATTTCGAGGATAATGAATAAGCACACATGCGCTTTTTTACATCCAGTCCCCGCCCGTTAGGGATACATCTTAATAATAATAACCCAATACTTATACAGTCTCACAATAAAAACAAGAGAGAGAGAGAGAGACAGGCAGACAGAGACAGACAAACAGACAGACAGACAATCAGACAGACAAATAGACATACATTCAGAAAGAGAAAGTAAACATGAAATTGAGCTTTGAGTTAAAAACCAAAAAGCAGCTAAAACGAATCGACGCCAAGGAAAATAAGAACGGGGCACACACACACACACAGACACACTGACACAGACACACTGACACAAACACCCACTCACACACAGACACACTGACACAGACATCCACACAGACACACACACATGCTATCTCTCTATATCCCCCCCCCCTATCTTCCCCCCCCCCCCCCCCCCCCCCCCCCCCCACACACACACAGAGACAGGAGAAAACAAGTTTTCAGGCAGGGGAGAAAACACTTGCTTGTAGCTATCACCTGCTGGTGTTTTTTTCTCCCAGTTGAAAACGATTGTCTGCGATTTCTATTACAAATTCCTAGATTCCGACTTGACTGTAATTAATCCTTGGCAGAAGAGTTTCGGACAGCTGTGTAAAGGACCCTACAGCCGAGTGGTTAGGACCCTTTGACTTCAGTCCCGTGGGTCCACGAAGTTCGAATGTGTTCGAATCTCGGCAACGACGTCTGGGAATTAAGGGAGGGGATATTTTTACGATCTCCCAGAACAGCTTAAGTGCAGACCTGTCAGTGTCTTAGGTCAGAGTATATATACGTGCAGGAGATCAGATTTCTGTATATAAAAAGCTGCTCTCATAGGGGAAGCAAAATAATACACGTGCAGACAGGAAAGTAAAGAAAGAAATGGGTAGCGCTGCTCTTGTGGCAACGAGCTTTGCCACGAATTTCAAGCAGTGAAATCTACTGGGATCAAAAGTAGTGTAAAATACAATACAATACAGTACACAATGCAATGCAATACACAATACAATACTGTAAGCAAGTATGTAAACAACAAGTGGGGTAAAGTCAGAAGAAAATAAAGCATGGTTTGACAACAGGAGGATTTTTTTTATTTCCAAGGGTGACAGACATCGTTCATTTTGCTTTCTTTGCTGTCCATTTTTCACGTTTGTTGTGGTCGTTGTTGTTGTTGTTGTTGTTGTTGTTGTTGGGTGCTCTCCAATATTTTAAAGAGTAATAGCATTTAAAGGTAGGCCTTAACACTTCGCTTACATCAATAGCTTTCGAAGCTTTTAGCCTGTGCCATTTCGACGCATAGTTCTTGCCTTTATAGAGGACAATCATGCTTTATTTCCCAACATAACAAAATTGGTAATGCGACTTTTGGACACACCTGCAAAAACAACATGAATCCTTGTTCTTATCTTGACTCACTCTCTCTCTCTCTCTCTCTCTCTCTCTCTCTCTCTCTCTCTCTCTCTCTCTCTCTCTCTCTCTCTCTTATATATCCCTAAGGGCGGGGACTGGATGTAAAAAAGCACATGAGTGTTTATTCATTATCCTCGAAATAAAAGAATTTGTCATTGTCATTGTCTCTCCTATTACTTATTCACTTCAAAGGGATTTGGACATTAATTTCATTTCAATCTGATATATGTGTTAAAATGGATATTGGTTTGTGTTTGTGGGTGAGAGAGAGAGAGAGAGAGAGAGAGAGAGAGAGAGAGAGAGAGAGAGAGAGAGACAGACAGACAGAGAGAGAGAGAGAGAGAGAGACAGACAGACAGAGAGAGAGAGAGAGAGAGAGAGAGAGAGAGAGAGAGACAGACAGACAGACAGACAGACAGACAGACAGACAGGGAGATGAAAGTAAGTACCTAATTTCCGAGTTTAAACAGATTTGGAAAACCTTTATAAAATACATAATAAAAGACGGGACTTTCTGGAACATTTCATATGGGTCAACAGCACTAGCACATCATT